>OX243821.1:13615034-14150034 GCA_945859605.1 Lumbricus rubellus | reverse complement strand
GACCTGCTTTCCACGGTATAAGAGTCGTGAAGACTCTTATACCGTGGAAAGCCTCGTATGGGACGTCACTGTGGTTGACACTCTGGCGCCATCGTATCTGCAGGCAACGGCTGTCACGGCTAGAGCAGCAGCAGAAATTGCGGACACCAGGAAAAATCAAAAATATCAGTCTTTTTCAGTCACACATGACTTCGTTCCACTGGCCGTTGAAACTCTAGGCCCTGTTAATTCAAGAGGCACTGCATTCATCACAGATTTGTGTCGTCACTTGACGGAAGCGATGGACGAGAGTGTAGGACATTAGCCCCCCCTGGACATTAGCCCCCTCGGACATTGTCCCCTCCGGACATTAGCCCCCCCGGACATTAGCCCCCCCGGACATTACCCCCCCATTTTTGCTAGGATATTAGCCCCACCGGACATTAGCCCCCGCCTTGTGCAAATCATCGAATAGTGCCGTAACTGATAAAATAATTGTCAATGGCATTCGCATGCATACGAAACTTCTTAGTGTCATTTAGGTTCTAATTGTGTCAGTAGGCATATAGACTTGTATTCGAAATGAACGACTGGGAATCGTATGAAGGGCATATACAGTCTATTTGTTTAGTGTCCTGCAACAAAGGTTTGTTAACGTTAGTTAGGCTACGTCTCAGCTTCATAGACTTATTAGCGTCGTTTCATTTCAACATTAGATTCAATACATTAGGGAAATGAACGACTGCAGGGAATCGTATAGCCTGCAGTAACTAGGCCTACTTGTTAGTGTCAGCTTTTGCTACAACGAAGGTTTGTTAACGTCAGTTAACTACGTCTGAGCTTCGTAGACTTATTAGCGTCGTTTCCATTTATGATAAACTTTACACAATGAGTTGTTCTATAATTAATGCCTTTAAATGTTTCATATTAAACCTCATATTAACATATTCTCACAATGTTAAACTAATGTGCAATGTATGACTGGGGGGGGGGCTAATGTCCTACCTCGGGGGGGCTAATGTCCGGGGGGCTAATGTCCGGGGGGCTAATGTCCGGAGGGGCTAATGTCCGGGGGGGGCTAATGTCCAGGGGGACTAATGTCCGTTCCCCGACGGACGAATTGAGAGAAACGACATTCCTCTATCAAAGACTTTCTGTGACGATTCAGCGCTTTAACGCTGTGGCCTTCGCGGGATCTGTTGTTGTAGCTTGATAGTTAGTAGTAACAGTGTTAATAATAATAATAATAATAATAATAATAATAATAATAATAATAATAATAATAATCAAAATAATAATAATCAAAATAACAATAATAATAATAATAATAATAATAATAATAATAATAATAATAATAATAATAATATTAATAATAATAATAATAATAATAATAATAATAATAATAATAATAATAATAATAATAATAATAATAACAGAAGCGGTAGTCATTGTTCTAAATGATGATAAAAGTTATTAGCTCTCCTTTGGGTCTGACTCGGCTAAAGTGCCTCGAAAGGCCACCGAGTTGAAGCGCTGGACAGTAATAGAGAGGCGTTGCAGCAAAAAACAGGTCTCTCTCATATCACCGGACGACAATGTTAGGATGCGGCCTAAATCAGACAAAAAGTCGAGGCCAATACTGCAAATGGGACCTAAAGTCTCAAAGGCTAAAGGAATGAAAAAGTGAGTGTTTACAAGAGAGACATGTTTTTAGTGTTTTTCCTTTCCGTAGCAATCTCGGCAGCCGCGCCCGCCGTCGAAGCCGTGGCCTGGATATATGATGGTGCAAGTGTGTCAACCACTGTCGCATCCCACACAAGATGACGACCCGCACGCCATGGAATCATGGTAAGGCCGTCTGGTCGTCTACCATCCGTGCGAAGAAGACCTGGTGGTTCTTTAATGGACGGTATTCCTGCCTTTGAAAGGGAGCGGTATACAATGTCATTGATCGTATTATGTCGAGCTATTCGACCGAAGCCGAGAGAGCAAGACAGGCCGTGGCTGCCTCTGGCGTCAATTTGAGCTCCGCAGGCGCAAGTGTGGGGTTCACATATTGCGGCCCCAAGTCGCAAACCGACGGCAACTCGGACATCCTCGTTATCCAGACGTAGTCCACATGCGGTTATCGGTAACGCATGGAGCCAGTCACTAGCATGGGGCGATGAGACTGCTTTTAGTCGTGCGATGTTATATACATCAAATGTGTTTTCGAGCAGTGTCTTCGCAGTTTTCTCCAACAAAGGTTTGTCCCATGATGCTTGCTGATTTGTTGGCATGATTCCTGCTTCATCAAATTCTGTCTTGGAACGCCACTCGGTTGTCATCGTTTGAAAGTGTGAGTCATGTTCGAGATTAATAGAATTGAGAATGAGAGTCTGGAGAGGGAGAGTGCTTGCAGCTGAAGCCAGAAAGGCTGGAAGTGCTAGCGAAGACGCTCTCCGAATCCCCAGACCACCCATCTTTATGGGCAATGAGGCTTGTGTCCATTGGTTATCGTCTAGAGAAATGTTGAGAATCTTTTCTAAGCCTTGGCGTAGTTTGGTGTCGTAAGTCTCCAATTCGGGATGTTTGTCGCTTGGATGGCATCGGAGAGTGTAAATAATTTTAGGCGCACCCAGCGAACTTCTCAAAATTAGGAGTGCGTCCTGCCTTGCTATGAAAGTTAATTTGTACAGACTCTCCTCCAGTTCTTTGGTTCTACTCTCAAGACATTGCTGCAGTGCTTTTCCCGATGAGAGTGGGGCGCCGAGTAGCTGGGCTTCATCCACATCAATTAGTTTGAACTCTCTCAATGAGTCGTATCCTGTGTTGTTATTGTTACGTGCTATCACCTCGCATTTGGAACGATTAAGTGTCAGGCCCATAGTGGAGCATGATCTCTCGATGAAGTCGACATCGGCTGCAACCGTTTCCGCCTTCCCACCTAAGGTGAGATCGTCGAGGTATCCGAATAATAGGGGTGAAACCAACTGAAGAAGAATAGGCTGCAGAGGCAGGCAGAAAAGCAAGGGTCCCAGCGGATCGCCTTGCTGAGGCCCCACTCGAGATTGAACCATGTAGCCGCCGAATTTTAATGCTGATTCTTCGGCGTAGGATTGGAAACAGTATGGAGCCAGATCGGGTAAGATTTCGATCACTGAAGCCAGCATGCGGTCTCGGTAGAGACTATTGAAGGCGTTTGATAAATCGAGTTTGACCACGATGTTTTCGTCATCCATGTTTGTGATAAACCTACGGGTTGCATGAACCGCTGCCTCGCATCCGCCTGGAATTCCAACACCCAGTTGTTTCGGAGATAGATAAGCTGCTGCTTGGTCGCTCGCATATTTGTTGGCACATTTAGAGGTTAGTCTGCGCCAATAGTAGCCGATGGCTATTGGTCGTAGGCCGCCAGTTTTTTTCTTCAGAGCAAAGAGGGTGCCACCAAAGAGAATTGGACGCATCTCTGCCGGACATTTTCCAGCTAAAAGAACGTTGACCAGACCCGTGATGGCGGACAACAGGTTGTTTAGCCGAGTCAGACCCAAAGGAGAGCTAATAACTTTTATCATCATTTAGAACAATGACTACCGCTTCTGTTGTTTATTGTTCTTTATGTGTCTGATGTTGTTTGTCGGAAATATTAAAAGGATAATAATAATAATAATAATAATAATAATAATAATAATAATAATAATAATAATAATAATAATAATAATAATAATAATAATAATAATAATAATAATAATCATAATAATAATAATAATGGCATGGGATGTGACAGTGCCCGAAACTTTCGCCCTGTCACACCTTCCACACACATCCAATGAAGCTGGTTTAGCCGCCGAACGCGCAGCTACGTCAAAAACTATCAAGTATTCCAACATCACCAGTACCCACGCTTTTGTGGCGGTCGCTTTGGAGACCAGCGGCGCTTGGTGCAAAGAAGGGCTGGATGGATTTCATTTCTGAGTTGGGGAAGAGAATTACTGCTGCTACACACGACCCTATGGAAACATCGTACTTATTTCAACGGATTTCGGTGGCTCTTCAACGAGGGAACGCCATCAGCCTCTCTGGAACATTGCCACCGCTCCCTGATCGCCTCGAGAAGATTTACAACCCGGCAAAACGAGACGTGGAACGACAGAAGTGAGCCACCTGCAGCAGATGAGGCCATGTCGGCCGATAAAGATTGCATAACAATATTTTCGTTTAATTTCAATTTGACATAATAAAAATAATAATAATAATAATAATAATAATAATAATAATAATAATAATAATAATAATAATAATAATAATAATAATAATAATAATAATAATAATAATAATAATAATAATAATAGTAATAATAATAATAATAATAATAATAGCGCCATTGCCTTACAAGGAACCTTTGCTTCGCCTGATCTTGACGAGTTCTAGCCGTTCCAGAATACAATTTTTTTTAAAGTCTCCGGATAATTTTTTGAAATCCCGAGGGATCTGAGATACCTCGGGTAAAAAAAAAAGATTAATAATAATAATAATAATAATAATAATAATAATAATAATAATAATAATAATAATAATAATAATAATAATAATAATAATATCATGGTCTGGCCTGTAAGCTGTCTGGAGGGAGAAGTGGCAGACACTTCGCAATGAATGACACCATCTGGAGGGCCCTCCAGCGAGCTGAAGTTCCGAGCACCAAAGAACCAGCAGGCCTGCTTCGAAGCGACGGAAAAAGACCAGATGGAGCGACATTAATACCGTGGTCAAGAGGAAAATATATGACTTGGGATGCCTCCAGTGTACACACGTGCGCAACGTCATATATACACCTCACATCCTTAAAACCTGGAGCAGCAGCAGAGATGGCAGCATGGAAGAAGACTACAAAATATGCAGAAATCCCCACCACACATGATTTTATTCCAGTGGCACTGGAGACTCTAGGCCCCATCAACGCTCAGGGTCGGGAGTTCTTGTCAGAACTTGGTCGGCGTCTAACCATGGTTTCTGGGGATCCGCAGGAGACGGCACGTTTGTTTCAGCGCCTTTCCATTTGCACGCAGAAGTTCAATGCCGTTGCATTTCGAGGCACTTTTGCACAATTGACCGACGAGGATGACCGGTAACTCCAGAACAACAATGTTTTTATTATTGATTTTAAAGCCTGAGGGATCATTTATACCTCGGGCGCTAAAAAAAATATTAAAAAAAATAATAATAATAATAACAATAATAATGTTACATTCCACAGCACTTTTGTTCTTCCTGATCTTGACATGGATGGCCACTCCAGAGTTTAAATTTCTTATTAATATCTGACACCTAAGGGATTATAGATACCTCGGGTAAAAAAAAAAAAAATAAAATAAAATAATAATAATAATAATGTGAGCAATGTGAAAATGGAAACAGACCCACATTTTTGTACATCGTTTGAGCATTGGTGCTTAAAATATCCTACATACTGTGCTGATGGAGAACTTTCTCACAGGCAGTCCTTCTGGGATAAACCGGTTATTGCAGAATCAATAGCCGAGCTTGACCACTTTCATACCAAGCACGTTTGAAAGCAGTCTCAGCACCTCATGCAGGTGACTGGCTGTTTGCCTTACCCATAAGTACATGTGGTCTCAGGCTGGATGACGAGGCGGTTAGGATAGCGGTGGGCCTCCGTCTAGGTACCATCATTTGTCATCCACACAGCTGCCCGTGTGGCACTCTTGTGACCGCTGAAGGATCGCACGGCCTCTCGTGCCGTCATGGTCCTGGTCGTCAGGCCCGACATGCGGTCCTGAATGACCTAATCTGCAGGGGCCTGGTTCAGGCAGGCATTCCGGCAGTTAAGGAACCACCTGGTTTGCCAAGTTCGGATGGCAAGAGACCAGACGGCCTTACATTGAACCCCTGGCGCTCAGGTCGTTGTTTGACCTGGGACGTTACAGTTGCAGATACTGTGGCTACCTCTTATCTTGCCACAACCTCCATTCGGATGGGGGGCGCTGCAGAACTGGCTGAAGCCAGGAAAAATACAAAATATGCACATTTAATGCAAACCTACCACTTTGTCCCATTGGCATTTGAAACAATGGGGCCAATTAACGCCAAGGGACAGGCATTTCTCGCCGACCTGGGTCATCTCTTGAGCCAAATTTCAGGCGACGCAAGAGAAACAAGCTTCTTGTTTCAGCGCCTGTCTGTCACCATTCAGCGTTTTAATGCTGTTGCCTTCCACAGCACTTTTGTTCTTCCTGATCTTGACATGGATGTCCACTCCAGAGTTTAAATTTCTTATTAATATCTGACACCTGAGGGATTATAGATAACTCGGGTTAAAAAAAATAATAAATAAAATAAAAAAATAATAATTATAATCTATATAAATAAAAATGAAACTTTCCAATAGTTCGTCGCATTACCACGCCGAAAGCTACGCACCGATTGTTGTGAAAATTTACCAAAACCTTCCATTCAAATAGCACCGTGTCTTAAGATTTTTTCACCCCAAAAAACGCATTCGTTTCCACAAAAAGTGAACTTTGCAATCCGTTCGTCCGCCATTTACAAATTCAACACGTCCCACACGGCTGCCAGATTTCATAAACGCCGTCTCCAAACATAGCAGACGAAACATCAATGAGGTGGCGTGCTATGACGTCATAAGCGAGTCGCGATTAATTTACCAAAGAGGCCGCTTTTAGGCCTTTTCCCAAAGCGGCTTTTGGGCTTGGAATGGACGCTGCGACGGAGGAAAGGAGTGGAGGGAGCGGGACAAAGACGGTGGGGAGGAAGCGGAGGGGGAGGGGAGGTGGAGGGGGAGGGGGAGCCTCTTTTCAGCCACAGCAACGCGTGGCCGGGTTCAGCTAGTACCCTAATAATAATAATACCTAGCACCATCCTACTTGGCTGAGACTTCTGCAATGGCGGGCGGAGTTGCTGAAATAGCCGCTGCTACGAAGAGGCCTAAATACTCGGAACTGCAGACGAGATACATTTTCACTCCGGTTGCGATAGAAACGCTGGGGCCTATGGACGAGGAAGGCCTGGCCTCCATCACAGAACTCGGCCGACGATTGTCACGCATTACTGAAGAACCTCAGGAAACCTTCTTCCTGTTCCAGAAAATATCTGTAACAGTACAGCGATTCAACGCCATCGCATGCCTGGGCTCGACGAGGCCGTAGTTCTGTGTTTTAGAGGAATATAACAATAACAATAATAATAATAATATAATAATAATAATAATAATAATAATAATAATAATAATAATAATAATAATAATAATAATAATAATAATAATAATACCCTTCCACGTGGCAGATGCTCCTCACTTTTGGTGCTGCGGTCTTGGAACAACCACGAAGAGGAGGTCGCCGCCACAATCTTTCATCAACCATTAAGAAAAGGGTAGATGACTTCCATACATCTTGGCAGCTGAAAAGGGATGAGATCTTCGCTGAGTCTTCCATCATTAACACCCATGGTGGAAGATATAAAGCAGATGTCTACCAGTCGGTTGCTTCAGCTGTTGCATCAAAACTAGAAGATGGCAACATCAGAGCGGCAATTAGAATTCTATGCTCTAACGACAAACCCGTTGCGGCTGACCAAGACACCTTAACGGAGCTACGCTCAAAACACCCCTCGCCTCCAATCGACCGGCCTCACATCACGGCAAAACACACGGTGGCGCCCTTTCAGACAACAGAAGATGAGGTGCTCGGCCGGATCCGCTCTTTCCCGCAGGGTTCCTCGGGCGGACCAGACGGTCTTCGACCCCAACACCTTTCAGACCTCGTGAACTGCGCAGAAGTCGGATCAGAGCTGATCTCCGCCATCACCGGTCTGGTCAACCTTCTTCTGAAAGGCGAATGCCCTGATCTCATTAGACCCTTACTCTTTGGAGGAACTCTTATGGCTCTCCGAAAGGCGTCTGGGGGTCTGCGCCCGATTGTAATTGGTTATTGCTGGCGCAGGCTCGCATCCAAATGTGCAAACACCTATGCGGTCTCGATGGTGACTGAATACCTCGCACCGAGGCAGGTTGGAGTTGGTGTTCCGGGTGGAGCAGAGGCAGCAGTTCATGCGGCGAGACGTTTTCTGGAAGCAATGCCAAAAGGATCCATCTTGGTAAAGCTAGATTTCAAGAATGCTTTCAACACCCTCTTCAGAGACAGGTTGCTCTCTGCAATAGATGATGTCCTCCCGGAACTTGCTCCATACTGTCACCTCGCTTACGCGGCACCTTCGCAGCTTCTGTTCGGTCAGTATAACATCTTATCACAAGTTGGACCCCAACAAGGAGATCCGCTCGGTCCTTTGCTCTTTTGCCTCCCGCTACAGCCAATTCTGCAGGATTTGACTTCATCGCTGATATTGGGATACATGGACGACGTTTCTCTTGGAGGAGAAGCAGCCACTGTGGCAGAAGACGTGATGTTACTAAAGGAGCGATGTGAGCATCTTGGATTGCAACTTAACGAGGAAAAATGTGAAATCATCCATCGCCATGACATGCACCTCTCCGACAGTATCTTCAATAATTTCACCGTCACACCACCAGAGAAAGCCTGTTTGCTAGGTGCGCCATTGTCCACCAGTGAAGCATTGACAAAATGTCTGGAGGACAGATGCACAGAACTGGAGTTGGCAATAAGCAGATTAGAGTTAATTGCCAAACATGATGCTTTGACCCTCCTCAGATTCTCACTCAGCTCACAGAGATTGGTTTACACATTAAGATGCTGCCCGTGTATAGGTCACGTTTTGTTGGACAGATTCGACGCAATTCTTCGAAACGGATTAAGTACAGTCTTCAACATCGCCTTATCGAACGACCAATGGCTACAGGCTTCTTTGCCCGTGAAGATGGGTGGATTGGGAATTCGTCGGGTGGCTTCGCTTGCACTCCCTGCCTTTCTGGCTTCTGCTGCAGGCACCCGCGACCTTCAATCCTCCATGCTGGGTTCAAATCAGTCTGACACCGACTTATGTGTGGAAGAAATGACGCGACGTTGGTGCGAAGCAAGCGGCATCACACCGCCAGACGAGAGCGTGGCCCACAAACAATCGCACTGGGACACACCGCTTGTCATCAAGGTGGTCGAATCACTGCTCACCATCCACACTGACGCCTACCATCAAGCTCGCCTTAGAGCTGTCGCTGCGCCTCATAGCGGCGACTGGTTGTTTGCGCTGCCAATATCATCGTGTGGTTTGCGGCTGGACGACGAAGCGGTGAGGATAGCTGTAAGCCTCCGCCTTGGGGTGGGTTTATGCGAGCCACACGCATGTCCTTGTGGGGCGGTGGTGACTGCAGATGGCTCCCATGGCCTGTCCTGTGGTCTTGGTCCGGGCAGGATCGCCAGACACGCCGTCCTGAACGGCCTGATTAGTCGCAGTCTGACTCGTGCCGGCGTCCCCAACATTAAAGAGCCATCCGGTTTGCTGAGGTCGGACGGAAAGCGTCCCGATGGGATGACTCTAATTCCTTGGAGCGGAGGCCGTAGTCTCGTCTGGGATGTCACAGTGACGGACACCGTGGCTCCATCTTACCTTAGCTCAACATCGGGTGCAGCTGGAGCGGCGGCTGAGCTGGCTGCCACCAGAAAGAATGCGAAGTACAGTGAACTGTCCAAAACCTACTTATTTGTGCCGCTGGCCTTCGAGACCCTTGGTCCAATCAACGAAAGCGGTCTTGTTTTCCTCAAAGATTTAGGAAGGCGTATTTCCGAATTTTCAAGGGAGTCTAGAGAAACTTGCTTTCTCTTCCAGCGTTTGTCGATTTCAATCCAGCGCTTTAATGCCGTGGCCTTCCGAGGCTCTTTCTGTTCAAACCCTGAAGACGAGGCCTGACTAATTCCGGACCCATAATAATAATAAAAATAATAATAATAAAAAATAAAAGAGTTTTATAATAATAATAATAATAATAATAATAATCGATGGTTTCTTTTTGTTTTGAGCGTTTCGCTAAGCTCAAGTCGCAGTTTGCGAAACGACCCGGATTCTGCTGAGTATGGTTGGCCATTAATTTGATTTTATAACGTTCACAGAGCCATTTAACTTTAACTATCTCGTTTAAACGGCTAGCAATGTCATAAACGTTACCATGACAACGCAACGTCGTCTGACGGCGGATTACATGACGTCGCCCGTCCGTGCGTCACAAAAAGCTAAAGGCGTATGCAGTGTATGCAGATCGTTAAGACAGCTTCATAACAAAGACGGGAAGGTCCATCTTCACGGTCCTCGTAATCAACCGTGCCCAGGGTCGCACAGACTACCTCTTGGAGCGAGTCGAAGCCAGGGTGACGATCAAGAGGTGGACGAACGCAGCCAGTCGTAAGATGTTGAGCAGACGCCGCCGGAAGCCAGAACGGAGCAACTGTTGGTGAATAACGACGCCCCTGAGATCAGAATTCCGCACCCAAGACTGTCACACAGATTGCTAACACGCATTCCGAAAGCTGCTAGACTACAAACCGGACGACTTCTCACAACCATAATCAATAAAGTCTTAACTTAAGGGACGCCGAAAACCCTTCCATATGGCAGATGCTCCTCACTTTTGGTGCTGCGGTCTTGGGACAACCAAGAAGAGGAGGCCGTCGCCACAATCTGTCTTCAACCATCAAGAAAAGGGTAGATGACTTCCAGACATCTTGGAAACTTAAGAGAGAATAAATCTTCGCTGAGTCCCCCATCATTAACAGACATGGTGGAAGATATAAAGCAGATGTGGACCAGTCGGTTGCTTCAGCTGTTGCATCAAAACTAGAGGACGGCAACATCAGAGCGGCCATCAGAATTCTGTGCTCTAACGACAGACCCGTTGCGGCTGATCCTGACCCCTTAACGGAGCTACGATCAAAACACCCTTCGCCTCCAATCGACCGGCCTCACATCACGGCAAAGCACACGGTGGCGCCCTTACAGACAACAGAAGATCAGGTACTCGGCAGGATCCGCTCTTTCCCGTAAGGTTCTTCGGGCGGACCAGACGGTCTTCGACCCCAACACCTTTCAGATTTCGTGAACTGCGCAGAAGTCGGAGCAGAGCTGATCTCCGCCATCACCGGTCTGGTCAATCTTCTTCTGAAGGGTGAATGCCCTGAACCCATAAGACCTGTTCTCTTCGGTGGTACTTTGATGGCACTTTGAAAGGAATCTGGAGGTCTGCGACCGATTGTAATACGTTACTTCTGGCGCAGACTAGCATCAAAATGTGCAAACACCTACGCGATCGCAGATGCCACTGCATACCTCGCACCGAGGCAGGTTGGCGTTGGTGTGCCGGTTGGAGCAGAGGCTGCTGTCCACGCAGCGAGACGTTTCTTGGAAGCAATGCCTGCAGGATCTATCATAATAAAGCTAAACTTTAAGAACGCCTTCAATAGTCTGTACAGAGATAGAATGCTGTCTTCTATTGACGACGTCCTTCCGGAACTTGCTCCATTCTGTCACCTAGCTTACGCTGAACCTTCAGATATACTGTTTGGTCACTATAACATATCTTCACAAGTCGGTCCTCAACAGGGAGACCCACTGGGTCCGTTACTTTTCTGCCTTCCGCTACAACCAATTCTGCAGGATCTGTCATCACCGCTAGTACTGGGTTACATGGATGACGTTACTGTCGCAGGAAATGCAGTCACTGTGGCGGAGGATGTGAGACTACTGAAAGAGCGATGTGAGCAACTTGGACTACAACTCAACCCAGAAAAGTGTGAAATCATCTATCACCATGACATGGAGTAAATTGACAGTGTCTTCTGTGATTTCACCGTAACGACACCAAAGAAAGCCTGTTTGCTAGGTTCGTCATTGTATACCAGTGAAGCATTGACAAAATGTTTGGAAGACAGATGCACGGAGCTGGAGTTGGCAATAAGCAGATTAGAGTTCATTGCCAAACATGACGCTTTGACCCTTCTCAGATTCTCACTCAGCTCTCAGAGACTTGTGCACACGTTAAGATGCAGGATACAGGACACGTTTTGCTGGACAGATTCGACGCAATCCTTCGAAACGGATTAAGCACAGTCTTCAACATCGCCTTGTCGAAAGATCAATGGCTACAGGCCATTTTGCCAGTGAAGTTAGGTGGTCTTGGAATTTGTCGGGTGGCTTCGCTTGCACTCCCTGCCTTTCTGGCTTCTGCTGCAGGCACCCGCGACCTCCAATCCTCCGTGCCTGGATTGAATCAGACCGTCATTGACGTATGTGTGGAAGAGGTGACGCGACGTTGGTGCGAAACGAGCGGCATCACACCGCCCACAAACAATCGCAATGGGACAGACCGCTTGTGATCAAGGTTGTAGATTCACTGCTCACCACCCACACTGACGCTTTACCATCAAGCACGCCTTAGAGCAGTCGCTGCGCCTCACAGCGGTGACTGGCTGTTTGCTCTACCGATAAGCCTGCGACTTGGGTTGGGCATATGCGAGCCACACGCATGTCCCTGTGGAGCGGTAATTACGGCGGATGGTCTCTCGTGTGGTCTCGGTCCTGGTAGGATTGCCAGACACGCCGTTCTGAACGACCTGGTCAGCCGCAGCGTGACTCGTGAGGGCATCCCTAACATCAAAGAGCCAACCGGATTACTGAGGACACACGGAAAGCGACCCGACGGAATGACTCTAATTCCATGGCGTGGAGGCCGCAGTCTACTGTGGGATGTCACAGTGACGGATAACGTGGCTCCATGTTATTTAAGTTCAACGTCGGGCGCAGCTGGAGCCACCAGAAAGAACGCGAAGTACAGTGAACTGTCCTCAACCTATTTATTTGTGCCGCTGGCCTTCGAGACCTTGGGTCCAATCAACGAAAGCGGCCTTGATTTCGTCAAAGATCTCGGAAGACGTCTTGCCCAATTTTGTGGAGACTCTAGAGAAACTTCTTTTCTCTTCCAGCGCTTGTCGATTTTGTCGATTTCAATCCAGCGCTTCAATGCCGTGGCCTTCCGCGGGTCTTTTGTCGAACCAGATTTTGTTGAATAACAGTGAACACATTATAATAGTAATAATAATAGTATAATAATAATAATAATAATAATAATAATAATAATAATAATAATAATAATAATAATAATAATAATAATAATAATAATAATAATAATAATAATAATTATAATAATAATAATAATAATAATAATAGTTAGCAATGTAGTTAGCAATAAGTCCCTGAGGGATCCTAAATACCTCGGGGCCAAAAAAATAAATAAATAAAAAAATAAAATAATAATAGTCTTCCTCTGCAGCCGGTATTGCATGCGCTTGAATCAGACCTCAAAATAGGATTTCTTGATGATCTAACCCTCGGCGGTGATGTGGAAAGCGTGGCCCGTGACGTGCAAACTGTGGCTGGATTGGGTCCTCGGTTTGGCTTTCACCTCAATTCCACTAAGTGCGAGGTCCTCTTGCGGGACGCCACATTGGTATTGGTTCCTCCTTTGTCGGGATACACTAGGGTCGAGGTGGACGAAATTAGCTTGTTGGGGGCCCTCTGTTTCGGGGTAGGGCGCTGAACGCTGCCCTGGAGAGTCATTCTGATATGTTCCGTCGAGCTCTGGACAGATTGCGCCTGTTGCCATCACAGAACGCTTTGATTTTGTTGCGTTCATCATTCGGCGCCTCAAGACTGAGCTATCTTCTCCGGTGCTCCCCTTGCTTTGACCACCCGGCCCTTGTGACACTGGATGGACTAATGAGATCGGGTCTACAGGGAATTGTCAACTGTTCTCTTAATGACCATCAGTGGCTGCAGGCCGCACTTCCTATCAGAGATGGCGGACTTGGTATTCGCAGAGTCGATTCGCTGGCTTCTTCTGCCTATTTGGCTTCAGCCGCGTCGACTCTCGAGCTTCAGGCCGCCATTCTTGCGACCGTGGAGGCTGCCCCTGATGCGTATGTGGCGGACCTGTTGGAGGCACGTCAAGACACCCTACCTGCGACGATAGACCCCCTGCCCATCAGACAGAGCTGCTGGGATCAGCCACTGATCCAGAAGGATAAATTGGAAGTCAGCAGGAGTGCCGTTGATTTTGTCAACCAAGCCAGGCTGGTCGCGGTCAGCAGTCCCCATTCAGCCGACTGGCTGACCGCGCTCCCGATTGCCGCGTGTGGCCTCGTGTTGGACAATGAGGCGGTCCGGGTGGCGGTGGGATTGAGGCTGGGTCTGGACTTGTGCGGTCCCCACACGTGCCACTGTGGCGCTGGAGTTGGCCCGGAGGGCCACCATGGCTTCGTGTGTAGGAGGGCCTTGGGACGCTCCTTGCGCCACCACGCCATTAACGACGTCATCTGGCGCGCCCTCCTCAAAGCAGATGTTCCGAGCGCCAAGGAACCCGCGGGCCTAGTTAGATCTGACGGCAAAAGGCCCGACGGCGCAACCCTAATACCCTGGTCGTAGGGGAAGTACCTGGCATGGGACGCCACAATTGTGCATACTTGTGCCGCCTCATACATTACTCAACCGGCCAATCTGGTAGGACCGGCATCAGTGCAGGCGGCCAACCGTAAGACGCAGAAATATGCAGGTCTCCCCGCTTCTTACATCTTCCAACCAGAGACTCTGGGCCCGCTTAATCCATCAGCCTTGGAGTTCATCAACGAAATCGGCACGCGCATATCGTCCATTACCGGTGATAGACGAGAAGCTACTTTTCTTTTCCAGCGTCTATCTGTCACCATTCAGCGCTACAACTTGGTCGCCTTTAAAGGCACTTTCTGTTCAAACCCTGAAGACGAGGCCTGACAATTCCGGACTAGTTTTTAAACAATAGTTAGTAATGAAGTCCCCGAGGGATCCTAAATACCTTGGGGCGCAAAAAAAAAAAAAAAAAAAAATAATAATAATAATAATAATAGAGGGATCATATATACCTCGGGCGCTAAAAAATAGAAATAATAATATTAATAATAATAATAATAATAATAATAATAATAATAATAATAATAATAATAATAATAATAATAGTAATGACTCTAATTCCATGGCGTGGGCCATGTTCGACCAGACCAGGACGAGCAGGAGGAACATATGCTGCAGCTATGGTTGGAAGAAAGTCAAACAATACGACCAGACAATCAGGCAGCATATAAACAAGCTTGTTGGGACGGACCACTTATAGAGAAGATGAAAGACTCACTGAGAGAAGGCTGCAACGACGAATACCATCAAGCAAGGCTGAAAGCAACAGCGGCGCCTCACGCTGGAGACTGGCTATTCGCACTCCCGATCTCATCATGTGGGTTACGAATGGATGATGAGACAATCAGAGTGGCAGTGGGTCTGAGATTGGGAACGATGACCTGCGAGCCCCACATGTGCCCTTGTGGGATGAATGTCACTGCAGAGGGTTCGCATGGCCTATCATGTAGCCTAGACCCGGGCCGAATAGCCAGACACGTGACTCTAAACGACATCATAAGCAGAAGTATTACACGAGCTGGAATGCCGAACATCAAGGAACCACCCGGTCTCTCACGCACAGACGGAAAAAGACCCGACGGGATGACTTTGATTCCGTGGCGAGGAGGACGCAGCCTCGTGTGGGATGCCACCGTCATAGACACGGTTGCTCCTTCCTACCTACATGCCTCGGCTGCAACGGCGGGGGCTGCAGCTGAATTGGCGGACACGAGAAAAGCTGTCAAGTACGACCACCTGTTGACCAACCACCACTTTGTTCCCGTGGCCCTGGAGACTCTGGGCCCAATTAACAACAATGGACTTGATTTTATTAAGGACCTTGGAAAACGTCTAACACTAATCTCTGGAGACATTAGAGAGACATCTTACCTTTTTCAGCGCCTTTCTGCCACCATCCAACGCTTTAATGCCATTGCTTTCCGTGGCACTTTTGCCCAACCAGACACTACCGAGTGAGCCGATCCAGAACGACATTAGTAATATCTCCGGTTATTGTTTGGCACACCTTTGATTATTAATAAAGATTATTGTTATATAATAGTAATAATAATAATAATAATAATAATAATAATAATAATAATAATAATAATAATAATAATAATAATAAACGGAATCCGGAGGAGCTGCGGAACATGCGGCGGATCGAAAATGCAACAAATATTCCACGCTTCCTGTCTCCCACGAATTTGTGCCGATCGCTATTGAAACGTTGGGCCCCATCAATCGCGCGGGTCGGGAATTTCTATTGGAGTTGGGCCGCCGTTGTGCCGCTGTTTCCGGCGATCCGAGGGAAATAATCTACCTCTTCCAGAGGATTTCAATTTGTACACAGCGTTTCAACGCCGTTGCTTTTAGAGGAACTTTTACACCCTACCCCGGAGACGATAACAATGCACTCTATGCTTGAACACATTTCTGTTTTTTGTTTTGTTTTCAGCTTGAGTGGTTTTTCAATAAATGTTGAAGTTATAATAATAATAATAATAATAATAATAATAATAATAATAATAATAATAATAATAATAATAATAATAATAATAATAATAATAGCAGGCAGAGCGTGTGGGATGCACCACTGATTGAGGTAGACAGGGCAACAATATGGGCCGCCTACAGCGATCCGGTCAACATGTCCAGACTATTTGCGGTGACCTCCCCTCATGCTGGGGACTGGCTATCAACTATTCCTGTTACCGCCTGTGGCTTGGATCTAAGCAATGAGGCAATCAGAGTGGCCGTTGGACTGCGCCTTGGTTTGGATTTGTGTACACCACACCAGTGTCAATGCGGAGAGACCACCGACTCAAGAGGTCACCACGGGTTGGCCTGCAGACGTTCAACTGGAAGAACAGCCCGACACTTTGCGGTCAACGACTTGGTGTGGAGGGCACTCGCGAAGGCGAATATCCCCAGTTCTAAAGAGCCTCCAGGCCTGATAAGAACGGACGGCAAAAGACCAGACGGGGCCACCCTCGTCCCATGGGCCAGAGGCAAATATATCGCCTGGGACTTCACAGCCATCCATACGTGTGCTGTCTCTTATCTACATCTTTCATCAACGGAATCCGGAGGAGCTGCGGAACATGCGGCGGATCGAAAATGCAACAAATATTCCACGCTTCCTGTCTCCCACGAATTTGTGCCGATCGCTATTGAAACGTTGGGCCCCATCAATCGCGCGGGTCGGGAATTTCTCTTGGAGTTGGGCCGCCGTTGTGCCGCTGTTTCCGGCGATCCGAGGGAAATAATCTACCTCTTCCAGAGGATTTCAATTTGTACACAGCGTTTCAACGCCGTTGCTTTTAGAGGAACTTTTACACCACACCCCGGAGACGATAACAATGCACTCTATGCTTGAACACATTTCTGTTTTTTGTTTTGTTTTCAGCTTGAGTGGTTTTTCAATAAATGTTGAAGTTATGATAATAATAATAATAATAATAATAATAATAATAATAATAATAATAATAATAATAATAATAATAATAATAATAATAATAATAAGGCGACACCCGCGTTCATCAACCTACTTCTGGCTGGCACCTGCCCTCAAGAGTTTCGTTGAATCTTATTAGGTGGAACTCTTTTTGCGCTTCGCAAGAAATGTGGCGGCCTAAGACCGATAGCCATTGGGTATGTCTGGCGTAGACTCGCATCTAAATGCGCCAACGCGTTTGCCATCCCGCGTGTCACGCCGTACCTAACCCCTAAACAACTTGGGGCTGGTGTACCAGGAGGCTGCGAGGCTGCGTCCCATGCCGCCAGACGATTTTTGAAAAACATGGGCCCACAGTCAATATTGGTCAAGCTTGACATCTCTAATGCTTCGGCGTCGGTTGATGAAATCATCCCAGAATTGGCCGCATACTGCCACCTTGCATACGCCGAGGCGACATCTCTACAAATCGGCAAGTTTAATATACTATCGCAAGAAGGTTCACAACAGGGCGATCCCTTGGGACCGCTTCATTTCTGTCTGCCGATTCATTCAATTCTAACCCGCTTGGCGTCGCCCTTGGCTTTTGGATACCTCGACGACCTCACGCTTGGCGGGGACCCAGAGATAGTGGAGGCTGACCGAGGAAGGATGCTCGCGTCTAGGCCTCACGCTCAACCGTACTAAATGCGAGATCATCACGGCCGACTTCGACATCACCAACACCAATCGAGGCGCTATGCAACATTTCGCCAGATTCGATCCCATGTCGGCCATGCTTCTTGGTGCTCCGCTCATGCCGTCGGAGGCCCTTCTATCGTCTCTTGACAGATGCGTGACCGACCTCAGGACCTCGATCGACAGATTATAACTCGTCGCCAGCAGGACGCCCTCTTGATTCTGAGATGCTCGCTGGGCTCGCCAAGGCTGATTCACCTACTTAGATGCACCCCTTTCCACGATCACCCTCGATTGCACGATTACGACGAGCTGCTCAGAGGTGGGCTTGAAAGGATATTAAACATTTCGCCGACCGACGTCCAATGGATGCAGACCTCCCTTCCAATTAGATTAGTGAGACTGGGAGTTAGGAGGGTGTCTTCGTTGGCACTTCCAGCCTTTTTGGTTTCTGCCGCTGGCACCCTCTCCATCAAGTCCCTCATCTTGGGAACGGCCTGGAACATTGACGACGATTCATCCGATTCCGCGCGGTCCAAGTGGATGCGGATTACTGAGACGGGAGATCCAACGGAATATCCAGGTCACAAGCAGTCACTACTGGACAATCCGCTGTTGCTTACGACCGTGCTTTCCATCGAGTCTAAGCTACAAGACCCATACGATAGGGCACGATTAAAGGCGTCAATGGCACCACACGCCTCTGACTGGCTTCACGCTCTTCCGCTGACCGCGTTCGATCTCAGACTGAGCGACGAGGCTGTGAGAGTTGCGGTAGGCCTTCGACTGGGTGCGACCATCTGTGAGCCGCACACGCGTGTTTGTGGCGCCTCTGTTTCAGCAAGGGGCTCACACGGGCTTTCATGCTCCCTTGGATTCGGTAGACAGGCAAGACACAGCACCATCAACGACATAGTCTACCGAAGTCTTAACAGAGCTGGAACTCCGGCAATCAAGGAGCCGTCGGGCCTCGCCAGGACTGTCGGAAAAAGACCGGACGGCCAAGACCGTAATTCCCTGGAGTAACGGGCGAGCTTTAATTTGGGACACGACCGTGATGGACACGGTAACTGCCTCGTATGTTCTCGAAAACGCGACCGAAGCAAGGAGAGCGGCGGAGAAAGCCGCCACAAGAAAGCTTACAAAATATTTGGACCTTCAAAGGACATACCTTTTTGTCCCGTTGCCGTGGAAACAATGGGCCCCCATCAACAACGAGGGTCTCGCCTTTGTGTCCGAGATCGGTCGTCGGCTGTCGAGGATCTCTGGGAATTTGCGCGAAACAGATGCGGGTAGTCCTTCACACTCAACGCAATGTGATGAAAGCCAATACAAAGGAGGATAGTGATGAAAAGCAAGTCAACAGTGAGTCGCTGCCAAACATTTTAACTCATCCGAAGGTTAATAGAGCGCTGCTGAAACGCATCCCACTGGCATCAAGAACAGCCTGTAGGACCTTACTTACAAAGATCATGAAAGCTGTTATCCGAGAACCAAGCCATCCATCAAAATGGCAAGATTTACTCCAGTTTTCACCGATAATCCTGTGTAAGCCCAAGAGGGGTGGCCGAAACAGGAACTTGGGCAAGATCATTCTAAATCGCATTCAGGCATGGCACAGTGGAATGGTCTTCTGTGACGCATCCGATGACACCCTTCGTCACACGTATGACACACGAACGAGGAGGACTGACAAGATCTACGATAAAGCAAACTATCTTGCTTAAGCGGTGTCCAGTAGAATCGAAGATGGCGACATAAAGGGTGCTCTTCGTCTGCTATGTTCTGATGACATGCCTGTAGAAGATTCGCCCAGAGTGCTTGAAGAATTGCGAAAGAAACACCCAAAGGTCTACGATGAAAGAAGAACACTTCCATGTCCTCAGGAAGACAGGTTTGACGCCATTCAGGTCTCCGGAAAGATGGTTTGTGAGTCTGTGGCTTCCTTTCCAGCAGCATATAGTGGAGGTCCTGATGGTTTCACACCCCAACATCTGAAAGACCTTCTAAGTAATTCAACAGACACTGTATTTGTGGATACAACTACAGAGCTAATCAATCTATTATTGAGAGGCGGCCTTCCGAAACACGTGGCAGAGATTCTCTACGGTGGAAGACTAATAACGTTAAGTAAGAAAGATGGTGGAATCAGACCAATCACAGTAGGATACACGTGGCGACGCCTGGCTGCTAAATGTGTCTGCCATGTTGTTACTCCATACCGGTCTCAAACTCTGTTACCGTTTCAAATAGGCGTGGGAGTACCAGGAGGAGCTGAAGCTGCTGTTCACGCAACCAGACGCTACTTACAGTCTATGCCTGAAGATCATGTTATAGCAAAACTGGACTTTTCGAATGCCTTCAATGTTAGAGACGGTAGCAGCAACAGCTCCAGGAATATACAGATAGTGTATTCGACAACTACGCTTATTCCTCCCAGCTACAGACCAGACAACATATCATCCTTTGAGAGGAAGGCACTCAGCAAGGCGACCCGTTAGGACCATTGGAGTTTTGTCTAACGATACATCCACTTCTCAAGAGTCTGGTGACACCACTACATATTGGTTATATGGACGATCTCACTCTTGCTGGACCGATTGACAAGGTTGAGATTGACATCCGATTGATAGAGAAACAAGCATCCGTGTACGGCTTACAACTGAATCGAGCTAAATGTGAAGCATCAGCCAGAGTTTACGACGAAGTGAAGAAGAATCAGGTCTTCTCCGATTTTGAGTTTGTAGCCGTGGAGGATTTGTCTTTACTTGGGGCGCCGCTACTGTCTGGCAGTGCAGTCGACAAATCCATCCAAAAGAAGATAAACGATCTGGAGAAAGTTATCACAAGACTTGAGACGTTACATCCGCACGATTCATAAACTGGCTGGGCAACATCAAGAAGTGGACTGGATTGACATTGGGAGAAATGATAAGACTGACGGAAGACAGGAAGCGTTGGAGGAACATTGTACAGGATGCGGCCGACCCTCGGATTGAGGATGGCTGAGAACAGAACATATTCATTCACCCTGTTGAGGAGCAGTTTAAGCATCCCCGAAGCTTTTATATACGCTAAGAACATTAGCCTGTTTCCTGAGCGAAGGACTTCTACACAACTTTGACAACGCCTTGAGAACGGGCTTATACAGTCTTCTCAACATTCACATGAGCGACGATAAGTGTATCTAAGCATCTCTACCTGTGAGGAATGGTGGTCTAGGGATTCGTAGTGCCGTTATGCTGGCAACTTTCGCCTTTTTGGCATCAGCCGCTGGCACGCGAAGCCTTCATGACAAAATTCTACACGATGTCGATGTGTCCCTTGTGGACCCACTGGTGGAGGAGGCTTTCAATTCGTGGTCATTAAGAACGAACGCAGCTCCTCCCATAGAGCAGAAGGCTCATGCACAAAGAGAATGGGACAGTGCAATGATCACACATGCACTTGAAGACCTATCAGAAAGAACAACTGATTCTTCAGACAAAGCCCGCTTTTTAGCCGCGCAATCACCACATTCAGAGGACTGGCTTCATGCGCTTCCGATTACAGCAGCCGGACTACGAATGTCGGGAGACACGCTGCGAATGGCAGCCGGCATTCGACTAGGCACTGCGTTGTGTGAAAAGCACACATGCAAATGTGGCGCCATAGTCGAATCCAATGGCCTGCACGGATTCTCTTGCAACAAAGGAGCTGGAAGGCAGCAGCGTCACGGGATGATCAACGACGTGCTTTGGCGTGCATTAGCAAGAGCTAAAATACCAGCCATAAAGGAGCCGAATGGTCTCTCCCGATCTGATGGAAAAAGGCCAGATGGAGTTACCATCATTCCCTGGCACAGAGGTCTCTGTTTGACGTGGGATGTGACGTACCGGATACGTTTGCAACATCGTACAGACATTTAACTGCAGAAAGTGCAGGTTCCGCGGCGGAAAGAGCAGCCCGTAGCAAAGAGAGCAAATATGCAGACTTAGCAAGATCGCATCATTTCGTCCCTGTCACAGTCGAAACAGCAGGAAGTTGGGACACTGATTCTCTGCAGTTCGTACAAGAGCTAGGACGGAAAATTTCAGCGGCCAAAGGAGACAAGCGTGAGAGGAGTCATCTGCTCCAGCGTCTATAAGTCGCCCTACAAACAGGGAACTCTTTGGCCGTTTTAGGAACGACAGACTCAAACAGTCAAGACACATGGAGGTCTTGCACTGAAGAACTTAAATGATTTTATTTTCTTTATTATAATAATAATAATAATAATAATAATAATAATAATAATAATAATAATAATAATAATAATAATAATAATAATAATAATAATAATAATAATAATAATAATAATAATAATAATAATAATAATAATAATAATAATAATAATAATAATAATAATAATAATAATAATAATAATAATAATAATAATAATAATAATAATAATAATAATAATAATAATAGAATAAGGCCGAAATCCGACAAAGTGCCGTCGGTTTAGTCGACCGAGCCAGGCTGGATGCGTCGTGCAGTCCCCATTCAGCTGACTGGCTGCTCGCGCTTCCAATCGCCGCTTGTGGCCTTGTCCTGGATAATGAGGCGGTCCGGGTGGCGGTGGGCCTGAGGTTGGGCTTGGACTTCTGTGGTCCTCACACATGCCATTGTGGCGAGGGAGTTGGCCCCGAGGGCCATCATGGTTTCGTCTGTAGGAGAGCCATGGGTCGCTCCCTTCGTCACCACGACATAAACGACATCATTTGGCGTGCCCTCCTCAGAGCTGACATCCCAAGCATCAAGGAACCGGCGGGTCTCTTTAGATCCGATGGAAAGAGGCCGGACGGGGCAACTCTCATACCTTGGTCAGGTGGGAAGTACTTGGCGTGGGATGCCACTATTGTTCACACTTGTGCCGCCTCGTACATAACCCACCCGAACGGTCTGGTCGGGTCTGCATCAGTGCAGGCGGCCATCCGCAAAGAACAGAAATACCGAGAGTTGCCCGCTTCCTACATCTTTCAACCGGTGGCCATAGAGACATTGGGCCCGTTCAATCCTTCAGCCTCAGACTTCATAAATGAAATTGGCAGCCGCATCTCTTCTATCACTGGTGACAGACGTGAAGCTTTCTTTCTTTTTCAACGTCTGTCCACTTGCATTCAACGCTACAACTTGGTCGCTTTCAAAGGCACTTTTGCCTCACACCCTGAAGACGAGGCCTGACCCACCAGACATACACTCTTCATATAATAATAGTCCATAAGTCCCTGGGGGAATGAAGTACCTCAGGGCAAAAAAAAAAAAATAAATAAATAAAAATATAAAAATAAAAATTAAAAAAAATAATAATATTATAAATAATAATAATAATAATAATCATCACACCGCCAGACGAGAGCGTGGCCCACAAACAATCGCACTGGGACACACCGCTTGTCATCAAGGTGGTCGAATCACTGCTCACCATCCACACTGACGCCTACCATCAAGCTCGCCTTAGAGCTGTCGCTGCGCCTCATAGCGGCGACTGGTTGTTTGCGCTGCCAATATCATCGTGTGGTTTGCGGCTGGACGACGAAGCGGTGAGGATAGCTGTAAGCCTCCGCCTTGGGGTGGGTTTATGCGAGCCACACGCATGTCCTTGTGGGGCGGTGGTGACTGCAGATGGCTCCCATGGCCTGTCCTGTGGTCTTGGTCCGGGCAGGATCGCCAGACACGCCGTCCTGAACGGCCTGATTAGTCGCAGTCTGACTCGTGCCGGCGTCCCCAACATTAAAGAGCCATCCGGTTTGCTGAGGTCGGACGGAAAGCGTCCCGATGGGATGACTCTAATTCCTTGGAGCGGAGGCCGTAGTCTCGTCTGGGATGTCACAGTGACGGACACCGTGGCTCCATCTTACCTTAGCTCAACATCGGGCGCAGCTGGAGCGGCGGCTGAGCTGGCTGCCACCAGAAAGAATGCGAAGTACAGTGAACTGTCCAAAACCTACTTATTTGTGCCGCTGGCCTTCGAGACCCTTGGTCCATTCAACGAAAGCGGTCTTGTTTTCCTCAAAGATTTAGGAAGGCGTATTTCCGAATTTTCAAGGGAGTCTAGAGAAACTTGCTTTCTCTTCCAGCGTTTGTCGATTTCAATCCAGCGCTTTAATGCCGTGGCCTTCCGAGGCTCTTTCTGTTCAAACCCTGAAGACGAGGCCTGATTAATTCCGGACCCATCTGTTAAATGAAATGTTATAATAATAATAATAATAATAATAATAATAATAATAATAATAATAATAATAATAATAATAATAATAATAATAATAATAATAATAATAATAATAATAATAATAATAATAATAATAATAATAATAATAATAATAATAATAATAATAATAATAATAATAATAATAATAATAATAATAATAATAATAATAATAATAATAATAATAATAATAATAATAATAATAATAATAATAATAATAATACCTTGGAAGGCAGGCAAAAGTCTAGTCTGGGACGTCACAATAATAGACACACTGGCACCGTCATACATCGCAGCTTCAGCGGCCCAAGCAGAGGCAGCGGCATGTCTAGCGGAGGAAAGAAAGATGCAGAAATACCACGCATTTCTAGACACGCATGTTTTTATTCCCCTGGCCCTGGAAACACTTGGCCCCATGAACAGCGCAGGCCTCGATTTTATTTCGTACGTGGGTCGCCACCTTACATCAGCTACGGGTGAACTGTTACCGTGAACAGAGAGAGACTAGTTATTTATTTCAGAGGCTTTCTATCACAATTCAGCGGTTCAACGCCGTAGCATTTAGTGGCTCCTTTAGAAGATCCACGCCCGAAATGGATGAGGTTTAGCCGGTCCAGGCACATTGCTTTTAATATTTTATAAGCCCCTGGGAGAACGAAGTACCTCAGGGCAAAAAAAATAAATAATAATAATAATAATAATAATAATAATAATAATAATAATAATAATAATAATAATAATAATAATAATAATAATAATAATAATAATAATAATAATAATAATAATAATAATAATAATAGTAGTAGTAGTAATAATAATAATAATAATAATAGAACCAAAGAACTGGAGGAGAGTCTGTACAAATTAACTTTCATAGCAAGGCAGGACGCACTCCTAATTTTGAGAAGTTCGCTGGGTGCGCCTAAAATTATTTACACTCTCCGATGCCATCCAAGCGACAAGCATCCCGAATTGGAGACTTACGACACCAAACTACGCCAAGGCTTAGAAAAGATTCTCAACATTTCTCTAGACGATAACCAATGGACACAAGCCTCATTGCCCATAAAGATGGGTGGTCTGGGGATTCGGAGAGCGTCTTCGCTAGCACTTCCAGCCTTTCTGGCTTCAGCTGCAAGCACTCTCCCTCTCCAGACTCTCATTCTCAGTTCTATTAATCTCGAACATGACTCACACTTTCAAACGATGACAACCGAGTGGCGTTCCAAGACAGAATTTGATGAAGCAGGAATCATGCCAACAAATCAGCAAGCATCATGGGACAAACCTTTGTTGGAGAAAACTGCGAAGACACTGCTCGAAAACACAGTGGATGTATATAACATCGCACGACTAAAAGCAGTCTCATCGCCCCATGCTAGTGACTGGCTCCATGCGTTACCGATAACCGCATGTGGACTACGTCTGGATAACGAGGATGTTCGAGTTGCCGTCGGTTTGCGACTTGGGGCCGCAATATGTGAACCCCACACTTGCGCCTGCGGAGCTCAAATTGACGCCAGAGGCAGCCACGGCCTGTCTTGCTCTCTCGGCTTCGGTCGAATAGCTCGACATAATACGATCAATGACATTGTATACCGCTCCCTTTCAAAGGCAGGAATACCGTCCATTAAAGAACCACCAGGTCTTCTTCGCACGGATGGTAGACGACCAGACGGCCTTACCATGATTCCATGGCGTGCGGGTCGTCATCTTGTGTGGGATGCGACAGTGGTTGACACACTTGCACCATCATATATCCAGGCCACGGCTTCGACGGCGGGCGCGGCAGCCGAGATTGCTACGGAAAGGAAAAACACTAAATACGTCTCTCTTGTAAACACTCACTTTTTCATTCCTTTAGCCTTTGAGACTTTAGGTCCCATTTGCAGTATTGGCCTCGACTTTTTGTCTGATTTAGGCCGCATCCTAACATTGTCGTCTGGTGATATGAGAGAGACCTGTTTTTTGCTGCAACGCCTCTCTATTACTGTCCAGCGCTTCAACTCGGTGGCCTTTAGAGGCACTTTAGCCGAGTCAGACCCAGAGGAGAGCTAATAACTTTTATCATCATTTAGAACAATGACTACCGCTTCTGTTGTTTATTGTTCTTTATGTGTCTGATGTTGTTTGTCGGAAATATTAAAAGGATAATAATAATAATAATAATAATAATAATAATAATAATAATAATAATAATAATAATAATAATAATAATAATAATAATAATAATAATAATAATAATAATAATAATAATAATAATAATAATAATAATAATAATGCTTCAGAGGAACATTCTCACAACCAACCCAGGTCGAGGACGACCAGCCATACTAATAATTAAATGCACTATACATTAGCTTTTAGTATGCTGTTAGTACATTATGATTGCGTTTTGTCAGGCATTCACTGTTCAGCAAGCACAGCCAGTTGGCGTTGCACAGTTGGTATAAGAAATAAATGATGGTTATAATAATAATAATAATAACAATAATAATAATAATAATAATTAATAACTACAGGAGACCAATATGTGACCCAAAGATTTCAGATCGGTTTGCTCCGCTACAGATCTCAGAGCGATTGATCGTCGGGGCCATCTCTTCATTTCTTGCGGGCTCGGCCGCTGGTCCAGACGGTATCACTACACAACACCTCAAAGACTTAATCTCTGTTGGAGTCGACTGCAACCTCATTCGCCACCTGACTGAGCTGGTTAATCTCATGTTGGAAGGAGATTTGCCGATCGAGGTTAATGAAGTCGTATATGGGGCAAATATAATTGCTTTGAGGAAGAAAGATGGAGGAATCAGACCAATCGCTGTGGATTCACGTTGCGACGCTTGGCAGCCAAATGCGCGAATGCCCACGCTGTTGAAAGACTATCAAATATACTCGCACCTGTTCAACTGGGGGTTGGAGTACCTGGAGGCGCTGAAACAGCAGTACATGCAACTCGACGCTGGGCCACTTCGATGCAGACGGATGGTGGTGTTCTGGTCACGCTAGATTTTGCTAATGCTTTCTACACTCTTCGGAGGGATTCGATTTTGGAAGCTGTTGCAAAAGACATGCCGGAACTTTACCGTTTCGCCCATGCTTCATATTCGTGCAGTCCGATGTTGAGACATGTTTCTAATGTCCTAAGATCAGAAGAAGGAACCCAGCAAGGCGATCCGTTGGGTCCTCTAGAGGCCTAGAACTCTGTTTAACATTGCACCCACTCTTGCGACAGCTGAAATCAGAGTGGTATTCCTAGACGATCTTACACTGGGAGGCAAGATTGATGTTGTGGCCCTCGACATTGAGTTAATTGTAAACGAGTCAGCTAAACTTGGGCTTATACTCAACCGTTCGAAATGTGAGGTCATATGTCAAAATCCGGACAAAAAGGTCGACGATCCCTCATTCTACGACTTCAAAAACACGCCATTAGAAGAAGCGACGCTGCTAGGCTCACTTCTGATGCCTGGGCCAGCGATTGATAAGGTAGTGAGTAAGAAGGCAGAAGACCTGGAGCGAGCGATATAATAGGGAGGCTATCCATGCTTCACTCGCACGTAATGGATTAAGTGTTCCAAAGCTCCTCTACACAATGCGCACTGCCTTATGGGTCGACTGTTCTAGTCTCACTAGATTTGATTCTTTGCTGAGAACAGGATTGTCAAGTATCTTGAACGTGGAGCTATCTGATGAGAAATGGCTTCAGGCATCACTACCGGTGAAGGATGGTGGCCTTGGAATTCGCTGTGCTTTGACGCTAGCACTTTCTGCCTTCTTGGCATCTGCTGCGAGCACAAGCGAAACCCAGGCAAACATACTGTAACCAGAAACAGATGACACCCCGACAATCTAATGGACACAGCGTTAAAAGCATGGACAGCACTCACGGGATCCGAACCACCATCTGGATCAGCAACTCATCGTCAAAGAGAATGGGACAACCTCTGGATCAAAAAGGCATTGACAACCCTGAACGAGTCTGTGAATACAGCACTTGACCGAGCTCGTCTTTTGGCCTCTCAGGCACAACACGCGGGAGATTGGCTGTTAGCACCTCCGGCAACTGCTTTGGGTCTGCGTCTGTCCGACGAAGTTATAAGGATTTCGGTTGGAATGTGCCACTCGGGACGACCCTCTGCGAACCGCACGTGTGTCATTGTGACGAAAGAGTCGACGCCAGAGGACTTCACGGCCTGGCATGCAGAAAAAACGCTGGCAGACTACAACGTCACAATATGATGAACGACATCATATGGCGCTACTTAAGAAGGGCAAACATTCCATTTCAGAAGAAACCGTTAGGACTCACAAGGGAAGACAGAAAAAGGTCGGACGGCGTGACGCTCATTCCATGGACATGTGGAAAGTGTCTCACTTGGGACGTGACGGTGTCAGACACCTTTGCGGCATCGTATCTGGCAGCAACATTAGCAGGAGCAGGTGAGGCCGCAAACCGATCAGCCCCTGCCAAAAGGACCAAATACGACGCAATCACCCTGACACATGATTTCGTGGCGGTGGCATTGGAGTCCAGCGGATCCTGGAGCACAGAAGGACTGAACTTTATCTTAGAACTGGGACGAAGGTTGACCGAGGTGACACAAGACAAACTTGAGACAAGCTACCTCCTTCAAAGAATCTCGATAGCAGTCCAGCGGGGCAACGCTATTTGCTTCTCTTCCACATTGCCTCTGTAACAATGCTATATGATCCAACTGTTGTATAATAATAAAAATAATAATAATAATAATAATAATAATAATAACAATAATAATAATAATAATAATTATTATTATTATTATTATTATTATTTCTTGGCTAGGACTAGTACTAGCCAAGAAATCGACGATCAGGGCCATTCTGGACTGGTTTTTAAACACGTAGTTAGTAATAAGTCCCTGAGGGATCCTAAATACCTCGTGGCATAAAAAAATAATAATAATAATTTAGCAATTATCACTCTTCGGAGTTGATGTTAGAATAGGAAGTTGTCTCTTTTCGAGGCGAAGCGTCAGCACGGGTTAAGCAGAAATCATGGGACAGACCCTTGATCAATCAAGTTGGTATGGTCCGCGTACAGAGACCCGCTCAACAGAGCCAGATTGGGAGCAATTTCAGCGCCTCACGTCGGGGACTGGCTTTCCACTGTGCCAGTTGTTTTGTGTGGTCTAGTCCTTAGCTGCGAGGCAATACGAATGGCGATCGGCCTACGCCTAGGTCTCAACCTGTGTGCACAACATCAGTGCCAGTATGGTGGTACGGCGGACCTCGGAGTGGGCTATGAACGGCCTCATACGTAGTACTGGCGTGAGCGTATGGGAGATTTTTTCATAATTGGTGGTGGTGACCGCGTTTTTTAACGCCTCTACCTAGAATGACGTCATAGGATCGAATTAATATTCATAGCGATGACAGCGTACTGGCCAATGGCAGTCGAGCAATATCACCTCACACCGACGGCGTGTTAATCTAATTAGTACCAAGAGACGACCACCTGTTGCGCTCCGTAAACGGATGCAACCACATTGGGAGACCGCATTGGGAGACCGCTCGCTGTGCATATAAGTAGTTGTTTGAATGAGGGTTTCGCCATCAAATACGCATACCCGAAAAAGTGACAGCTATCCGTCCAATCACACACTTCCTCGCATAGCGTTATCAATGCGGCAGCTGCTCATATTAATTGTCGTCAACCAATGGCAGGCACATTTTATAACTCTGCTTACGTTATAAAAATTACTCACTCCCATTGATATTCAATCGTTTGCGAATCTAAAAATTACTCACTCCCATTGATATTCAATCGTTTGCGAATCTGTACGTGACATTCTTCATATCTTTCTTAACAATTTATATAATGGGCAACAAAGTGAAAAGGCGCACGTGTATTAAACGACGACAACCGGTAAGTATTTTTTCCTCATAAAATATAAGCGTTTGAGTCTCATATTGAAACCGTATGTTTAATAAGCTGTGGAATGTTCTATATTATTGTTGCCCTTTTTATATAGCGCACATTCAAGGTAACCTACTCGGAAGCGCTCCAAGTTCAACAACAGCTAAATAAAGCGGTTTTTTAAGAGAGAAAGAAACATATTGGTGTATATGATGTTATATTCTGAATTTTTAAAAATATTATTATTCGCACCATCTCTAATATTGAATTTCTGCTTTGTATTTTTAGAAGTACACTGAACTTTTTAAAGAGTCAATTGGGAACAACCGCTATCTCACAGTCGTCGCTTGCAAAGATCAAAGAAAGATACACATTCGTCAATATCGAAACATCAATGGTGAATCTTACCCATCTCAAAATGGAGTGTGGTTCGACAGAGTAGGATGGATGTTTCTCCGCGAGCATTTGGAAGAAATGGACAGAAGTGCACAACTATTGAAAAGGAATGAATCTGTCAACTATTTGTATCTCAGCTTCGGAGGCTACTACGTATCTATAAAAACGATTTCAAGTGTGTCAACATTCGTCGTGATTTTGTTATGCCGTTCCGGGTTCAAGAACAGTCCACGCGATACGGAATCGCTTTAGAGTTAGAAGAATGGGACCTTTTTATGAAGAACGTTACTCTCTTGCACGATCGTGTTCCCGATCCATTTGCACCATCTAATTTGTAGCTATGGTGAGACAAATAACTAATCGTTTCCATACGTCTCCTAAAAACCGATCAAGGTGTCATTTTTAAACAATATGTCATCATCGCTTTTTGCATTGAATAATATATTAAATATTATAAAAAAATTCTCATCATATTCAATTGCTTTTGTAATAGCACACACACACTTTTCAATGTTTGTCTAATTTGGGGAAAAACACATTAATGCAAGACATGTGTAGATTTAATCAAATTTTATTATTATCATTAAGCATTGCAAACGAAGTTATGAACCAAATAATCTTTTAGACCAGTGTCAATTGCTTTTGTAATAGCACACACACACTTTTCAATGTTTGTCTAATTTGGGGAAAAACACATTAATGCAAGACATGTGTAGATTTAATCAAATTTTATTATTATCATTAAGCATTGCAAACGAAGTTATGAACCAAATAATCTTTTAGACCAGTGTCAAAAGTTAGCATGTTCGTCACGGCGTTAAATTTTTTTACCTCTAGCCCTATGCAAACAATACAGTATACAGTAGTGACCACAAAAGCGACTGACTACACTTTGTAACTGCCTAAAGGTGAAAATCCAACGCGCACAATGTCTATGTAAGAATGTTCTGAAAGGTGCGTCTGGTGGTGCTCCCAATGAGTCAAAGTATTCGCCATACGAAGAATTTTTTATGTAAAGAACGACCCAATGTTTTCCCGGATTACCATACGTGTCCGTATTGCAGACTAGTAAGGAAGGACGACTTTTATCCAAAGTTGTGGGTAAGCGATCACATGCAAATACGCCCAGAAACATGGTGGCACACTTTGCATCCGCTCGTTTTATCGCTTCTATCATATCACTCTCCATCTTCAGTTGGTATAATCGAAAATGACGTTTCTGGATCTGTCGATTTCAAGAATATTTTCAAATTCGGCAAAGGCGATGACGTTTATGGTTCTATCCAATGCTTGTGCGAATTTCATGTCAACGCGAATATTTCCCGGCTTGATGAGATTAAAATGACCACCTTCGGCCAAATCGGGTGTCAAGTCAAAGCGTAAAGAGCGTAACCGCCTGCAAAATCTTCTCTACTTATCTGATTGCCTTCGTCACGCATCCATTTACCGGTGCCCATAAAAAGTGAAGCATAGGCATTTACAAACAGGTTATTGGCGAAATTAGTTTCCAGCGGTTTTATCGACTGCTGCTGTCCATCCACTTTTAGCTGAGTAAGATTCATATGTTTGAACTTGAACGGATTTTTCGTATAGATTCCGTTAAAGGCATCGTTGTCAACACATCCGATAACTATTCTGGTAGGTATCTGACCGGAGAACAGACTCTCCTGAGTTGCATCCAGATTTCCCCTCGGTACCGTAAAAGTCTTGCAAACCGCTCTTCGAATGGGAAATTTCAAATTACCAATCTCCAATGCTTTGGCGTGGGCTAGAAACACAGAAGGACTTAACTTTACTTTTCTAACGTATAACTTACACTCCAAGATTTTCACCTTATAGGCTGCACCCTGCGCCGATGGGTAAACGGACATTATCCCCCCTGGACACTATCCCCCCCGGACACTATCCCCCCCGGACATTATCCCCCCGGACATTATCCCCCCCGGTTTTTCGTGGGACATTATCCCCCCCGGACATTATCCCCCCTTCATGTACAAATCAGTGTAAGCGTCGTGAGGGTCGGTTAGGGTCAGTGTGAGGGTCGGTTAGGGTCAGTGTAAGTGTCGTGAGGGTCGGTTAGGGTCAGTGTGAGGGTCGGTTAGGGTCAGGGTAAGCGTCGTGAGGGTCGGTTAGGGTCAGTGTGAGGGTCGGTTAGGGTCAGTGTAAGTGTCGTGAGGGTCGGTTAGGGTTAGTGTCAGGGTTAGTGTCGTCATTAGATGAATGAACGAATTGGAATCGTATACAGTCAGTATATTAGCGTCAATCATTTTTGGGTAATAGACTGGGGGGGATAATGTCCTACTTCGGGGGGGATAATGTCCGGGGGGGATAATGTCCGGGGGGGATAGTGTCCGGGGGGGATAGTGTCCAGGGGGGATAATGTCCTACAACCGCGCCGATGACATAAGGCAGAATGGATCTTTATTTCTTACGAGGCGGATTTTTATATTGATATCGTTGGGAAGAAAGCGTTCTTGGACAAAAAAGATCGCTGTGAATTCCACCAACCATATCGACCACGCGTCCTTCCCCGGTCAATGCACTACGTTTTTGAAATCCAGCATTCCTAATATTAGCATCGTGTGGGTTGGAATCTTCCATATGTGTTGCAACATCCTTGTAAAAGAGTGCCGAGGTGAGTTGAGTTGAGAGGTTTTTGCGGCGCTTCCATAACTAAAAATGGTTTCCAAATAGCTGCGATAAGCATAAGTGTTGTTCGAAGAAGTAACGAGAGTATCGTTTAACTTTAAGGTTATGTCAACTTCAGAAAACAAGCTGTGTAGGAAGAGATTGATAGGTCCGACATCGTCACCAGCATCAATCGCATCGTTATTCGATCTTACTATAGATGCTCGGTTCCCAACCCTTGGCCCGTGGGCCAAAAGTGGCCCGCGAGGTCTCACAAAATGGCCGCCAGGCCCCAACAATATCACTCATCTCTCAAAGAATTTTAAAAAATATATGAAAAAATTGACAATTTGGACAGGATAGAACATAATTATAATCATTTTATAATACAAATTATTTTATTTTGAAGTCTATAAACATCAAACTTTCTACTTTGAATTATTGTAACAATTTTTATATGCTTTTAATTAATTAAATTTTAGCAATGTGGCCCCCTAAATTCCCTAATGTTCTTTAACTAAGAAAAAGTGCCCCTCGTGTCCTCCAACTTAGAAAAAGTGGCCCTACAGTCAAAAAGGTTGGGAACCACTGCTCTAACGTAAAGTTGCGTATTCGACAAGTCCAAATAGTCCTGTCCAGCTCCAGTAATACTAAATTCGATAGGTGTTGCTTGCGAAATTGTGGCTATTGTGGCTCCACGTACGAACCGGTTTCGATACTGGTCTGCGTGGGAGGAACGCTAAACAGATCCAATTCGCTCTTCGTACATTCGCAAGATTGTGGATGAACGAATGCCATTATTAAACTTTGCCGAATATGTCTTCCTTAATTCTCTTGATATTTCTCTTCAACGACCTTTTACGTCTCCTCCTTCCACTACCACTTTGTGTTTTGAAATCGTTGGAGGATGTAAATGCTTTTATACCTTCAGGAATTCGCCTTTTTGTAGCATCGATGAACTGCTCCCCATCGGCTACATCGTTTGCAATCTGCAACCCTGTTCTCAAAACCTGTTTCCCAACAGCTTTAGCGCCAGACTGTATCAGTGGCCAAGCATTTCTAAACAGACCACTTAGAAAGCTTCCCAATCCATGGCCACGCTGCATGCGCGCACCTTGAAATACATTCAATCCGCTACCACTCTAAATGATTATATCTGGTGACTCTCGAACCCAATGGGTTCATGTTAATCTGGGTGTTCCTCAAGGTTCAGTTCTTGGACCTCTCCTATTTATTCTTTACACGGCCGACATCTCTTCTCTTTTTCCGATTTGTAGTGCTGCTGGCCATCTCTTTGCTGATGATGTTCAGGCTTTTGTCCATGGTCCCTCATCTTCCCAGCTGCTATTAGTTGCTCTTATTGAATCCCTTACTACTCATCTCCACTCATGGATGTCTTCAAATCGTCTTTCGCTTAATACTTCAAAGACTCAATTCATCTGGCTAGGTACTCCTCAGCAGCTCCAGAAGCTTGATTTCATTCTGCTCTCTGAAAAATTTCCGCTGTTTTCCTTCTCTTCAAGTGTTCGGGATCTGGGTGTTGTAATTGATAGCTCACTTACCTTTACTGAGCATATTTCCAATGTGACACGCTCGTCATATTTCCATTTAAGACGTCTCAGAGCCATTCGTCGCTCTGTCTCCTCCTCCATCTTCACTACCTTAATTCATGCTTTTATATGTTCACGAATTGACTATTGCAATGCTCTCCTCATTGGTCTTCCTAAAGTTCGTCTTTCACCGATTCAGTCGGTTCTCAACTCAGCTGCTAGATTGATTGCCCGCCTTCCCAAGTACTCTCACATCTCTACCTTTATGTTTCATGAACTTCACTGGCTTCCTCTCCGTGCTCGCACACAATTTAAGATCCTCACTCTGATCATAAAGGCTCAACGGGGTCTTGCCCCAAAATATCTCACTAATGTTTTACTTCGTCCTCACTCAGCTTCCTCCCACCGTCCACTTCGTTCATCCAACAGATTTGACCTCTTGGTTCCTCGGTCTAGAACTGTTATGGCTCAGTCTCGATCATTTGTCTCAATTGGTCCTTCTATTTGGAATGCCCTTTCTCCTTCTGTTCGCTCTACACTTCTGTCTTGTAGTCTCTCCTCTGCTTTGTCTCTTCTCAAAACCTGTTTCTTCTCGCTGGGCCTTGCGCACTGGGAGCGCCTCTGAACGGTTCACCCTACTAGAGGCGCTTTATAAATGTTTAAATACAATACAATACTCTGTTTAATGTAGTAGTCTTCGTAAGCAAGTTTGCTTGCATCACAGCAAAATGGAGTCTTCATTGTAAGAGGTAAGGAATTTTGCAATGTCTAAAGTGAAGTGTTACAATCGCCTTGCCGTATTCAAATGGAATAGGCTTTCCAATGTCACTCCTTATATCCACTTCGATGGAGTCGAAAGTCTTCTGCTGCAATGGTATGTAAGTGGGTTTTTCGTAAACGACGCGCACACTATCGCCACTTTTTCCGGACACGTTTACAATTCCGAGTAATGGTGCTTTCGTATCTCCGACACGTTGCTATACACGTATAACGAAGAAAATCCGCGATTTACATCGCAAGCGCTGAAACCCTTGAACTCAAAAATGTAATCTTCATCCTCGTCGTCATTGATAATGGGATTCTGACGCGCGGCAACACCCATCATTGAACAGATGGCTGGAGAAAACTGTATATTTGCACCCTTGTTTATATCTCCATTGAGTCGATTTGTTATAGGATCATACTTAAACTTTGGAAATGAGTCCAATTCCTTCTCATCCGCAACAAGAAGAATAAATTTGTTGATAGAATCGATGAGATGGTGCGCAGTTTCGTAGTGACCGGTCGGCAAACGTGTCGTTCTATGTACGGAACCGGGTAGTACATCGCGAATATTTCATATGCAAATACGTGATTCTACCTTCGTTTCTTTCTAAATTATGCCATGTATGAGGATACAGTATTTCGATCAGTCCAACTTCCCAGTCACCGCTTAGCGAAACGGCTTTTTCCAATCTCGTCGTAAAATGAGTTACGGTGTTGTTTGGATAATACTGCATGGAACTGTTGCTTGGTAATGTGAGATAAAAGTGAGCCATAGTTTGTAAGAATTAATGTATGAGACGTGATATTTTGCACTGTCTGAAATGAAGTGTCACAATCGACTCCCATACTCGAATGGTATCGGTTTCCCGGTGTCGTCCCTCATATCTATTTCTATGGAATCAAAACTCTTCTGCTGAAGTGGTACGTATACAGCATTCTCGTACATGATATGCACATTGTCCCCGTTTTTACCTTCGATGTGAATTACTCGAAGTAATGGCGGTTTCGCATCGCCAACAGGAAAATGTGTCAAAATGTTGCAATAATACTAATATGCTTGAAAATGTAGGATTTATATTGCCAATAATTATATTCAGATTCCCATTCCACGTTGGGATCCTCATCCAAAACTTCTTTAAAATCGTATTTGCCATAATTGACGTTTCGAATAGAATTCTGACTTTCGTGTATACCCAAAATAAAGCACAACGATGATGAGAATTCTACCGTGGCACCCAGATTTATTTCACCTTTGATAGTTTTCGTTATTGTGTCATATTTAAACTGTGGGTATTTAGTATGTGAATATTCGACAGAGGCCTCCTCTATGTAAGCATTTATAACTTGCACGATATCGTTCATACTTTCGTAATAGCCGACCGGTAATTGCCATTTCTTTCGATCGGATGGACCCGCGAAAACGTCCGAATACCTTCTCGGATTTTGCCAATACGTAAATTCACATTCGTTAGTTGCTATATTGTACCACGAGTGAGGATACTGTATTTCGATCAAGCCAACCTCCCAATCTCCCGATAGGGAAAGTGCATTTTCCAATTTCGTTGTAAAGTTAGCGACAGTATTATTGGGAAAAAATGCATGAAGCTGTTACTTGGTAGTACAAGATAAAAGTGAGCCATATTCGAATGCATACTATGGCAACACAATTACTAGACGTCGAATATATCCTGCGTCCAAGAGTTAAATTTGTCGTCATAGTCTTTCCACTTAGCATAATATTCCATCTTGCCACGTCGCTTACGCGTCTTTAAAACCTTTTCAATGTTATACACATCGTCTTCTTTTAAAATTCTTTGCAATTCGGCTTCGTAGAATTTACCCTTTATGATGTCACCTTTTAAATCGGATAGTTCGTATGTTACCGGATCGGTAGGTATGCGTGCTTGAACCTAAAAAATTTCTTCAGACCAGGATGGAAGATAGCCCTTTTTGAACACTATTCGTCCCTTGGCAATTCTGACATTATCGCCAACACTATATTTCCTCTTTGGAGGTTTTTTCTTTTCACCAAACAATCGTTTTCTAATAACATCTTCGTTTTCCCTAGACACACTACTTGGTGTCATTCCTATGCTTCTGTGATATGTGTTGTTGTACGAATGTAAGAGATCTTGCAAAACATCCGTGTAGCGATATGTGTTCTTATACGTAAAGTATTTCCACATTTTTGTTTTAAGGGTGCGGTTAAATCTTTCCACTATGGAAGCTTTTATATCGCTTTTTTCAGATGTGTAAAAGCGAATCGAATTTTTCCGCAACATAGCTTGAAAATTTCTATTAAGAAATTCTGTTCCCCCTATCAGTTTGTAAATGGGCGGGTTGTCTATCTTTCAAAATGGCTGAAAAGGCTGCGGTCAAGTCCGCTCCGGACTTTGGTGTAAGTGTCCTGCTTCAAAAGAAATTTTTTAACATCTTTAGTTTTAAATTGACCATTGAGATGTCTTTGAAAAGAAGATACGCCTGTGAAACTGCCAGACTGCTTAGGTCGGAAGTAGGGATCCATCAGTACGGTAACCAACTCGACTGCAGCTGTTGTCTTCCGCGTCTACTTTTAGGTGTGAATGAGCGACTTTCTTCCAAAGTACCGCTAATATATTTCCATCGATCTTGATTTCCTATCAACTCGCGAGGAATGTTGGAATCTTTCAAAGCTTCAGCCAGTTGCATCCACCCTGTTGGAGGCGAAGATGTTGTGCGTTTTCTGAGCAGGTCGTTTACCAGATCCACGACAAACGCATGATATTGTAAGATGTTTGTTTTTCGTTCTGTGCGGATGCTTCATTAATATTGCATATAGCACATTGACACTTGTAGTTGCCACACACATCCATTTCGCATTTTGAGTTCGATGGCAACATAATATTTCGTCAATATGTGTATCGCTCTTGAAGACTAGGTAACAAATGAATGATGGAGTCATGGTGTGAATTTTTAAGTATTGAATGAATAAAAATAGGCTAAGGAGCGTTCATCTGAGGTCACGTGAACCTCTTACTCACATACTTCACCATCACTTACATACTTCACCATCACTTAAAAAGAAAGAAAGTACAAGAAATGTTTCATCGATATTTAATCTGATAGCCAAGAATGAGTTCATTACTGAAACTACGAGTTATATAATACACGAAGAAGTCTCTTCGTTGAAAATGTTCAACCTTCGGATTACACAAGTTACACGCAACCCAGTCCATCTGGTTTAAATGGTCTAATGCACCATTACAAGACGACGCGTTTTTAAGTTCCGGTAAACGATCATGTAGTAATGGAATCGTCTTCAGCAGAAGATCCCACTCTGCCAAACGTAGAGCAATGCCGCTCCGAGTGGGACGCTCTCTAGTGGAGTTCGGAGGAAGGAAATATCGACGTATATTCACACACTTGAATTCCTTGTTGATTGAAACATAGTACCGTCCTCCAACGTGTTGGTAGTATTCGACGGCCTGTCCCGATTTGAGCAGATCGACATTTCTCTCGATTTCGTCGAAATGGCTGAGGAATCTCACCCACGCTGCCTTGTTGAATGAGGCTCCCTTCTTGGTTGGGAAAGACTTTCCATTTTCCTCATCGTATTCGCGTATGTTTACCATTATTTCGTCCTTGTACACACTGGATGTTGGATAACGTCTGTTGCCGATGGATTCCTTAAAAAGATGATTGCCAATCTACAACAAAAAATGAGTGACAAAAGAATTTAAAGACTTAATCAAAAAATAAAATAAAATAAAAGACACACGCGCACACACACAATCAAAAAACGCAATTTCTTAAATGCGTACAACGGTAATATAATGAACACTTATTTATTTTTCTAATATAACAGAAATTTTAAAATACTCACAGTGGATGGAAACAGTTCGCCCCGTAGAATTCGCCTTCAAAGGTGTTTCCATTAAGATATGAACGTAATTCACAAGTCTATATGTTTCGGAATTAGAAGATTACACTTGTTCAACATGACACCAATACCAAGAAGAATGAAAATTTGCACTTATGCTCAATTTTTATATTGGATGGAACACATTAATATGATCTGTACATGCTTGCCATTGGTTGGCGCCAATTAATATGAGCAGCCGCCACATTGATAACACTATGCGAGGACGCGTGTGATTGGACGGATAGCTGTCACTTTTTCAGGTGTGCGTATTTGATGGCACAACCCTCATTCAAACAACTACTCATACCCGCACAGCGGTGGTCTCCCAATGCGCTTGCGTTCGTTTACGGCGCGCAACAGGGGGTCGTCTCTTGATACTAATTAGATTACCGCGCCGTCGGTGTGAGGTGATATTGCTCGCCTGCCATTGGCCAGTACGATGTCATCGCTATGAATATTAATTCGATCATATGACGTCATTCATTAAAAAACGCTGTCACCAGCACCAATTATGAAAAAATCTCCCATACGCTCACGCCAGTACTACGTATGAGGCCGTTCATAGCCCACTACTACGGACTGACGGACTGACGGACTGGTATGCAAGAAATCAGAAGGTCGATCAAGCCGCCACTTTGCGATGAACGACATCATATGGAGATCGCTCAAAAGAGCGGACATACCGAGAAAGAAATCCTAGAGGCTCGCACTTCAACGTGCCTGGAGGCGAAGCGTCAGAACGGGCTAAGCAGAAATCATGGGACAGACCCTTGATCAACCCTGGGTTCCTTCGCAGTGACGGTAAAAGGCCAGACGGGGCGACGTGGGGTGGGGGGAGAAAGTAATTGACCTGGGACGCGACCCGCATCCATTCTTGTGCCCAGAGCCGTTTTTAAGGTCCGGCTGAGCGACCATGTAAAGCATTTGGAAAACAGTTTTTGAGAATCGGTTTGCAGAAAGAATCGAGCCTAATACGCATTAGGGTGTGTCAATTTTTTATGGTCAATATTTTAAAAGACCTTAGGGATGAAATAGTGCATTTTTATGTGAGAAGTCGAAATATAAGTATAGAATTTGTCTGCAATGAGATTTAGCTACTTCAATTTGGACTTGAATTAGCGTGAAAATACGCAAATAAGCTGTTTTAATATGGAATTTGCAAAAATATTTGAAAATGTTATAGAATTAAACTTTTCGCGCATTAGAATTTTATGTATATTGTTTGAATTATTAATCTGTTGTTTGCAACATAATAATGCAGCTATTGCATGTTAGATTGTTCACAATTTCATCATCATCATCATCGTTATCCCTGGGTTAACAACCCGTAGGTGTCCGATATGTGACCCACGTATAGCCTACTCTCTCTTTCGACTCTCTCCAACGGTCTGTCCTGACCGGCCTGTGCTCAATGATGCTCCACATCATGGCACCTTGAAGCATATGGGTCGCTATGTCACTTGTGTCGTGGTTTTTGCGGATTTCTATGGTCTTAGTCTTTTTCTGCCAGTGTATCTCCACCCATCTGGAAAACCTTCCTCCTTTGTCCGGGCTTAGGACCGGCACAGAGACGTTTTGGTTCCCTGTGGCGAAGGATGGATGCAGTTTAACGTCATGCCCAGGACCTATTCACCTGTTTACAATTTAGACTGCAATAAAGATTCAATATCAATAATGATTCCCATCATTGAGTTAGCTTTCATCAAAGGTCAAAGAGAAAAAGTTGGAAGCGTTAGACCTCATCAGATAGGACCAGTTGACCTCCCAGAGACTATAAAGCAATTGTTGAAAACGGAAAGACGAGGAAAAAGGTTGAATGATGAGAAAAATGGAGAATGGAGAGTGATAAACAAGCTACAGAAGCGTATGAGATGACAGAGAGAATTGAATTGCAGTATAACAAGGTTAAGAGAGCTCAGGAGAGAGCCATGAAGAAATTCAATGCAAAGTTTGATGAATGTGATAATTTGATGGATGAATCAGAAATGGAAATTGTAGTGATGAATACAACCCTTATTTACATGGTGAAGGCGAGGCTTATGGCTGTGGAAAGAAAATTGGGAAAGACATGATACTACGGACATAACCAACATAGCCCTGGCTAGCCTGAGACACCACACTGAGATAAGGAAGACAGCGGAGATACCTACTGCTGCCTGGATTGATGCCGGACTCGTTACTCACTTTGACGCAACTATTGATCATAACAAGGTTAAGAGAGCTCAGGAGAGAGCCATGAAGGAACTCGATGCAGAGTTTGAAGGCGAAATTCAGCAGAAGGGCATAAGTTGTATTTTCTTCGATGGGCGTCATGATGAAACCAAGGTCACCAAAAAGCAGAGGAGAATGGCAAAATGTATCCAGATTTGGTAAAAAAAGGAACACATTACAGTTTACATGGAACCAAAAAGCAGATATTTGTGGAAATTTGTTCTTGCTAAAGAAACTAAACAGAAATAATTGCTGACAATCTGGTTGAGTGGTTTAAAGAAAGAGGAGCAGACAATACTCTTCAAAAATTGGGAAAAGGTGATTCCTGTATTGTAAACACTGGTTGGGAGGAGTAATGCATTATGTCGAGAAGAAGCTAGAAAGGAAGCTTGTGTGGATTGTTTGTGATGTGCACACTGGAGAGCTGCCACTGAGGCACCTAATTACTGCTCTAGATGTCAAGACACTAAGCAACAACAAGTGGTCAGGTCCCGTAAAAAATGTTGGATTAGCGATGAAGTAGTGAAAGACATCAGAGCTATGGCTACAGAATTGCAACCGAACAGGACATTTGCCGAAGGATCTGTTGGAGATAGGACCTGTCTCCCACAGCAGGTGGTTCACAACGGCTTTGAGGTTTATGAGAATTTGAACATCTAAGCACATTCCACAAGGGCGTGCAGTAGCGGATCCAGCCGGAATACACTGAATCAGCCTGAGCTGTAAAAACAAGATGAAACTGGGCACGTGGAACATGAGACGCATCCAGCCAGAGAAGCTGGAGGTTATAAAGGCGGAGATGGTGCGCATGGAGCTGGCGGTGATGGGACTAAGTGAGACGAGGCGGCAGGGGCAAAGACACTTCAACATCAGAGTAGCGATGTCTGGACCAAGCGAAGGAAGGAGGAACGGAGTGTCAATCATTTGTTACAAAAGGGGTGCAGCTGCGATTATGGGATACGACACGGTAAATGACAGAATCCTAAGTGTTAGACTCCGAGGAAAAGAGACTAACACTAGCATCATCCAAATATACGCGCAAACATCAATTGCAGAAGAAGAACGAGAAGGATTCTACGCGGCACTGCAGGAGAAGATCGACAGAGTTCCAAGAGGGGACACAGCAGGTGGTTCACAACGGCTTTGAGGTTTATGAGAATTTGAATATCTAAGCACATGGGAGACTTTAACGCAAAGGTGGGGAGAACGAGTGCGCCTCTGAGTAGAGATCTGAAGAGGCGCTATATAAATTTATGTGATTGATTGATTGATTGAGTGAAGGGGATGAATCAACTGGAGGATACGGACTGGGCGAGCGAAACGAGGCAGGACACAAATGAACTAAGAATCATGAATACATAGTTAAAAAAAACAAAAAAGGAGACTTTGCACGTGGATTTCACCTGACTGCAAATATAAAAACCAGATTGACTATGTACTGGTCAAGCAGCGGTGGAAGAGCATGGAGAGAGATGTACAAACGAGACCTGGAGCGGACTGTGGATCTGACCACGAACTGCTAGTGACAATCCTGAAGATAAAACTCAGGAGACCAAAAAAAGAGGAACGCCTGATTAGATACAACTGCAAAGAGATAATGCCAGAATACAAAGAAGAGATCATTTATGTGGACATTATCAAATATTTTATAGTTTGCACTAACACTAACATCATCCAAATGTACGCGCCAACGTCAATATCAGAAGAAGACGATCGAGATGGATTCCACAACGCACTGCAGGAGAAGATGGACAGAGTTATACGAAGGGACACGATGGTGATCATGGGAGATTTTAACGCAAAGGTGGGTAGAACGAGTGGAGGGGAGGAATCGACTGGAGGATCATGATCAAAGAAGAGATCACGAGGCACATGAAATTATGAGATTATCATTATGAGAGAATTATCGTGGGTGACTTGATTCCAGATCTTTCCGAGGGTGATCACTTTAATCTGGTCAGACAAGAAAGTATTCTCTTGGAAACGTTATAGCGAAAATACTTTGGAATTGAGAAATGAATGGAATCAGAATCGAATCGATTTTGTAGAAAGATCCGAAGTGTGGGCCATCGGCGTGTTTGCGTGCGATCGTCTACCCACTCGACTAGAAGATCACGGAATCGTGCCGACAAACCGGGACATCACTGGGTGGTCCTATACGTTGAGAACACATCTTACAGAGTATAGTTTAACTCTTTCGGCAGACCGCCCGATGCTGCGTTTAAGACATTTTTGGATCGACATTGCGAGCGTTTGATATTTAATGAATGAGACACATTTACATAGCGATATTGTTAATTTATGTGAACATTATCAAATATTTTGTAGTTTGCATAGAGCTAGAAATAAAAATACTTACCGAGAAAAAAATTACGAACTCTTGAAAGTTTCATTTTTATTTATATAGATATATATACACAGTCTAGTCTACAGATGTAACTTGTAAAAAATCAATATTTTCATTAAACGTGCGTTACTCGCACTTCTGGTCCAGTCTATCATTATAACAAATACATGCCTAACACTCCACAAAACACTTCGTTTCTGCTCAATTTCGCCAACTTCGTCAGTTTCGCCATTATGGATGGAATATCGAAAATTCTGAATCAGTGCAATGGACAATTGGACAAGTTGTGTTAAAGTTTTCTGTGAAATTTTTGTGCCTAGACGCATCGCAGATAAAAAAACACGCCACGTAGGCCTATAGACTTTTTTCTTTTGACTTATAATGGCCCTGGCGAAGCTTGCGCCCGCATCAGCCGCTCCTTCATGGATAGCTTCCACTTGACCCTGGTGAAATTTTTTGTACAATTTTGGGCTAATGAAACATGGAGGACAACAGATGAAAGGAAGATACTCAAGCAAAGAATGGAGCAGGGAAACGAAAAGTGAGACGAGCAACGATAAATAATGGATTTATACAGAGGAAAAGACAAAGAAGTAAAGAAAAGATGTCGAGAAGACAAGACCAGGTATTTTCTACAGCGAACAGAGGAAGCTGAGCAGAAAGAGGAGATTCAAAAAGACTGTTTCACATCGTGAAAGAATTCGCATGAAACACAAAGATACACACCCAGTGACACCCTGCCAATAAAAAAGAGCGATGGGTAGGCAACTAAAACCCAGAAAGAGGAAGCAGAACGCAGGAAGGAGCACTTTGAGAACATCCTGAACTTCCCAGAGCCGACCATGCGAATCGAGATACATGCTAGAAATGGACCCGGAAGTGGAAGAACTGGATATTAACTTGGAGGATATGAACGAAGAAGAGGTACGAAAGGCAATCAAGAATCTAAACACGGGAAGGCGACTGGAGGAGATGGAATCAAGGCCGAGATGATTAAATATGGAGGCGAGAAGATAATAAAGCAACAGCATATGGAAAACAGGCAAAGTACCAAGACGTGGAAGGAGGGTTTTATCATTCATATCCCCCATGAATTTGTTTTAAAAAGACTTCAATGACTTCACTCTGCTATCATCCAATTGAAGGTTATGGCCACGATGATGCTGAATAGAATTAGAACAGCTGTGGACGAGAGATTGCGGCAGGAGCAGGCAGGGTTCAGGTCGGGAAGGTCATGCTGTGAGCAGATTTTTACACACACAGATAATGGAAAAGTCGCTAATGTGCGAAAGACCAGTACTCATCAACTGAACTGGATAATGTAACGAAGGATGCTGATAAAGTAACGAAGGATGCTGACTTTGGACTAAGGTGAGTGAATGGTGGTAGGCTAGGAGACCTTGACATTGAGATAGATTTTTGGAGGGAATGAAAGATTTAACATATACAGAACGCAGGAAGAAATGGCAAAGATAGGTTTTGCTATCAACCCTGGGAAAACAAAGATCATGAAGGTTGGAAGGTGGAGCGTGGACGATGGAATTGCTATTGACGGGGGGAGGTGGAAGAGGTGGATACTTTCTGCTACCTGGGAAACCTAATGACCGCTGATAGCAGTTGCGAAACGGAAATAAAAACGCGAATAAGAAATGCAAACACTGCGTTCGGGAACCGTGAAATCATTTTAAAGTGTAATGGTTGCAGTTTGAAAATCAAGCTGCGACTTCACAACGCCATAGTCCTGAGCACACTACTGTAGGAGGCGTAGACATGACCAATGACAGTGGCAGACGGGAGAAGACTTGACGCGGCGCACCACAGATGGTTGAGAAGAATTCTTCATAATGTATCATGGCGGGACAAAATAACAAACAAGAACATAAAAGAAAGAACAGGACAGGATACTACGGAAAATATCGTCAGAAGGAAAAGATTGAGATGGATTAGGCATGTCTTTCGCATGGACGACAACAGAGGAGCGAAGCAAGTGATGAACTGGGACACTGAAGGAAAAAGAAAGCGAGGGAGACCGAATAAGAACTGGCCGGAAACAATTAGGAACGACTTAAGATGCACGAAGCTGACATGAGAAGAGGCGGACGAACTGGCGATGGATAGAGACGAGTGGACGAGATGCGTCGCCCGATGTGCAGGCATGCACAGGAGGGACTAAGTTCGAAGTAAGTAAGTTGGGCGAATGACCAAAAGTAAGATCGTTAGAAAATTTTCGGCTCAAAGGCTTTGGCTAGGTCCGCCTAAACTCAGGCCCGTCAACTTTCCAAGGATATTAAAGTGCCTTATTGGCAGGAAATAAACTTTGCAAATGTCATGCTTGAAAACCCTTTTTCAGAGAATCACTTGCTGCCTTGGGGCCGCATACCCTAGGGCCGGGCTTGACCACAAATTCGGGACTGTCCCCATGGCTCCAAAGTCTCCCCATGAATGTTGCTGTTAATTAAAACCCCATTTCGTATGTGATTGCATAGGACTACAGGCGCTTCTCAGCCGGTCGGCGGGCCGCATATGGTGTACATAATTAACCTCATAACGGGTCGGCGCCATGTTTGACATAATATTTATATGCGGTGTATTCTATTCCGCTATGATTACATAGTTGATTATTTTAATTGCCGTTGGTCACTGTCTAGCTTTTTTAATCGAAGCTGGCAGTTGTATAGAATTTCCTCTTTTTTTTGGGGGGGGGGAGGAGGTCTGAGCCGCAGACAGGGGGCTTAGCCCCATAGCCCCCTGGCGCCGCCACTGTTTGTGGGTCTAATTGATCATCGGTTTCAATGTTCTTCTCAACTTGCGAATCTAATTGCGCTTTCAGTTTCAATGCTCAATTGAAATTGTGGATATAATTTAATTTTTAATTTTTTGGTCTAATTTAATTTAATCTGATTTAATCTAATTTAATTTTAATTTTAATTATAATTAATTTAATATCTTCTTCTTCTGGTTCTCTGCCCCTAGGCAGGTTCGGCTGTCCAATGTCGCCACTCTTCCCTCCGCTGGGCCTTCTCCTTTAGTTTCTGATATCCGATCTTCTTCATCAGAGTGTCCAGCAACATCTGTCGGGGTCTTCCTCTTGTTCGTTTCCCCTCCATTTGTCCTTCTAACACCGTTTTCACCAGACTGTCTCCTCTTAGCATATGCCCTATCCAATTCTTTATTAATATAACTTATTATAATTTAATTTCTTTTAAAAAAAATTTTTGGATCCATTTTAATTCTACAATTTCAGGAATTTCGTTGTGCCTAACAGTCACTGCAACTGTTGTCCTCCGACCCGTTCGGTTTTGTTTTGGAACGCCTAGGACGTTCACCGCCATCTATCGTTATAATTATGTTCAACAGATTAAACTGGAAAAAACCCATTAAAAACAGACGTTATTGTCCGGTCATGAATTTGCATTAATTATTGTCTGATGACTGTTGTCGTCAAAACTTTTCACAATTCCTATGATTTTTGTCGGGATTTTGCATGATTTTACACAATGATTTCTTGTGGACACTATCGAAGGCCTTTCTGAAGTCGATGAAATTTATTGCCACCGGAACTTGCCACATCAGCCTGAGCGTGAAGATTTGCTCGCAGCATGAGCTCCCTGGCCTAAACCCTGCCTGTTCCTGTCTCAATCTTTTGTCCACCACGTTTCTCATGCGGTTTAACAGTACCGTAGCCATGATCTTTCCAGGTGTTGATAGTAACGTGATGCCTCTCCAATTAGAGCATTCCCTCTGATGGTCCTTCTTAGAAATTAGGAAGAGAGATGGGAGAGTGATTTCGGATTGTGACGGGAATGTGTGCTGTCGCCATTGATTTTTGCACTTGTGGTAGATTGGGTGATTCAGAGGGCAACAGGATCGGGACGGACTGTATTGAAGTGGATAGATGGTGACAAACTCAGCGTTTTGGATTTTGCGGATGACATTGCATTGATGGACAACACATGGAAGGGAATAAATGAACTAACATGCAGAGCAGAGGAGGCAGCAAGAGTGGGGCTGGCAATAAACCCAGAGAAAACGAAGATCATGAAGGTGGGAAACATAATTATAACGAAATATGAAATCAGGATTGCAGATAGAAATGTGGAAATAGTGGAAGACTTTCATTACCTTGGCAGCACACTATCCACCGACAGCAGATGCGATGAAGAAATAAAGATTCGTAGTGGAAAGACAAATGCGGTTTTTGAAAGACTAGAGAAGATATGGAAAAGGTTGAAGATTAAAACCCGATTATGCGAGGCTATAGTGTTGAGCACACTTCTGTATGGGCTGAGACGTGGCCAATGACAGTGGCGAATGGAAAGCGACTGGAGGCGACACACCATACGAAGACGAATACTACGCATCTCATGGAGGGGTAAAAATAAAAAATAAAAGAATCAGAGACTGGACAAGGAAAATGGAGATTAACATTAGAAAGAGGCGACTAAAGTGGATGGGGCATGTAGCAAAAATGGAACAGGAGAGGAGAGCAAAACAAGCAACAATCTGGACTCCGGAGGGAAGACCAGTTCTTCCTGGTTGATCTTAATTTTACATTGAGTTGCTGTTGTTGTCATGAGGGAGGCCAAGGAAGAACTGAATGGAGACTTTACAAGAGGATTTACAGGGTCTGGAGATGACGTGGAACTGTGCTGTCGAAGTGGCGATGAACAGAGTGGAGTGGAGAAACTGCATTTCCCGATGTGCAGATTGGCACGGGACGGACCAAGGTCACCGAGCTTTGCTGGTAATACAGTAACCTGGGACTAATATAGAAAGTTAAATTCTAGTGCAATGCTACCAGGCCTATCAAATCCATTTTTTTCACAATATCATCGCCCACCCTCAAGAAATTTAAAAAAACTAAATCTTACTAATTTATGTACTGTAAACGACTTTGTGCGACCTGGTGGCTGAGCGGTAACGCGCTCGCTCGCGGAGCGGGCGATTGCGGTTCGAATCCGGGTAAAAACCTTGGACAAGTTGTTTACGCACACGTGCCTCTGTCACCAAGCAGTATAATTTGGTACCAGCGTAAGCTGGGAAGTAAACGGCAAGTCCTGCGATGCACTGGCCCCGTATCAGCGTATTAACCTTGGGATTCGTCCATTGCCGGCTCAAGGGCCTAGAAAAGGAGATGAGCGCCTCACCAACGGGCCTTCGGCCCTGGGATGTCTTTACTTTTTTACTTTTAAAGCGACTTTACGGAGGAATGCAGAGAGAAGGCGGTTGACAAACTGGCAATACGCTGATGATATAGCAAACAGCAAACTTGGAGGAAGCGTTACAACTCTTGATTGAGAGATTTAATAAGGTGAACAAGAAATATGGAATGCAGATTAACACGGGCAAGACGAAGGTCATGACAACAGCAACTCAATGTAAAATTAAGATCAACCTGGAAGAACTGGAACAGGTGGACCGCTGCACGTTCTTGGGTTCAACGACTGATGTTCTGTCGCCATTGATTTGTGCACTTCTGGTAGATTGGGTGGTGCAGAGGACGACAGGACAGGGACGGACAGGATTGAAGTGGATAGATGGTGACTGCGGTACAGAGATCAGAGCACGATTGGCAAATGGATATATATATATATACTTCGTTTATTCAAGAAATTAAGTTGACAAACCGCAATTTATTACATGACATGAAAATATAAGAAAAGATATGGACTAAAATAACAGTGTGAGCAGAAATTCAAGGTAGAAGCATACGAAAGATTAATAGTTCCTAGGGTTAACACTGCGAACAGTCTTAAAAAGTAGGCTACTCGATAGATGAAGTTAAAGTCATCTTTTCTCTGCAGTTCAAAGTCATGTAGTCGTGAACGCAGAGCGTACGGCCTGTTTACCAATAGAAGGAAACAGGCCTCGGAGAACATGATTTAGATTCCCTTTAAGAGTCTTTCGTCATCATCGTCGATCAAGTGGTCAACATCAGGGTAATGAGGAGGAAGGTATTCCAATCGTTTAGCTCTTTGTAGAAAGCGCTGAAGTTTGAGCCGATCAATTGCGTTGGTGTACCCCCACCAAGCAGGGGATACATAGAGAAGACGAGAGATGGTTGTTGCACGGGCTACCTCGTGGAGAGTCCCTAGGACTCTAAGCGCGAAGAGCGACGCTGAGCAGCTACGTAGAACGGCATTGACATGTGATGTTGCTCCAAGATCATCGTTGATTGTCATGCCTAGTATGAACATTGAAGTTACTCTCTCAATTCACAATTCAGGAGGAGCAATTTTCGCTTTGAAACCCCTACGGAAGATAATAATTTATTTGGATTTTCCTGCATTAAGACGAAGATTGTTTCGCTCAGCCCATTTTGATACATTGTCAAGTTCCTCCTGAGTTGTACTCCGCATTGAGGCGCCAATTAGTAAATAAGTGTCATCTGCATATTTCCTCATTTTCTTTTGTGCATGTATCGGATGTAGAACTCCGCCAAAGCCGGTTCCAAGCCCGGTTGAAAAAAAGGAGGGTTAGGGCATGGGGTTAGCAACTCCATCCCTGCAAAAGCAACCACCGCTACAGAAACGACAAGAGGATGCCAAACAGATCTGAAGGAGTCGGGTGAAATCCGAAAGAAGCCTCGAATCCGGACGAGTCTGATCTTCAATGCCAAAACAATCACAAGAATCGGAACTTGTAACGTTCGAACGCTTTATCAATGTGGAAAAATGGACCAGGTGATTCGGGAGAGAGAGAGATGTCAGGTGGACATACTGGGCATAAGCGACATGCGATGGACTGGAAACGGAAGGTTCAAGAAGGGAGACACGACTATACTATATGCCGGAAATGAAGAACTGCACATACGCGGCGTGGGTTTTCTGCCTGGAATCCCAACAGCAATCTGTGCATGCGAAACATGGAAAAGAACCAAGAAGATTTCCTAGAGACTGAATGTATTTCACAGAAGATGCCTACGAACAATCTTGGGTATATCATGGAGGGATAACATCCGCAACGTGGAGGTCCTGAGGATGGCGGTGTAGCGAATTATCGCACTATTATCCATTAAACTAATTTGTTATCAATGTTCATTCTTAATTATAGGTAAGAGTTAAGATAGAGTAATTACAGGCGTTGATTAGATATTTAATTATTTGGCAAATCAGCAATATAAATCGAAATTATAAGTCACGTGACGTGGTAACTTAGCAACGTAACGACGGTTGTCATGGAGTTGGATCAACATTTTTCAGTCGCTTTCGATAGAATATTGAAGCATTGTGTGCGGACATTTGGTTGCGAGACAGAATTCTTCTGAAGTGATTCTGGTGGCTCGTTGAGAACCATTTTGTCAGGACGTGTGTGGTTGTTGAGTGTTTGAACGGTTGGTGAAGAACGTTGAGACGTTGGCGAGTATCACTTTGGGTGATCGGAGACGTGTGTGTGTTCGCTGGCATTGCGACGCATCACATTGATTTTAATTCAACGGCTGGTGGTGGTGTTGTGCATTACATAATCATTGGAGATGACTCGGTTCATCATAGATCGAATTCTTCTTCAGTGAATTATTTTCATGCATCATATTCGAAGCACTTGGTTGCATATTCATCGGACATTCGAGAACAAGACAGTTTACACAAGAAGCTGAACTTTATTCTGAAGAAAGCATCATCTGTCAAGAGCAGATAAGATCTTTAAAAGCATAATAATTATTAGTAATAAACGCCAAATAATTAGTTAGGCTACGGCATTGATGTATGTTGACTTTCATTTAAATATATATTTCATTATTAATATTTGGTCTCTTGTGCTATGATATTAAGAGTCCAGTAATCTTCTAACTCGAATCCAAGGCCTAGTTAGATAAACGCTACAGGCGGGGTCGGAGGATCTGGAGATAACAGTCGAGAGAAGAAGGAGGAGGATGGCTGGACATATACTCCGCATGCCAGAATAATGAACGGCAAAGAAGGCGTTGACATGGATACTGGATGGTGGAAGGAGAAACAGAGGACGCCCAAAGAAGGACTGCAGCATATCCTGCAGCTGCAAGCTTCAAAAACCAGGATGGAATCCCATCTGCTCCATCTGATGTACGACGTAAACGATCAAGAAGAGTTACTCGGCCACTAATGTACTTTCGTCATCGTTTACGTCGTACATCAGATGGAGCAGATGGGATTCCATCCTGGTTTTTGAAGCTTGCAGCTCCAGGATATGCTGCAGTCCTTCTTCGTTCGTATCTCAGAAATAAAAGAACGATTGTCGTAGGCTGTCAAACGACTTAATGGTGGAACATAATTTGTGTCGGTGGAAATTCTGTCGTAGTGATCATTGAGCTCAACAGCACTGATTCCTATGTCCAGATACCGAGCCTTCTTCCGGCTTTTCGTCAGATCCCCGACGCGCTTCCAAAGTTCCACAAGGCCTGTCCTCGGATCCACATCTTTTAAGTGCTTTTTAGTTGCCATCTCGATGCAGCGGCCAATTCGACGAGCGTATGCTAACGCCTCATCAGTGCGACCGGTGTGGTATGAAATTGTGTCCGGGCATGAAATATTGTCCGAAACATACTATCATTGGTTAAGGTGACCGCTGACGTCAGACAGCAACTGTCAAAAAAAGTATTAATAGAACCGTGAGATCTTGTCCGGGAAAGACACAAAAAAGCAAAGATAATAATTCCAACACAACCATACCTGTCCATCTAATAATAGACATCGACATTTATATTAAGAACTTGTTATTAACAGTAACCACAGAGCGTTTCTGATAAAGACCTAAAATACAAAAGATAAAAATTCCAACGTCCCATAAAAATTGGGAGCTATAATTACGAGAAATAGGGCAAAGAAACACGGACTATTTATTTGCGTTTAATTAACTAAGACTCTTCCATAATAATCACTCATTACCTAGCCACGTGCTTCTCCGCATACTTTTTTTCTGAATTGAATATTCTATTGAAACAACAGGCCTATATATCTTCGGACAACGTTGATGGATCAATAAAAAAAAACTTGAAACTTGAAACATTGGCGATTAAAACTCGGGGCCAAATAACTGTTTAAAACTGCTACACGCAGCCTACACATGCTAAATATTTGTAGCAATAATTTATATATGTATTGGAGGGTGTCACGGCAACGTACTGGTCTGCAGCCAACTCGTCTAACGACAAGTGGTATACATTGCAGACACCCAGCGCTTTAAGAAATGGAAGCTGTATGCAAGTTCTTTTATAGGTGAAATGGAGGCTGGATTGATGAAAAAACGCAAGATAGGTGGAATCTAAATGACGGTTCTTTTACATGTGAAATAGAAGCTGGATGACGAAAATGACGCATGGGAAAAAAAAGCTGGATAAAGGCTTTTCTAGATCTGAAATAGAAGCTGAATTGATGAAGAAACGCTTAAGTAATGGAAGCTGGATGAGGGTATTTTTATATCTGAAATGGAAGCTGGAATGACAAAAATAACGGGCGAGAAATAGAAGGTATTTTTAGATCTGAATTTGAAACTGGATGCATGTTGAAATACATGAATGAAAATCATCAATCCAGCTTCCATTAAAGCTAGAAAACCATTTAGTTTTTTTCTCGCATAAATCTAGCTTCTATTTCATCAATACTAGTCGTCTGTAGACCAGTTGTCGTTATACCAATTATTTGTAGACGAGTTGCCGTTAGACGAGTTGTCTGTTGACCAATTAATTGTCGTGGAACCGTATTGGAGAGTTCTAACCCAGGTGCACTGTAAGCTTACAATGGCTATCATTAAGTAGGCTGCTAGTAAGTAAGTAAGTCAGTCAGTCGAAGTAGGAATATTGTTCATTAGACCACCAGCAAGCGCATAGTAGTTTGTACAATAATAAATTATAGAAACATTCAAGCAAAGTCATACAATATTCTCATAACAAAGCTCTTGGCATAAGATTCAACTCTAGTGTGTACATTAGGTGGGCAGGCTCGAGCATTGTATGAAGCAACTTATGGGAAGGGAGGAGGTAGTGAAGAATGTGAAAAGGATTTAAGAGGATAGAGCGGAAAAGAGCAGAGTAGGCCTAAGCCCCTAGAACAGAGTGCGTCAATACTTGGAAAATCAGTAGGGATGAAGCCTGAACGGGTGAGTTCTTCTTAAAAGACCATGAAGACGTCTACGCCCCATGGTATTTGCAAATACCCACCACACAGGGAAGGCATAAAGTTTAATCTAATCTGGGCATGGCAGTAGCCCTAACCACATCAAAAGCCGTGATGTTTTGGGAATTTGCTTAAATTATCTAAATAAAAACCATACTAAATAATTATGTTCTCTGAAAACCTTAAAACCCCTCATAATAATTATGTTTATTATGAGGGGTTTTAAGGTACGCTAAAATATGTTAATAATAAAGCGCTACAAAAATGTGCGAGTACCATGAGCCAATTTGATATAAAAAATAGTTGCCTAATGCTGCATGGGGCTTATAATTTAGAAAACCGAATCGATGGATTATTTCAGATAAACACAACTATGGAGCAGTAAAATTAGATGAGGCATTTATGAAGGCTGCAAGTCTTTTAAAGATTTTTTCCATATTTACATACGCCTCTACTCATAACCACTTGGCCTGTTCTACGATGGGAAATTCTATCTAAAAATAGAAATAGGGTCATCGCAATGGCAACTACAAACATGGTGCTTCTCAACAATAATTCCACTGTTCACATTTTTGTTTTCTCAACTCTTATGACAAAAATATTTTTGGCAAGTGGCATTGATAATATTACCTTTTAAGCGGACAATATCTAGCGAAGTACTGCTTCGACAAGCGGGATACATAATTATAACGGCGGAGTCGGACACGATTTCATGCCGGACAATATCTCATACGTAAAGCGCATGAAATACTGTCTTGACAACGGAAGTGGGCGGAGTCGGACAACATTTCATGCCGAACATATTTACACGCCACACCGGCTCTCATTTAGCGGTTTTTCTTGCGTAGTTGATGTTTGACGGATGGAGTAAGGAAATACAGCTGTTGTCATCGTGTTCGAACGAAGAGGGTAAAATTGGTTCAGATGTTCCAGAGCAACCTGATAACAGGACTGCTGTGGGTCAGATATGGCGAGAATAGCAGCAAAATCAGTCGTTGGTAGATGACGAAGAGACGCTGCATGTTGCTCTGGGGATATGAAATAGCTACAGACCTCAAAAGGATTTTTATCAGCAGATTCCTCTCCACTCCTGCCGCCTCCAGCACCCATTCATTTGTCCGTTTTTCCGTCCATGATGTACTCAAACACTTCATCTCGAACGCTTCTATTCTTCTCTCTTCCTTCATCTGTGTCCAAGTCACACAGACGTATACGGCCACTGGAGTTGCTTTATCTTTCTTGCATTTGTTAGGTCATAACCCTTAAGACAGTAAAAGAAAGAAAAATGATTTATTTTGGACACATCATGAGAAGAGAAAGACATCGTGCAGAACACAATGCCAGGAGACCAAGAAACAGGGAAACCAAGAAGAAAATGACTGGGCAACATAAAGGAATAGACTGGATTGACATTGGGAGAAATTATAAGACTTGACAGAGGACATGAAGCGTTGGAGGAACATTGTACATAATGCGGCCGACCTTCGGATCGAGGATGGCTGAGAACAGAGCAGAACTTTTTGGTACAATATCTGTATAACACGACGTCAATAACTTTGCAGTCATATTTTTTATGAATAAAGCGAATTGAATAATGTTAGTACGGCAGCACAGAACACTGAAATTACACTGTTTCCGTACTGAAAAAACCTCGATAGGCTAAATAGTCTGGATATAGGACACTATAATCGAGCCAATCGATCCGAGTTACATTGCTGTAATCTCCTGCGTCCAATCAATTAATTACCGTATCATCTTTCTCATGACATACACTTAATACGAACACTGTTACACTTTCCAAAGTTAAGCTACATTGCCGTATCTTCTGAACGACCTGAAATTCTCAGGACACTTTTCTTCGACAGTAACAGCAAAGTACATGCTGTACATATAACAAAATCCTGGAAGCAGGACATAGGCTACGACAAGTAGTTTTCGTTATATATCTTTAAAACGAGATACTGAAATTTAAGGAAGATAACATGTCAGCATCTACATATCAAGTCTAAACTCGTTAAAAAAAGTGAAGATACGCGAAGATAATTCTGAGGCGACAAATAGCTCACTATGCCGCGTGGCATATAGGCATTCCGTTCCCGATTTCGTAGCATTGCCAGCCATAACGCTTACTCATTGGCCGGTTCCAGATTATGAATATTCATAACCACAGTGACGTGTCTAGTGCCTTCTCGTGCGCTTTTGTTGTTGCTGTTGTTGGCCTACGATTGCGGTGCTTTTAAAGTTTTAATTAAGGATTTGCCATTTCTATAGTGAGGTATTCGAAAAATGTGATGGTAGACTTATAATAAAATTATAATAGCCTAATGATAATTATTTTGTGACGATTCAGACATAGCGAAGTCCAACGTTTGCAGGTTGGCCTACCTGACATTTGTTAAACTAAAATCTGGTGTATAAATTGTTGGGTGAGGCTATATAAAAATAATAATAATTTTCGTTTCAACAACCCGTTTGACAGACCGCGACCAGTTACAGTGTACAAGTATGCATTTTAAACAAATCACAAGAATGCAGATCATAGAATACGCAAATCCTAGGCCTAACTATTAACACTTTAACAGAACAGACTACCTGCAATAATCGGCGCTACAAAGCATATCCGCTCAATAATAAAGCACGCAACGCTGCTTTATCCCATTACATGTATAGGCTATATGCAAAAGCTGTGTGGTGTATCTATTTAATGAAGCACTTTTTAAATCTTAGCAGGTAGCTGCCATATAGGCCCTAGCATATTAATGGACGCAAGGGCTGCGAGTTATTTAGCATATAGATTATTGATGTTGCCAACGCAAGCCGCAGTAATCTGTAAACAAAACGTATTCAATATCGTCACCTGTTATGATTATTCATAACTAGATGTGATACCCGGCGTTGCCCGGAGAATTTAGGGTTTTTGCCTCCCTTCCACGTCACCCCGCTCCCACCCTGCTCACCGCTCCCACCCTGCTCACCTCTCCCCGTCCCCACCTCCTTCCGCACCCACACACCGCCCCGCCTCGCTCCCATCCTGCTCACCGCTCCCACCCTGCTCACCGCTCCCACCCCAGCCCTCGTTCCACCCATTCCGCATCCATACACCGCTAACCGCTCCTACCCCGCATCACTCCGCATCACCCACGGCCCATCCCATCCCCATCCGCACTCTTACCCGGCCCCACATAGACTCCAACCCTCTGATGTAACAGGCGTTGTTTGGAACATTTTGGTTAGCCCTTGCACATTTTCTGGTTAACCCTTCCACAACTAAACCCGACTCGCCCCTGCGGGGCGGGGTGTGCAATTGTGCATGCTGACTGTGGGCGTGATGGCCCTGGTCGTATTCTATCTCTAACTGCATAGGGCTTGAGGTGTAAAACTCCGAAACTGCGCGAATATCGCCCCCACGCAGGCCTCCGTGGTTAGCTAGATTTACCAACCCTTCACTGGGTGGTTCTGGTGATCAATAGCTGTGAAACTGTAGGCGTATAATTATGGACAAACGCACACACACCCATACACACACCCACATTAACATTCTCCGTTCTCTATTCTATAGTATAGGGTCTATGGTTTATGCACTAAGAGCGCCTATTAATAACTTGATTAATACTGTGAGCGTCAGGATGACGTCATGCAGCCGTTTGCTAAATAATGGCGCCGCAAGCTTAAATCGGTCCAATATCTGTATAGGCGCTAACTACCACATCGAAATTTAAAATGTCTATAACTCCGGTTTTAAAGTGAATTGAGAGCTGACAATAGTCACGTTGAATTCCAGATTCGCATAAAAATGTTTTAAAAATAATTTCGCGAATTAGACATATTTAGAGTAAAAGCCTTTGACCGCGAGAGTTTTGCGCCCAACGCGACAGACACACAGAATTCGACTTCGCCTTATAATATAGATATGGGATCGGCCAATGAGAAGGCGCTTTAAGGCTGTCAATGCTACTAAATCGGGTACGGAATGCCTATATACTGGCGCGTGTGCTAAAGTTAGCTTTGCGACAAACCACTGCAAACGATTAGTGGCCGTTTTTTTAAGTGCAGCGCATTGGATGATTTTTTCTGATAGCAAGGGTTCGATATTAAGATCAAAAGTCTTAAAAACTTGTTAGTCAATAATTTTCTCTGTTGTTGATCAATTCCAACGACTTATTGTAATAACATTGACTAGATATTGAAATTTTCACAATCTGACATCGCGGAAATTGTTTCCCTTCTTATGGCTAAGATGGGACATTAGAAATTATTATTATATTACATCATATATTATTATAGGCCTATATTATATTACATATTATATTATAATTATATTACATAATGTACTTTTCGATGAGCGTTAAACTTTTACAGTAACCATTTAAAAGTTAAATAGTGAAGATACCATATCAGTGCGGTTTAGATTAACTTTTAAGAAATCGGGAAAAGTGAACTTTCCCTTATCAAAATCAGCTTAAAGATATGGTCTACAGTTCCTAAATCATGATGTAATAGCGTTGGCCTTACATATGCAATCAATCAACTAGCATTATTTATATTCATCGAATTCTCAATTGCAAGGAGAACTAAGTACTATACTATTTTTCCATCAGCCCACAACCTTTCATTCTCAGTCCAATTTGCTACGCGCTGCAAACAGCAGCCCAAATATTTCATCTTACAGTCAATTCCGTTTGCAATGAGAAATGTCGATACACATTTGTAAATTTCAACTTATAAATTTCAAAAGCATCTATGTAAGCTGTTGAATTCAGCCCACACAGAAATTTACGACGGTAATAATTTGCTATCACAAAGAAGCTTCTTTCATTCATAAATCAACACAGTTTCCTTTAATCTTTATTCTTAAGCATTACAAACAAAATTTATGAACCAAGTAGTCGTTAAGACCTACAGCATCAATATTTCTACATTTTGCTCTATGCAAGGAATATAAGATGCATTGTAATTGTCTATCTGTAAAAATCGTTTACAACGTTTACAATGCCTATGTAGAAATGTTCTGAAAGCTGCTTCTGGAGGGTTGCCCAATGAATCAAAGTATTCTCTAGGAAATGTTCTCCAAGTAAAGAGCTATCCAACGTTTCCCAGGATTTTCATATGCATCACAAGGAAGACTGGTGTCTACGACTGAATGTAGACGATCGCTTACAAAGACGCCAATAAACATAGGTCGACACTTTACATCCCGGCGCAGTATCAACTCTATAGTAATTCCGTCCATCTTATACACGGTGATTCATAAAAAAACGTTACCCTACATAAATCAGCATAAATCATGTCGATGACCATCAAATTTAATAAAATTTCAGGATAATATGGTTTGATGATCTAGCCAAGTGCTACATAAATTATTTCACATTCGGAGCTATAATGACGTAACGCGGAGGACAAAACTAATGACGTCACGATAATCTTGAGAAACAAGCAAGATTCCAACGTTCCTGTCAGTCAGTGAGGTTGTATCATGCAAACCTGGTTAATTTAATCTGGTTTAGCCTCCTGGTGAGAAATTGTTTACTGTGGCATCATCCAGTAACAATCAGAATGTTCGCAAATACGTATCTGCCAGTACACAGAAATCGTCTTTTGCGGAATCGACCAATTTTCAGCAAATCTCTTATGGCATCGGTCGGGTCGCACGAACATATCCATGTAATCGAACCAGATGTTGAGGTCAATGGATAATATTGCAGAGTTGTTCAACTTTGCCAGGCATGCATGACATTTACTGAGTAGGCTTCGTCCATCATAATAGCGCTCGTGCGCACAGAGAAACCATTGCGTAATGGAAACTGAAACTCCTGATTTCATCCCGCCTAATTTGTGGCCACCCAATAGTCTTGATTTAAATCCAGAAGACTAAAAGATATGTAGTGTCATGCAGGAAAATGTCTACATAATTTGAATATGCGATGTCAACGAGTTGTGTCGTCGAATTGTATAATTATACACAATGGATCAGCGCATCATTGCGTATGCGTCTTCGCGCATGCGTATCTGCCAAATGAGGGTAATTTCGAAAATAAATTGTAACTTCCATAATGTTCAGAAATTAATCCTCTATCTTCACCTAAAATTTCGTCAACATAACCCAATGTTTGGCGGAGTTACAGTAAAATATGTAGGGTAAGGTTTTTTTATGAATCACCGTGTATAGTCGAAAATGACGTCCCTCGATCGGTCTATTTCAAGAACATTTTCAAACTCGGCAAAGGCAATAACGTTAATTGTCGCGTCTAATGCCTGTGCAAATTTCACATCAAGACGATTGTTTCCCGGTTTTACAAAATTGCACCTTCTGCCAAGTCGGATGTTAAGTCAAACGCATACAGAGCATGTCCGCCTACGAAATTCTTTCTCGCTATTTGATTACTCTCGTCTCTCATCCCTTTTCCAGTGCCCATAAACAGGGAAGCCTAAGCGTTCACAAACTGATTAATTATTAGCAAACTTCGTTTTCAGAGGCTTAATAGATTGCTGCTGACCGTCCAAGTACACTTTTAGCTGTGATAAATTCATAGGTTTGAATTTGAATGGATTCTTCGTGTAGCTTCCGTTAAACGCATCGTTGTCAACACAACCGATAACTATTCTCGTAGTATCTGTCCGTAGAAAAGACTTTCCTGAGTCGCATCCAAAGTCTTGCAAATTGCTTATGAAGAAATATCGACGGACTTACTTCTCTAACATATAGCTTACTTTCAAAAATCTTTACTTTGTAGGCCGCCCCCTGACGAGACGTATTTTTTATATTAATATCGTTTAGTAGAAATCGCTCTTGTAAGAAGAGGTCGCCATTCCGCTTAATAAAATTATCTTTATTGAAACAATCTCGGTTGACAGATCGCAGCCGGTTACAGTGTATAATTATGCAGTTTAAACAATTCACAAGAACGGAGATTACAGAATACACAAATCTTAACTATAGAAACTGGACAGACAGCCAGCAATACACAAGATTTGCAATGTTGGCATCGTGCGAACTTTCATCTTCCAAATGTCTTTCAGTATCCTTGTAGTAGAGAGCTAGAGGTACTTTGAGAGCATTTGGTGGTATCGCCATAGCTAAGTAAAAAAAGAAGTAAAGTTCCCTCCCGTTCCATGAGGAACACAGGGAGGCGCTCATCTCCTTTTCCATAGCCCTGAGCCAGCAATGGACGAATCCCAAGGTCCTGGACACGGGGCCAGTGTATCGCAGGACTTGCTGTTTACTTCCCAGCTTACGCCGGTGCCAAATTATACTGCTTGGTGACAGAGACATGTGTGCGTGAACAACTTGCTCAAGGTCGTTACCCGGAGTTGAACCCGCAACCTTCCGCTCCGTCAGCGGACGCGTTACTGGTCCGCCACCAGGTCGCACTAATAGCTAAGAATTGTTTCCAAATAGCTACCATAAATTATGCAGATGTGTTGTTGGAAGAAATAACCAGCGTGTCATTTAACGTGATGTCGACTTCCGAAAAAAAATGGCTATGCAAGACAAGGGCGGATACAGAAGCTTTGGACGGTGGACGGGGTGGGCCAAAAATTTCTTGAGCCTTGGCTCTGGGAAAAAATCGCATCCGCTAAAAAAGTTGACGACCTTTTTTTTAGTCATCCGGCCAAATTTTCGGGAAAATCATACCATTTCTTCCGCCAAAAAAGTTGATGACCTTTTTTTATAGTCATCCGTGCCAAATTTTCCGGAAAATCATACCATTTCACCAGCCACTGAAACCAAATGGGTGGGCCACGATACATGGGCATTTCTAAATGGGAGGGGGGCATGGCCGGATTGGCCCCTGGATCCGCCCTTGATGCAAGAATAAATTTATCGATCCGACGCGGATCGTTATTCGCTCTTACTATATAGCCCTAACATATAGGGTGACACGAAAGTTCGTTCACCGTTTTCAATAAAGGCTTCATATTTCTTTATAACATTTTGTCAGTGTATGCATCAGTCAAATGACAGATATTGGTACAAATTTGATTATGATCTGGTCCGTTTTCGCCATTATTTATAAGAAAATGTCAAGACGACAGCAACAGCAAAGTACTGCGTTCAACAAATTTACACAGTAAAGAAAATGTATACACGCCTATAGCCTCGTATACAAGCATGACAAGACACTGTTGTTACCTATATAGGACATACATAGACGTAGGTTATTAGCGCACAGTAGCTCCTTTCTGCTTAATGACTCTATCCGGCATGACTGGATCAGCGTCTGAAGTATCCCAACTGCTAATCGATCTCCATGCTCTTTGGAGGCGACGCTTGAGCTGCTCAATGTTCTTTTTAAACGCTGGCAGATAAAATATTCAACAAGTTCTGTAATCGGAGAGAGGTCCGGAGAGTTGGGGGCCAATCCTTCTGCTTTATGTGTGACGGATGGTTGTCGTCTAGCCACTTTATCGTCACAGCTGATGTAGCCTATGACAGCGGGCACCATCCTGCTAAAATACTCATCAACAAATAATTTTCGCTGCATGACACTGCCGTTGTCCCTTTCTTTCTTGAACTCAGGCTTCCCGATCTGCTCGAAAATGTTGGTGATATAGTACTGCTTGTTCAGTCTGGTACCATTTGGCACGAAGTGAGACCGTGTCAGTCATCCCACCCCAAACCATCACCGACGGACTAAACTTCATCTATGCCGGATAGAGTCAGTGCTGTAGTTAAGCAGAAGGAGATACTGTACGCTAATAGCCTACTTCTGCGAATGTCCTAGGTAACAACAGTGTCTTGTCGCGCTTGTGTAGGCCTACAGGGCTAGGCGTACACATTTTTTTTTACTGTGTTCATTTGATGAACGCCGTTTTCCCCGCAAAAACTGGCCGTCTTTACATTTTCTTATGAATAATGGCAAAAACGGACCGGATCATAATCAAATTTGTACCAGTATCGTTCATTTGATTTATGTATGGCTTTTGTATGCACTGCCAAAATACTATAAAGAAATATGAAGCCGTTCCTGAGATAGCGCATTTTGAAAACGGTGAACGAACTTTCGTGTCACCCTATATAATTGTGTATTGGATAAGTCCAAATAGTCTTGTTCAAAGCCTGTTATGCTAAATTCTAAGGGTGTAGCCTACCTTGCGAAATGGTAGCTATTGGTTTATACTCCACGTAAGGAGTAGGGGGTGAAACAATTTGACTCATTTGACCAATACGCGCCTTATATTTTTCATATTTAACCAAAGAGTAGGTTAATATAGTTAAAATATGCAAAAGCCAAAAATCTAGGTTGAAAAAAATAACCTTAAACCATGCTAGGAATTTCAACGAGTCAGACACTGAAGATATTCAGCGTGGCGCTAAGGGGGAGTCTGGTATAAATTTCTTGTTCGATGTTAATCTTTTTTAAACACGTTCTGGAATGACTCTTTCCCAGCTGCATCAATATCGGTTTTGATTTTGCTTCTGATTTCTTCTTTCATTTCGTCTTTCATTTCGTTAAATTTCGTGCGTTCGTTCAAAATTAGCGAATATTCCTCATCCGAAATGTTATCGTCGTTCAGAGCTTTTGAAACGAGGTCGCTTATCGAATTGAGTTCAGCATTCGCTAACGTTTTAATCTTCTCGTGTTTTTCCAGTCTTACAACGAGTTTTTTATTGACTTGGCCGCCTATCATATGTAGCGCCCCAATTCCTACTGCCACTCCTCCCAGAGCCGCAACGATGGGGGCCGCGATTATTGTGGATAAAACAGCTATTACAGATGTGATGAGTGCCATCGAAACCACCGCTAAAACGTTGTTCGTCACGCTAGATATTCTAACGCCTTTTTGGTACTTTTTACACAATGTCTCTCTCTTATCAGTAATTTTCGACAGCCGGTAAACGTCGGCAGCTCCAGTTTCCTCTCGTTTCATGGGTTCGTTTTGCATACTTTTTTAATTAAGCGAGATAATTTTAAACTTTACGGTAATTAACGAAACATAGCGACTCGCCTTCGATTATACTAACTGCGGAAACCGAGTTGTTTTGAATAGTAATTTCGATATCTTCTACTTCCCCGATAACGGTCCCTTCTTGTATAATGCACCCCTCGCCTCTATTTCCGGTCTAAGCGAAACAAGACACGATCCTTTAGTCATTCGTACGCCTAGCCCTAAGGACACCATAGCTGTTTCTTCAGGCTGAATTGTTATCTGTTGTTGTGCAAAAATCTCCCATCTAAGTTCCCCCAAATTGTCTGCTGGGCATAAGGCTCTTTTTTTTCTCAGCCTCGTAACCCGCAGTGACCAACGCACCTCTTTCGGCTGAGTTCCTACTTCGATCTGAGGAGTGGGTTTCGTTATAAATTTATGGATAGGCCTGTTGAATCCCGACATTTTATTTATACTATGATTATTTTTTTATAGCAACATGCCTAGAATTGGTATGTTTTAAAAAGGTGAATTTGGGCCCAGAATTAGACCGGAACCGGGTGTCATATACAATCCATAACCTGTTTTCATATATAATCTAGCTCCCACCGAACTTCCTCTGGACCACGGAGACAGATACAACCCATTTCCATCCGGTCTAACTTTACAAGCCATTCCATTTTTCTTAATATACAATACTCCCGATAATTTGATAATTTTATCAACAAGTTTCGAAGTAGCCGCGGCACCTAACCCGCCTAAAGCGCCCTGTGCTAAACTAGGTAGTACGCTACCAAGAAATTTTTTCCGGCGGTGGCTAGGATATAGCTCCTATAAAACCACCTTCGACTTTCTTATTATGCTCTACTTGCGTTTTACTCATTTTGATCGTCACTCCCTTTCCAGTCTGATAAGCTTTTTTTATTTTATTAATTTGCGCGCCCGTAAGAGCTAAAACACGCTCGTTTAATTTTGTCTTTCTGTCTTTCTGAAATATTAGCGCGTACGTCTGTGTATCGATTCATTTTATATATAAGGGGGTGCTCGATAGTACAGCGGTTAGCTCGCTGGACTGTCGACCGAAAGGTCGGGGGTTCAAATCCCCGCCGGGGCAGAAATTTGCAACGAGATTTCTGTTCCACAAGCACCCCCTAGCCGACTCAGCTATGATGAGTACACTGACCTCACGGTCAGTGGATGATGAGACGGCGAGGGAGAGGATTGGCCACCGCCCTCATATGCCGAGGCCTTGAAAATGAAGGCGCTAACACTTCATCCCCATTGGCTAGCCCTCCGGACTAGCTAGACGGGATATCATCATCATCATCAAGAGCTAAAACATGGTCTCCCTCCAGATCATCGTGGGATAGCCTAATACTAACACCATCGACCCTCGCATCAAGCGCTCGTTTAATTTTGTCTTTCTGTCCTTCTGAAATATTAGCGCGTACGTCTGTGTATCGATTCATTTTATATATAAATAAGATAAAATTTTAAACTTCTCTAATATGAAATTTAATCGACGATGCCTCCCCTCTAATGTTAATTAGTTTTCCATTTTGGTCGGTAAATCTTCTGCGTCGTAACGGTGAGATAAATTAAATTAGCCGGGATTTGGATGATCTTATAACCCGGTCCGACGCTGGAAAAAAACCAATAAATAACGTTCACCGTTGATCCATTCGAGTACGAACCACCGATTATATCGCTAGTTACTCTAAAGCTATCTATGCTCATTATATTCACAATATTCTCCGATTCATTATACCCGGCTTTGTATACACGACTATCGAAACCTAGAACCGTTCTAATCGAGTTCGCAGTTGTTAAATCTACTTCGTAATTCGGAGAGATAGTCAGCACAGCCTTCAACGTATTAGTGTTTGGTTCCAAGGTAATGCAATATCCCGAGTTTGCGGTATCGTAATGATTTTCATGATTTTCTTCAAGTAGTCATTTATATCCGTGAGTTCATAGGACCCTTCTGGAATATCTACATCAAACCATGTCGCCCCATTGTCCAGTGAATACCTGAAGTTGTTGTTGCTCGCGTCTATATTCGGAAACACGTAAAAAGGATCCTTCTGGAATATACAGATCTACCAGAGCCATTTCGTATTTTTTGGGTTTTGTCTAGTTCGATCACGAGATTGTTTTTCGTTTTTATTCGTGCGTTTCCTTTCTTTTCGTTGCCCACCAAAATGTAAAACGATGATTTCGGATCCGTGTCACTCGCGGTCTGCGCCGTACTGTTTCCACGCCTCTTCGCATAGTCTCGCGAATTCCTCTTTACACATGTCTGTACTTACGTGATCGTTATAAATATGTGAAACGTTCTTCCTATCTTGGGATAGTCTGTCTAGGCAGTTTGAAATAATTTTGTGCGAGGTATAAACAATCCACATTACTATGCCTGCCTCTGGAATAATACGTTTCGCATTTGTTCTGCTTCTCCAACTGCAAATCGTCAAAAATCATCAAGTTCTTCTTTTCACGGCTCAAATCTTTCGGATCCGGCACGTGTCCCGCGGATTCGAAAAACTTTGCATTCGATATCTGACTTGTCTCTTAAATTTCTCGAAATCTCTTCTACCACGCATCCTGGAGAAATATCGAGTTTCATTACCTCGTCTCGAATGCCAAACAGCCCGACGATCGCTTCTTTTGGTAATTTTTCTTCTAACGCATTCTTAATAATTTTGTACTCCGATTAAAACAGAGATTTACCGAATATTTGTAAATTGTTATAGTCGAGCCATCCGGGTCTTAGAAGTAAGTTTAACAATAAGGTCGTTTTACCGCATCCCGACTTTCCTACTATTACGCCTCTTATACTTCTATGTCAGGGGATCTCAAACTTTATTTTTATTGTACCCCCAAGTAAAAAATCGAATGGTGGCGTACCCCCCGCAAAGTCAGATCAGAAACAAAATGCCCTTGCCTATAGTCTCCATTGCAGTGACAACTAAAAAGTCCTTTTAATCATTGCATGGTGTGGCCTATTAGAGTCCTATAGCCTACATACAGGCCCATACAAGGAGCAAAATTGAAAATATGCAAAGTTTTAATCATGCAAATGATGCAATCATTTCAACGAACAGGGGAAATTGGTCTATAATTTCTGTAGCAAAGAGCTAACCTATAGCGTTATATTGCTGCGTGCTTGTTTTGAGTAGCACAGATTAAAAAAATTACCTGGTTTGTCAATTTCAAACTCAAATTTAGCCCATATTTATTTTTGATAGCAAGAATAGGCTATACAACTCAAAAACTAGTTTTAAACAGATATAGAATTATATGAAGTGCTGAAACGAATCATGAATTTGAAAGCTCAACCAGAAATTAATCCTTGGAGCAATTCAGCTTTATATCCTTACTAGAAGGGGTACCCGGCGTTGCCCGGGAAATTTAGGATACGACCCGCTTCGGCCACAACCCAACCCAACCACACCCCCACCTCCACCCCCACCCCTCCACCCACCCCACTCCGCCCCACCACACCGCCACCTCCACTTCAAACTCCCCACCCCGTCCACTCGCCTCCACCCTACCCCTCCACCCCCTCCTACACCCCTACCTCAAGCCCCACCCCACGCCGTACACCCCCACTCTTAAACCCGGCAACAGCCCAACCACACCAAACATCCCACCTCCTCCCCCAAAGCCCCACCCCACCCCATACACCTCGACCCGCCACACCCCACCCTTCCACCCCACCTCCACCCCTACCTTCACCACACTTTCAACCTTCACCCCAAACTCCCACCCCATCCACCCACCCAGTTCACTTGCCCTCACTTTACCCCCTCCACACTCCACACCGCCACCCCACCTCCACCCCCAATGCCACATCCCACACTGCACACACCACTGCTTCCACCCGCCCCCACCACTCCACCCGCCTCCATGCCATCTCCTCCACCCCACCTCTCACCATACCTCCACCCCAAACCCCCCACCACACCACCCCACCACGTTCAACCGCCCCACCTTATCTCCTCAACCCCTCCACCCCACCATCCCACCCTCACACCTACCCTCCACCCCACCCCAATCCCGCCCATCCCAACCCACCCCCTCCACCAACACACCAACCCCACCCCATCCCCGCCCCCACCCACAACACTTCGACCTGCAACGGTACACCATCGTTGAAATTTTGGTTTTCGGAAAAAATTTTCCTCCCACCCCACTGCCACCCCTAAACCCACCCCCAAACCTAAACCCACCTCCAAACTCACCCATCCGACCGACAACACCCCACCACACTCCGACCTATCCACCGGTACACCACACGTGAAATTTGGGTTTTCGTGAAAATTCCCCCCCCCCACAACACGCCACCACTAACTCGGACCTCCACCGGTAGGCCAACGCGTAAATTTACTATAATAGTAGGACTTGACAGCAAACCAAATTCGAAGATTATTTAAATCATCTCCTTTCGCGAATTATATAATGACCATGTGAGCGTTTAAAAAGGTGTTTAATAAACTGCCGTCTTCGCCTCCCCCACCGTGACCCCAATGGTGGGGAGATTCGAAAACCACTTAACTGGGTGGTTTTGATAGCCCTCTGTCTAGGTGCAAAGTTTGAGATCAATACCTGCATTTTACCGAAAAAAATTGGGGGGTTTCGGCCTCCATTTTGGCCCCCATGGTGGGGGAGATTCGCAAACCCCCCAACTTTGCGTCTCATGCCCAGACGGAAACATTAGTGAAGGTTTGGAGTGAAAAGCTCGAAAACTGTGGAAATGCATTCCGGTCAAACAGACACACAGACACACAGACACACATAGTTTCTTCTTTATTAATATAGATTGAGCCCTATAATAGCCTGCGCTCATTGCATGCGATGAGAATTTCTGGCTTTGGTTCTTTCAACCAATTCTACATCATTTTGTTTCAAATTTATAGTGACAGGCCTAAACATAAACATGTTGCATGCACTATAATATAGGCCTAAGCTTAAGCTTAGTATGTGAGTTTAATCACATGTTGTGAAAGAAAGAAATGACGATGGTGTTACATCAAGCAACGTTCGTTAAAAATTATTGCTAATCAAGGAAAAATGGACACAAAGTCCATAAACTCAAAGAAAATTTATATTTCTGGAAATTTTCGCGTACCCCTTACCGGCGCCTGGCGTACCCCTTGGGGTACGCGTACCACAGTTTGAGAACCCCTGTTCTATGTAATAGGTTGTTATTAAATCTTTTCGATGGTAAATCATTCCACGTCAAGTCTTTCATTTCCATTTTAAATATATCTAATTGTATTTAAAATGTATTGCGTAAAGTGTTACTGAAACAAAAAAACGTGCAGACTGTTATAACGATGCTTAGAGGCACAAATGATGTTTGTGGAAAAACAAAGACGCAGTTCGTGAAGGCAACACAAGGCGGCGATCTAGTCGGATCTCTAAATTCAGAAACTAGCGGTATTAAGTTGCCATGGGCTAAATTCCCAGGAGAGTTGCATTTAGCGGGCCATCAGTTTACTGGTCCTGGTACTAGACTAGATTTGCGTTTGAATCCTGATGGTACTCCGAAAGATTGGTCTAAACCAGTTGATAGAGTCGATAACGCCGCATATTTCCACGATCTGGCATACAATCAACACACCGATTCGGCTACTAGGAATGTTGCCGATAGAGCGATGATTAATGATTTGAATAATATTCCTAATACAAGCTTGCGGGAACGCATAGAGAGGGCTATAGTCAAACCCATGTTATCCGCCCAAACGAGTCTCGGGTTAGGTTTTAAAAAAGCTTAAAATTACAACAGGACCTGAAATGGACAAAATTCAGTTAGCGAATGAATTACATAAACCAGTAGTAAGACATTTTAGAAAGAGAAAAGTGTATGTTTGTGGGATAGACCAGATTTGGGCGGCTGATTTAGTCGATATGCAGGTCTTCGCTAAAGATAACGATGGTGTGAAATACCTGTTAACCGTTATAGATGTGTTTTCCAAGTACGGCTGGATCGAGCCATTGAATGATAAGAGTGGGAAATCTACGGCTAGTGGCTTCGTGATGATACTCGGGGGTGGCCGGAAGCCTGTTAAACTTTGGGTGGACAAAGGGAAAGAATTTTAGAATAAAGATGTAAAGAATTTATTTGTGTTGTATTCAACCGAGAACGATGAAAAAAAGTTGCGTCGCTAAAAGGTGGAATCGTACAATGTAGTCGGGTCAATCTACGACATGACCCCCCAAAAATTGCAAGAAAACCTTTTATGACGATTTTCTGGTGTCTTAGGTCTGGTGATGAACATACTAAAAGTTGCCTAAAATCGGAGCACGGCAAGTGGTCTAATTTTGGCGGGGAAAAAAAGATGGCCGCCAATTGGACCAGGCATGGGATCTGGAAATTACACTGTTAGGAACAAATCATGAATTAATTCGCTAACATGCTTTTCTAGACTAATTCGACCCTACTGATAACGAAAATCGTAGTTAGAAAGCTTAATTTTTAGCGGTTGCATAAGAAAACAAGATGGCGGCCAAAATGGCGTCTTATAATTGCTTCAAAAGGTTGCATAGTTGGGTCAATCTACAAAATGACCCCAAAAATGTAAGAATGCGTTTTATGACGATTTTCTGGTGTCTTAGGTCTGGTGATGAACATACTAAAAGTTGCATAAAATCGGACCATGGCAAGTGGCCTAATTTTGGCGGGAAAAAAGATGACCGACAATTTTACCAGGCTTGGAATCTGGAAATGATACTGTTAGAAATAAATCGTTTAACAATTTGCTACCATGCTTTTCTAGACTAATTTGACCCTCCTGAGAACGAAAATCGTGGTTAGCAAGCTTGAATTCTAGCGGTTGCATGAAAAAACAAGATGGCGGCCAAAATGGCGGTCTATTGCTACAAAAGGCTGCAAGTGGGGTTTTGCGTGTGATATTTACACGATTTTGTAATTTAAATTAAGATGTTAGAGTTCTAGGCATGCAATGGAATCAAAGACACATGTAGCACTGGAAGAAAACCAAAATGGAGGAAAAAATGGCGGCCCGAATGCTGAAATTGCTTTAAATGAAGTGATGTATGCAATGGAAATATGAATTCGGACTCCAACTTAGCATTTTTGAGCTCACGGAAAGCAATGGAATCAACTTGGCAATTGTGAAACTGCAAGAAAACTAAAATGGCAGCGATCGGAAATGTTTCGGAGAAGTTCGTCAAAGGGACTGTTGGGTTCATGACAAGCGGAAGTGTGTCGGAAATGGATGGATCTACGATGGAGAAGGCGTAGGAGGAGGTGGAACGGGGTAGAAGACTAACTGAATTCATCCTCCTCCAAGCCATCCACATCATCATCGGCATCATCTTCATCACAGCATGACATCAAACGGCGCTGGAGGTGGTTCATTCCAGGTCTCGGGGTCAGTCCATCGAACAACATGTACATGGGGGTCGGCGTTGAAACGAACGACTTCATCAACGGTCACCAGGGGCAGTCAGCATCGTCCCTCTACGGAAGCATGGCCAATGGGTACTTGCCGGTAACACACAAACAGGACAAGGGTTTGCTATCCATGATGCATCAATCAGCGCAACCCTACGATCCGCACACCCGAGGCGAGCTGCCCTTACCATCTGCTGTTCCATCGTCGTCGTCGCGTGTCCTCCAGCCGTCGTCCACTCCCAACCCGTACACTACGAACCTCTTCTCGTTGCACTGATCTCCCACTCGCGGTGTCAGCCTTCGCATGGGAGCAGGAACGTTAAGAGACCGATCATCTCCCCCAGGGGGGGGCCTCGATGGACTGTCTCGCAAGGGCGGTAACCACCACCACCACTCCACTACCAGCACCACCACCAGCACCACCATCTGGAGATGGTAGAGATCAACACGAAGAACCTATCGCAGAAGATCAGCAGTGAGCTGAAAAGGTACATCATTCCTTCCACTATCAATTCAGATTAGACCCCTTTAAGCATCGCTGTGCAAGCAGTGGTTTCTAGGGTAACGTGATCTGCGTTTGGAGTGCAGAAAATATTCGAACAACCATCTCCAGGTGGTGGGGATGTTGATGGTGGTGGTGGTGATGGTGATGCGTCATGGATAGCAAACCCAGTTCTGTTTGTGTGTTCCCGGCAAGTACCCATTGGCCATGGTTCCGTAGAGGGACGATGCTGACTGCCCCTGGTGACCGTTGATGAAGTCGTTCGTTTCAACGCCGACCCCCATGTACATGTTGTTCGATGGACTGATCCCGAGACCTGGAATGAACCACCTCCAGCGCCGTTTGATGTCATGCTGTGATGAAGATGATGCCGATGATGATGTGGATGGCTTGGTGGAGGATGAATTCAGTTAGCCTTCTACACCATTCCACCTCCTCCTACGCCTTCTCCATCGTAGATCCATCCATTTCCGACACACTTCCGCTTGTCATGAACCCAACAGTCCCTTTGACGAACTTCTCCGAAACATTTCCGATCGCTGCCATTTTAGTTTTCTTGCAGTTTCACAATTGCCAAGTTGATTCCATTGCTTTCCGTGAGCTCAAAAATGCTAAGTTGGAGTCCGAATTCATATTTCCATTGCATACATCACTTCATTTAAAGCAATTTCAGCATTCGGGCCGCCATTTTTTCCTCCATTTTGGTTTTCTTCCAGTGCTACATGTGTCTTTGATTCCATTGCATGCCTAGAACTCTAACATCTTAATTTAAATTACAAAATCGTGTTAATATCACACACAAAACCCCACTTGCAGCCTTTTGTAGCAATAGACCGCCATTTTGGCCGCCATCTTGTTTTTTCATGCAACCGCTAGAATTCAAGCTTGTTAACCACGATTTTCGTTCTCAGGAGGGTCAAATTAGTCTAGAAAAGCATGTTAGCAAATTGTTACACAATTTATTTTTAACAGTATCATTTCCAGATTCCAAGCCTGGTAAAATTGGCGGTCATCTTTTTTCCCGCCAAAATTAGGCCACTTGCCATGGTCCGATTTTATGCAACTTTTAGTATGTTCATCACCAGACCTAAAACACCAGAAAATCGTCATAAAACGCATTCTTACATTTTTGGGATCATTTTGTAGATTGACCCAACTATGCAACCTTTTGAAGCAGTTATAAGCCGCCATTTTGGCCGCCATCTTGTTTTCTCATGCAACCGTTAAAATTTAAGCTTTCTAACTACGATTTTCGTTATCAGGAGGGTCAAATTAGTCTAGAAAAGCATGTTAGCGAACTATTTCATGATTTGTTCCTAACAGTATAATTTCCAGATCCCATGCCTGGTCCAATTGGCGGCCATCTTTTTTTCCGCCAAAATTAGACCACTTGCCGTGCTCCGATTTTAGGCAACTTTTAGTATGTTCATCACCAGACCTAAGACACCAGAAAATCGTCATAAAACGTTTTCTTGCAATTTTTTTGGGGTTCACCAAAGTTATCTCGTAGATTGACCCGACTAATGCGGGAGAAAATGCTTAAGTACTTTACGGCTAATTCAACGAGAAGATATGTCGATGTATTAGGTGAAATGGTTAGTAATTATAATGAAACGAGACATTCTTCCATTAAAATGACGCCCGCTAAGGCTAGCATGAAAGTGAACGAAAAGACTGTATTTATGAATTTATTCTGCGACGAGATTTCAGAGCCTATTTTGCCCAGATTCTCAATCAGATATAAAGTCAGAATAACTAAGAACTATTTTTTTGAGAAGGGGTACATGCCCAGATGGATGGAAGAGGTTTTTATAATATCCCAGGTACAGTACACGGATACGCCAACTTACAAGATTACAGATTCTAATAGTGAGGAAATACAGGGCTCTTTTTATGAACAGGAGCTGCAGAAGACGACTCAAGAAAGATTTAGAATAGAAAAAATTATCCGGAAACGTGGGAAGAAATCTTTTGTTAAATGGTTACGGTGCCCAGACTCGTTTAATTCCTGGATAGATAACGAAGACTTAGTGAACATGTGATGATTAACATAGAACATAGAACAAAGAACATAGAACATAGAACATAGAACAAAGAACATAGAACATAGAACATAGAATATAGAACATAGAACATAGAACATGGAACATAGAACGTGAAGCCTAAAACATAATACCGTCTATTATAAAAATGTCGTTTCTAAAAATAACCGATCCAACAAAACGTGCTTTTATCGTCGAAGAGTTTCTGAAGACGAAGAAAAACATTCAACGAGATAATTTATCCGAGAAACTAGGCGATATAGGACTGCATCAAGAATTGGTAGAGTTGTACAAGCCGATCGTCGACTCGCAATCCATGATATCGAAAGAACAAAACGCATTCTGTCTACTATTAAGGAAAACTCGGAAGCTACGTCTAGTGCTCTAAATGCGCTTCCCGCGTCAATTTCTTCTTTATTTAAAACCCATACAGTTTCTACAGGATCCGCGTAGGCCTCTATCGAGGGATGCTGGGGATCCTATGGAAGACGTTAGAACGCTAGAATTAGGAGACCTGGCGGTGAAATACCTACTCGTATTGACGCCTCTAATAAAGAATCTCCGGAAACGACGTTCGGCCTAAATTCTAAGGGCGGCGTATTTCATATCGGAGACACACCCGTATCGATTCAGAACGACGATATAACGGTGGGTGGAAAGATTTGCGTCGGTACCCCAGGACTTTGGCAGCTACTGACGATGGCTAAACCGAAGGAGTGGATTTACAACGCCAACGATCTTTCCGATTATGGCGAGATTCTAGACGCGACGAATGCTATGAGGCGACCTAACGATCCGAGTAAACCAAAATCGTCTAAAAGCGGAAAGTACAGAAACATAATTAAACCGATATGGGAAATGAAGTCTGGAAAAAAGACACCAAAGACGGGTAAAGGAGCCGCCGTAATTCCGCAAGATCCGAATGCTTTAGTAGAAATGTTGCAACTACGATTGGCTAGCTTCAGCGCTGGTAATACGGAGGTGAGAAACGAGATCGTTGGTATATGCGACGAACTATTAAGACAGAGAGTGTTAGATGCAGATCAGTATAAAAACTTAACGTTGCAATTATAAAAATGCTGGTCGTCGTAAATAGAAGATATGCGAGAAAATACGTCATAGGAGGAGCGGGAATAATGGATACTATTACCGGAGTTTTCAAGAAGCTATTCTCATCGGGTGTCGCTAAACGAGTCCGCCCTTAGCGTGGATAAAGACGCCGCGAGAGAGTTGGGTAAGAAGGCGCTAGACGTTGGAAAGAATACCGCCGTAGAGGCTGGTAAACGCTTGGTGGATAAAGCCGCGGCTAAACTCAGCATCGTCGGTTCTGACGCCGCGTGAGGTTGAAAAAATCGAAACGATACCAGCGCTTACGCAATCGAATGCGGCTGTCTTAGCGCGGATAATCGATAATGACGCAAGGGCTGCTGGTAGCGATGGGACTAATATTAACAATATACTCGCCGGTTACGGGCTTTAAAAGTCTTCTTCTTCGAATGCCGTGTCCATTCGAGATCTCGTGCGTGGTCTCAACAACAATAATGGGGCGGGATTGAAACTCACGTGATAACTATTTAAAATAAAATCTTTAGTAATTAAAATGCAGTCGGATATTCTAAACATTACAGCGCCCTCGCAGGTCGGCGAAGGAATAAAAAAATATGAATGGCACGAATACGAATCAGCGGCGAGAACGATTCTTAACTCCGCCGGCGAGATTCGTATAAATATAGAAACTCAAGATCTATTTTGCCATCCCGCCGAATCTTACTTGTTTTTCGAAGGTACGTTGGTTAAAACAGATGGAACGGCGTACGCTGACCAGGATGCGGCAGCCATCGTCAACAACGGACTTATCCATCTTTTCAGTCAAATCGCGTATTCCCTTTCGAACCAAGATATCGAAACGGTATTTCATCCGGGACAAGTAACGACTATGCTGGGTTTGCTGAAATATCCGGATGACTTTGCCAAAGCGCAAGGTCTTAATCAATTATGGTGCAAAGATACAGCAGCAACAGCGGTTATGGCTAATAACGCGGGTTTCAGGACTCGTCAAGCTTATCTTATAATAAACCCGGTGGCCAGTGGAACGTTTAGTTTCGTCGTGCCCCTTAAAATATTTTCGGATTTTGTGAGGATTACGATAAAATAGTATACGGTTTTAAGCACACGCTAACGATGGTTCGCAAATCGGACGACGACGCTATTTTTAGACTCGCCGCCGCGGCTACTGGTAAAGTCGACGTCATTAAAATCTCATGGTTTATGCCGCACGTTACTCCAGCGGATATGGAGAAAATGCAATTGTACAAAACTATCGAATCGAAATCCTCGGTACCCGTCGCGTATCGTGCGCGTCAATGCGATACTATAACGGTTCCTCAATCGACTACTTTTAGTTGGCGTCTTAGCGTCAAAACGGCTCCTGAAAAACCTAGGTGGAATGTCGTAGGATTTCAAACCGATAAAAGCGGCGACCAAGAACATAACCCATCGATTTTCGATCATTGTGTGGCGTACCAGGGTTTGAGTCAACAGACGCTACGGGCGCCTTACCTCGGCTATCACCCCGCTGCGACCAATCGCCCTCAGGTTCGATGGCATCACTTAGCGGTGCCGTTTCAGCGCCCGGGAGATACTCGCTCTTACCAGGACGCCGTGAGTCTCCCGGGTCGCTGTGCGCTGCGTGAGCCTCGCCAGCGACTTCACTCCTGGGGGAAGACGACCCCGAAACCGACGCCTGCGACCGGCTGGCCCACCCGGCTATGTCAGACCCGCTCTCTGCCTCGTCCGCGGTCGCCGAGTAGGCGACGTCCTGAGCAAGAGGATGACCGACTCTCAACACAGGGTTCTTTTTCCCGCAGGCAGAGCGGCCTCGCCGAGCGCCGCCTATCGCGACGGCAGTCTCCGTCTTCTTACCCGACTTGTCGCTTCCCTTCGTTATCACGCTGCACCGGCCAGCCCCCGAACCAACACCACCACTGGGGAATTATTATACTGCAGACTCTTTTATCCCCGCAGACCATATCGCCTGAAACCAGGGCCAGTCCATCGGGCTTGACCCGAGGACTCTAACAGAAGCCCGTCTCATCGTGCCGATCACAATCACCCAAGTGACGATTAACAAACAGACACTCCGACGGTCGGAGGCGGTCCGCAGGCCGGATATAAACTGAAGCCACCGACGGTCGCCCTCCGTCACCGCGAGCGGAAAGTTTCCCGACAGAAACACGCAAAGACGCCCGCGCCGAGGCAACGGCGTTTGCCCTGTGTTCTTGCCTCACCCACTCTCCCGACCCGAACACTCACAAGTGACACCGAGACCAACAGACACACGCGGGTTGCCGACCTGGCAGAAGACCGCATGAACCAACACTCGCGCCACCAGCGAACCACTTGGGACGACCGGGGCGAACGCGCGGCTTCAAACAGCCTCTGTTGCGCACCAAGACCCCGACGCGCGCTGCCAAACGCCGCCTTCTTGCCGGTAACTTTTCCCTGAAACACTTAGCCGGCAACTCACAAGAGCGTCGTGGTGCGTTGCTGTTCTGTTTCGGTAGATTCAAGGTAAAATTAAAAGGCCGGGAGGCCTGGGGAACAGGTAACGGAAAACCCGCGTCTACGAAGAGACTGATATTTTATAGGTTTTCTAATGGCGCTTATCGCCCTTACTCTCAACAGTTACTGACCTCAGTGGTAAGTCCCTTGCAAAACTTATCTACCACTGTTTACTAAACTACCTTGCAAAGCCCTCAGCTTGCCTGGACTCTTGTATTCCAGAAAGTGACGAGTCACACGAAAAATCTAAACAACCGATAACCAAAAGTAACACAATCAAGGAGTCCAATGTCGGTTGACAGACAGTCGATTATCCGCACCGAACCTGCAATACAAAAGTTACACACGAACTCACACTGATCGGCCACACGGCAGGATCGAGAATACTCCTGTCGCGTTCTTCACAGAGGGGATCCCAACCCGACTCTACGGAAACCACGACACCGGTAACAGGTAACCCAGACTGTAACCAACAGTCAACGTAACCTTCACAGAATACTGTGATAACCCGCTAGGCGTATCACGAATACTGTATTCTTCCCTGAGCTGTCACGCAGCCTCAGCAGCTAAAACCCCAGCGATCGATGCCAAGAAACCTCCCTGACAGATCAGCCGCAAATCCTCACTACAAAAGCTTTGCTCTCGCTATGAACCAGGATCGCCGTAGTTGTCTTCGAAAATGGCCAAACCACACTGTAGGAGACAGACGAACACAACCGAAATCACTGTAGAAAGTCGCAGCAGAAAACGCTTTAACAATTCTAAGCACGTATGGAGTAGACGCCTACTCCACGATATAAGCGACGCACCGTGTGGCACGTCTTAGTCCACCGGGAAATAACTTATGATGCGCTATACTTTGGCCTAAAAAGTATACTTGGCCTTCCATAGGAAGAATCTGAAACCTAAAACTATAAACCGATCTCCAAACGAAACCGGTTTCAGGTGCAAGACTCATAGCCAAAAGGCTACCCAACGAGAGTCAGACTTACTCCAACCAAATCTCGGTAAGTACTTATTTTGTCTTATACCTCTTGTGGCATGTCCGCAACAATTGCAGCCTGAAAAACATGTACGTGATGATGAACCAAGAGAGATATCCAGCGGTCGACTACGATCTATCGTTTCCCAACCAGAAATTTTCGAGAGCCTATAGAGACGCGGCGACGTTCAGCGAAAAGTTCTACGGAATGAACCAGTTGATTACGCAAGGCAACATCACTCCATCAGATTTCAGAGATCTATACCCGCTCATGGTATTCGACGTTAGGAAAAAGTCGGAAAGATTGAAATCGTCGGTCGTCGACATCCAAATCAAGGCTACTTTCAGCGCCGCGGTCCCAGCTGAAACGCAATCTTACGCGGTAATAATATCGGATAAGTTGCTAAACTTCCAATCCGACGGACAAAAATGAGCGTGGTATATTAAAGAAAATATTTTCTAATATAAAAAGAACATGAAACTCCGCAACTAAAATCGTTAATGAAGGAACTAGTTATATGAATAATCCTGAAATGTTAAGAATACTCGTTGAGAAGAGTATTTTACCAGAATCAGAATTGCCCGAACCGGTCAAGGAGAAAAGGCAAACATTACCTATTTAAAAACCATTAGAAATAATCCTATAAGCGTCGAAATTCTAGACAAAGACACTAACGAAGCCATAATCTACCCATCGTTGTATAAGGCGTGCATGGCTTTAAAAACCAGTATGGCCACGCTGAAGGCTTATAATGGTAAAGTCTGGAGAAATCGATACGCAATTACGGTATACGACGATGAGGAAGATAACATAACTGATAATCAAACATCTCCCGAATAATGAGTCTTACAGATACCTATCGTTTGAGTTCACGCGATAGGTATCTACGGTTAAAATCACGGATAGTATATTTTTAGAGGTCGCAAGAATGCCGCCGAAAAGTCATGGGCTATTATGGTTCTAGCGATGGACGACCAAACGTATATCTCGAGGTAATCGGCCACGTATTCCCGAATTCGGAATGTCGCACCCGACATCTAGTGAACGTTTGAGGCACTAAGGTCGAAGGACTTCCGGCGTGGTTGTTTACATTAGGTTTAGCGATAATAGCCGCCACAGTTTGTTTTTATATAAATTAAATAAAAACTTTATCATGTAAAGTGGTGTAAGAAATGGATAAATATAATGACATTACGTCTGCTGACGAAGTTTTGAAGCTCAGCGCGAAAGAACTGAACGGAATACTGAAATATCATGGGAAAAGCACAGCCGGTAACCGGCGTCATAAGATCGTTCTGGTATGCGAATTGCTTGGAATTAAAGACGACCCAGGCACTTTTCAGCATATTTTAAATGACATCAAAAACGCGAAGCATGGCTGGACTAAGGATATTCGACAGTGTCCGGCAATTACTTTGAATGCTGTCATCGACTATTTATTGAGATCACATGATACAGTTACCCATACAGACACTGGGCACATGGAGACATTTACTGTTGACAATATGAAACGGTATAAAACACTGCGTTCCTACAGACTTTACACAGCTGGACACGTCCACAGTATGAGCTTTCACCCCTGGGTGATGGTGATCGTTGTGCACTCAAAGCTCGATGCAATCCGTCATTTGATACGTCAGGGACAGTATACGAGTGCGTGGTTCTGCTTAACAGAGAAACGGAGACGCCTATTGGGTCATCTTGCACTTGCACAGCTGGCCAAGGCGAGGCATGCACGCATGTTGCCGCTATCTTGTTTGCGTTGGAAGATTTTACCAGCCTCGGACACCATCACCTGCCCGACGATCCTGCTAGTACGGAGATTCTGTGTGCATGGAATGCACCAAAAGATTCAAAGGTTTGCAAACTATTGTAGTGTTATAGCACAGGTTGATAGTGAAATAACATGTTCAGTGACTGTGTGTTTACAAGTTAGGCACGTGCTTTAAATATTGTATCATAAGTGTTAATCATTGCCAGTTTCATTTCAGTCAAGGCACCATTATCATCTATTAAAGACCCATTTCATACTTCAGTCTTCCTCAGTTATTCTCATTGATGCCTTTTGTTATGTTCCTAACAGCTTAACCAGTGTCAGAGAAGAAATGTCATTTCTACAGTGTAAATTGTGTAGGCACTTTTAGTCTCCACAGTATAAATTATAAGCCAAATTAAGCGAATATCTCCAAAAAACATGACCTACTTATTTAATTATTTAAATGGAACTAATTAATCATTTCTATGAACTACATTTTCAGGTAATTCCAGTGCCACTGCGAGATGTGTCATTCGAGCAGACAGCACCAGGCCAGCCGGTGTCGGGTCGACGTAAGAAACGCCTGCATGACTTCAACCCGTCTGCACCAGCAAAAAGAGCCGTTGATCCCAATCGGTATGCGACTCTGGTTCATGACTTAAGTCTCTGCCAAGCCGACGTCCCGTTCTTAACAATTGCTGACAGTTCGCGATGGACTACAAATTCAACCAGAGAATTTTGCTCACAGGCGCTTCATACGCTACCACATACAGTATCAGAATTTGACAGTATTCTAGTGCCAGTAGCTACTGAGAACGTAGCAACAAGTGAGGCTGAACCTCAGTCGACGCTAGAACTTGCAGAAAAATGTTTCTCTGATTGCATGTCACAAGAATGTCCGAACTTATCAGACATGATAGAAATAGCAATAGATACTGTATTTGTGCTTTCAACTGCCAAGCAAAAATGTATAGAACAAATCACAATGGGACAGTCTGTAAATCCACGCTGGCATCATTACAGAAAGGGTGTAGTAACTGGAACTTTAGTGCACGCTGTCCGAACTAGAATGGACACGATTGATAAAGGCAGAGCTGACGATGCTCGCCGTCTGGTTGACCAGTGTCTTGGTAATACCACTGCCTTTAGGGGTAATAAGGACACTAGATATGGCTTATCCAATGAAGCAACTGCAGCTGATAGTTACTACAAGATTATGCATAAGAAGCACACTAATTTCAGAATGACCGCGAGCGGACTCATACGTGATAATGACCACTGTTTTATTGGTGCCAGTCCAGATCGCATTGCTTATTGTGATTGCCATGGCTCGTGGATCGTTGAAATTAAATGTCCAGCAAAATTGGCCAAACAGCCATCCGGATCTTTCCATGAGCTGCCATGCGTTGAGCAGAATCTGGGAAGACTGCAATTGAAGAGAAGTCACCATTACTTTGCACAGGTGATGCTGTACATGGCAGTCTGCAAGAAACAGCATGCTGACTTCGTGTTATGGTCACCACAAGAAACTGCTGTAATTGATGTCGACTTTGATGCAGCTGTATGGCAGGAACTGTTGAACAGCACCCTATCATTTTACCGGCATTTCATGATGCCTGTAATGGCTGAGACGTGGCAGTTACGCCAGGTATTATTACCTATGTGAGCACAGTAAAAGTCATGGTTCCGTTTTAAATCAAACAAAGCAATTGTTGCACTGATTTTAAGACTAGACAATTGCAGAATGTTTCAATTAAATAAACAGTTTTTCACATTAAGTTGTAGATGCCTTTAAACATAACATGTACATTTATTACCAAATTGTGTTCAGTGTTAATGTCCTCGTCAGTTTACTCAGTGCTATAAACATATCAATTACACTTTAGAAATGGCCGTTTGAAGTTTACAAGATAGGCACATGCTTTAAATATTTTCTCATAATTGTTAATCATTGCCAGTTTCACTTCAGTTGCTAGAATCTGACATTCCTTTATAGCCCGCATTGCTCGTTCGACATGAATGCGAGCAACTGAAATTTTCTCGGAAAATTCAAGCTGTTCCTTGCTGAACTGCCCAGTTGTTCGATTTTTAAAAGGTGGTATCAGCAATGTTACACCGTCCGGCAATTCTTGTGCAATCGTGAAGCCACGATCCACCATTACTTTATCTCCAGGTTTCAGTGACATTAATAATTGCTCTGATGCAGAAGTTATCTTCTTGTCGCTAGCACGACCGCCCCACATACTGGAGATATAAATAATGGCACCACTGGGACTCAAGCCAACTAAAAATTTAACCGTACTGTGGTGCTTGTAGTTAGAGTGCATGTGTCTATGAGCAGACAGAGACCCTGGTGTCTGGCTAAAAACTTCTGTACAGTCCAGAACAATGCGAACGTTGTCAAAAGTTTGAAAACAATCTGCCTGCTTCAAGGTATCCCTATTGACCGATGGCATGCAACATATTTGTTCCAATTCTGTAGACAATAGACTGACCCATGTATTAAAAACAACAGATAGTGTACTTTCTGCAATACCAAACCGTCTGGCCAAATCTTTGGATGGTAAACCGAGACGCAATCGTACTAGTGTGACAAAAAATTCTTCTTCCAAACTTAAAGCACGAGGTCGTCCTGGCTTATTGCGAAAGCGCAGCGAATTATGAATTTTACCCGAACAAGACACGTACTGCATATCTATTGCTAATGGTTCCAGATAACGATAAAGTGCCTGAAAAACATGGAAGCTAGGAAGACCTGTATAATAGCAGAAACTTGCAGCATTCTCTTTGACAGCTGTCAGGGACAACAACTGTCCTTTTGCCACCATCGAGTGTAACAACTCTGCTGACAGCTTCGCTTCTTGAAATTCGGAAATAAAGTCACAGAACTCCGGACAGGATGCTTTCAGTTTATCGATGGCGACAACGACACGACCATCTCGCTTTGTTTAAATGTAGTCGTGATCGTGCTTCACTTTATCGATCACCTGCAAGGACAGGAAAATTCATTGATCTCTATTAGTGTCCAAGTATTGTTATATTTCTCAAGAAACTTTAATATTGGTGATCACCAAAAACTTCACATTGCAAAGTTGCCCATAAGTACAGTATACATGTGTGCTTGTTTAAGAAAACAGTACTATGAGCCATAATCAAGTGCTGGTCTGAATGTCCGTGTTGAAATTGTTAGCGAAATGGGTAACTTGAAGAACAGTCATCATGTTCTGTTTCAAGCTGTCAAGTGTTAAATACAAATCATACACCTAAAATTTAAAACTGAACTGTATCTCTTAGACTGCTATACACCTAACAGCTACTGATTCCCTGCGAGCACGAATAAAAGATGGGGAAAAATTGTCGGTAATTAACCAGGTCTTGCCTTCTGGAACTGGCTCAATGCCCCACTATGCTAGGAATAACAATACAAAAATTAACAAGAACTCTTTTCATTTCATTACCCGAACATCTGGTGTTTCATTAGCGACAGATTGCGGTTCACAGTTTGCATCGACTGTTTCATCTCGAGACTCAGTCTAGAAGAAATAAATGAGCAAACATAGTACGATGGTACTAATTTATTTATTTATTTATTTGGCATATTTCTGCACCGCCCAATGAAGTCTCTTACTTCTCAGAAGCGGTCCCGACTACAGCCCGGAGGCATGTATCGGAGTTTACACGCCGAAGCGCAGCGAGCAACTGTGAGTGAAGGACTTGCTCAAGGTCTCTACGTTGTGGTTCAGGTCTGAATCGAACCCGCACCCCTTTGGACGCAAGCATCGACTATCCCACGCTAGGCACTACACTACCAAGCACCCCAAAGGTACACGTAATATGAAAATGCAGCAATCGGCTGTTTGAACAGAGCAAGCTGTCATTTACCAAAAGTTGGCCCTCTGGCTTCGATGCAAACAATTTCTTTGAAAGTGTTGGTACAAACCTCCCATAACAGTCATCTGACCACCTGTCCCACTTCCAATACACATGGAAAAACAGAGGAAATATGGAGAACTGACTTAGTATTATGCTTGTACAGACATAATAATCAACACCTACATTTGGTGTAGTACAACTACATGCATCCAGTTCAATAAACACAAATGCAAACAACCTCTAATATGTCTTCAGTATCATCGACTTCCACCAGCCTTCTTTTTCGTGGTGGCAGCAGAGGTGACGTTCTTGATGTCGACTTGCTAGTGCGTCGACGTTCATATTCTTTCACACCTGGAAGCTTGTCTGGCAGCATGTGATTCCAACCTACACGTCTACTCTTCGCGTTAGGAGTATTGGTAAAATGACATGAACATAATCTGTGGTGTTTCTCCGGTGTCCAGCGCTTATGAGGTAACACTTTACCACTTTCATCTACAGCGCACCTCTTCACTGCATCTACCCATTTGTTGAACCATATCGAATTCTTGGGAAACGAGTAGAAGCTACACTTATTTACAGCATTTTTGTGATTACATTCCACTGCGCAACAATGATGTCCAGTCGCAGTAAAACCTATGCCAACTTTCGTTTGCTCTTTTGACATCATTTTATTAACATCAGTTTAATCATTTTACAATGTTTACTGTATTTTCGAGAAATACCGGAAGTCCTTCCTCCTTGTTTACTATTCTACTCGATTGGTGTCGCCACTATTATTCCGAAGAGGCGAATAAAGAAATTATGGTACTGCCGGTTGAATGGCTATGCGAACCTCCGTGACTTCCCGCACCCCCTCCACCCGCAATTTGTGTGTGCCACCCCCCATTTTAAACAGGTAGACTTTACCAAGTTCGGTTTTACTATCGATACAAAATTCTATGTACGTCGAAACGATATTGCATCCGGCTTTACCGGGAGTGAAGCGAGTCAGTTTCATACCGTTGGCACTATCACATCTTACTCTGTCAAAGTAACTACTGTGTGAGTCGTTTCGGGTATGTCTTGCTGATCTGAGCCGTAAGCTGTAACCGTGGGTCCCGGTCGCAGTCATATCAACAAAAAAGTAGCACCCACTCTTTGCGTTGTTCCGATATTGGTATGTCCAAATTTATTGACTGGCATTGTTTTTAATAAGATTATTTATTATTAAGTAGAAGCTAAGGTCGTAAGAATGACGCTGAAAAGTCTCTACCCAAAATATTTGTAGCGATGAACGAAAAAGCGTATATCTCGAGGCAATCGGTATCGGTTAGAAAAACTATGTTACTACCGGTTGAACTGTTATACGATCCCCGCATACCCCCTCCGCCCGAAATTTGCATGTAATTCACCCCTTTTTTATACAGGTGGACGGTGCCATAAGCGGAATTACTATTGTTAAAAATTATATGTACGCCGAAACGATACAGTGCCCAGCTTTACAGGGGAAGAAAATAGTCGACGCCATACTTATATCGGTTTCGTATCTTACTTTATCAAAAGTAACTACTGTGTGAGTTCTAGCGATTATAGCTTGTTGAGTTGAACTGTAAGCGCTAACCGCGTGTCCTACCGCAGATTTAGACACTATCGAAGCAATTCGTTCATCGACGTACTTCTTATTCGTCAAATGATTATCGTTAGACGGGGAGTCATCGTGATTCGTTATCAAATCTATGGCTTGCCTCCGACTTAGAGCCTCATCCATTCCCGCTTCCGAAGTATTCGTTTTAGGTAGGCCTTTAATGGTCTGACCATTCATATTTAGATTTCCAGTCGCCGGGTTTGCTCCATCTAGCCTTAGAAAAGTACAATTTACTTGGCTAAAAGTAACACCCGCGGCAATTACTCCTTGCGTTGTTCCAGCATCAGTATGTTCGAATTTATCGATAGGCATTTTATATATAATATTTTTTAATGCAGACCGTTTATAACTTCTTGAAATTTGCAACCATCGTTCATCATTTTCTTCAATACATACAGACATAAATGGCCACAAAACACTTCGTTATCCGGCTGTATGCGTTCGCTGTTATATAACACGGGTTGACGTAAATACTTTAACAGTTCCAGAGGAGGAGGGATACCGTAACTATCGAAATACATTTTCTCGTTACCCTTCTTTTAAAAAAACGACCCAGTGGGACCCTGCCCCATTAGAATCGTCTAGATTCAATATCCCGCACTCATTCCGTCTAGGTTTCTTCGGCAGCTCGTCTCTGAGAAATACTCCTCTAAAATTCTGAATATTTAGCTTCTTCGCGGCATCTATTAATTCAAAATTCGTTAACGGATGATTTGGAAGAACTACGCCTTCGACCTCGATTTCTGTAACGCTTTCAAAACTCATTTTATATTTCATCTATATGTTTTAAAAAGTAATACGCTTTTACTTCCTGCATTACATATAGCCAGCGATCTATTTTGTTCGATTTTTAGATATTTTTAAGTGCTAGCAACGGGCGTATATTCTTCCAATAGCTTTAATAAGTTCTTCTTCATCTTTAAAGTTGAACGATGATACAGGTAAAACATGATCGAGATGCCAAACCGAAACGCAATTTTCAATAGTCATTCCTTCTTCTAATTGAAATTCAATCCATTTAGTAAATATTTCAAAGTCAACGCCGATAAGTTGCCGCGTCGTTTGTGATTTCGACTTGCCTTTCAACACTCTGCCAAGCCTAATCCTCATATTTGTAAGTAGTTTAAACCCATGATCATATTGCCTTCGGGCATTATAATACGCTTTATAATGTTTATATTTGCATTCCTTACATTCACTATCTATCCCATCTTTACAACTTCTATTTTTCACATATTCTAATATGTTCTTTTCTTTCTTACATCGGCCGCAATTTTTTTTATCTTTTGTTTCCCTAGTCTCTAGTCTCCTGTATTGTTGCGTTAGTTCCCATTCGCAGGGTTGAGGGTGAATGAAGGCCATATCTAAAGTTTGCTGAACATGTTTCATTGCTTCCGTTGATATTTCTTTTTAGTGATCTATTGCGTCTGCTCCGCCGCGGCGCCCTGCGTATTGAGATCTTTGGAAGATGTAAATGCTTATACACCTTCGGGAACGCGTCTTTTACTGGACTCTCTAAATTGTTCACCATCGGCTACGTCATTGGCAATATGCAGCCCGGTTCTCAAAACCTGCTTTCGCAAAGCTTTGGCTCCAGTCTAAATAAGGGACCACGCATTTCTAAAAAGTCCACTAAGAAAGCTACCCAATACATGTCCACGCTGCATGCGTTCAGCTTGAAAGATTTTAATACCACTGCCACTCTGATGGACATAGTAATTCTCGTAGTTCTGTCGACTCGCATCGCAGCGGAATTGCCGTTTCATTGTAAGAGGTAAGGAATTTTGCAATGTCTAAAGTGAAGCGTTACAATCGCCTTCTCGTATTCGAATGGAACAGATTTTCCAGTGTCGCTCCTTATATCCACTTCGATAGAGCCTAAATTCTTCTGCTGTAATTCATTCATTCATTTCAAGAATTTATATAGCGCTCCTTCAAGAAACCACTCAGAAGCGCTCCCAGTTCATCCACGGTGATACAAAAAAGTTTTAAGGAGCTTGTAGAACACAGACGAGTCAACCCAATGGTCTACTTTTCGTAGACCATACGAACAGTATCGCCGCTAATGCCGAACACGTTATAACGATTCTTAGGAAAGGTTCTTTTGTATCTCCTACAGGAATTTGCTCTAGCACATTACAATATACGTACAAGGCAGAAAATCCTCTATTGACATCGTCAGCGTGTGAAGCTCTAAAATCAAACGTGTAATCGAGCTCGTCTTCGTAATTGGTTATGGGATTCTGGCGTATCTGCAACGGGAGATTATTCCAGACAGATGAACCTACAATTGAAAAAGCACGACGCTGACAGGTTGATGTTTCAACACGTGGGACCAAAAGCTTACCGATAGACGCAGAGCGAAAGGCTCTGCGGGCTAGGACAGCAGATATTGAACAGCAGAGTTCACAGAGATAATGGTACGTAGTGTGGCTTTTCGTAGACCATACGAACAGTATCGCCGCTATTGCCGAACACGTTATAACGATTCTTATGAAAGGTTCTTTTGTATCTCCTACAGGAATTTGCTCTAGCACATTACAATATACGTACAAGGCAGAAAATCCTTTATTGACATCGTCAGCGTGTGAAGCTCTAAAATCAAACGTGTAATCGAGCTCGTCTTCGTAATTGGTTATGGGATTCTGGCGAACACCAATGCCCATCATGTCGCACAAGGCTGTTGAGAAGTGAATAGGCCTTCTAGCGCCGTTGTTTATGTGTCCACAGAATCGATTGGTAATAGGAATGTATCTAACATTTGGAAATGCAATCAAAATCTGAGTCGTCCGCAACATCTTCTATAAGTGCAATTATGTAATTGGCGAGATCGGTCAAGCTTTCTAAAAATGCTGCTGGTACATTGAATGTTTTTTGCAAAGAATTCGGTAGAATGTCACCATTGTCATCTGTATTCATGTCATGTCATGTCATGACGCCATCGTCGCATCGCGACTGTCGGCTACATGAATGGACCTTTGATGCCCAGAGTCTTCTGTTCCTTGTCGCGCTCATTAATTCAGAGCCTACAAGTCCTGTCCAAGTTCAGTACGTTGTCGATCCAAGATATCCTCGGCCTTCCTCGTCCTCTGTTCCCCTCCACAAAACCCGTCATGATGCTGCTTTCGATGCTACCGTTTTGCTGTCTCATGATATGACCAAAATATTGAAGTTTCCGAATTTTGGTGTGGGCCAATAGTTCTCTTCTGGCTCCCGCTGACACATACACCTGTTCATTGGTCATCATTTTAGTCCATGGAATTCTCAGCAGCTTTCTGATACACTTATTCTCAAATGCTTGAATTCGCTTTTCTTCATCCTTTTTCAGAGTCCAAGCTTCGCATCCAGTAGCGACTACTGGCCATACCAAAACCTTCATCAACCGCAATTTGGTGACAATGCTGATTGATTTATTCTTCCAAATCTTCGTCAATTTGGTCATAACGGTCATACCCATGGCTAGTCTTGATCTAACTTCATTCACACAATTCCCATCTTTTGATATCCTACTTCCTAAATATACAAAGGAACCCACTTGTTCTAGTCTTTCCGCGCCCACCACCGTTTCGAGCACCTCCTCAGTATTCGTCATAACTTTCGTCTTAGTTACGTTGATTGACATTCCATATTCTTCTGCAGCACTTCGATTTGTTTCACGAGTTCTTGTAGTTCTTCTGGTGTTGTGGCCAGTAGGACAATATCGTCAGCCTATCTCAGGTTATTGATGGTTCTTCCGCCAATCCTGAATCCACCGGCGAAACCTGTTAGTGCCTTTCGCATAATTTGCTCTGCTAAAATGTGAAACAGACACAGGGAGAGGTTGCAGACCTGTCGAACACCTTTTCTAACCTTGAACCATGCTGAAGTGTGGTCGTTTGTTCTTACATTTGCCTGTTGTTGCCTGTACAAATTTCTTAGCAGCTGGACTAGATGAGAAGGATAGCCCATTTCAAGCATGGTCAGCCATAGCTGATCGTGTCGGACCCTATCAAAGGCCTTAGTGAAACAAAGGTAGAGTGGTTGATTTCTTTCTCTTGCTTTTTCTATTTTAATCCTGAGGTTCACAATCTGGTCTCTTGTACCTCTTTTTGGTCTGAAGCCGCTTGTTCCTGGGAAATCTCCATTTCGAGCTTGTTTTGCATGCGGTCTAGCATAACGCGCAGCAAAATTTTGCTTGCGTGCGAGACCAGAGCGATCGATGGTTCTGTAATTGTCCATTGTCTTCATGTGCAAATTATGTAATTCTGCCATCATTTCTGTGCAAATTTAACCAAGTATGACGATATTAACGAGACTGAAGAAGAAAACAAGAGACATAATATGAAAGAACTTTTTGAAGCGGTGAAGACACTAACAGGAAAGTGCACAGCACCGCTGACGGTGATCAGGGACAAAGAAGGACAACTATTGACGGAAAAAGATCAGGTGTTGGGAAGATGGAAGGAATACTGCGAATAATTGTTTGATGAACAAGATCATGAGGAACAGGAACAGCTAACAGGAATAGAACAGGAACCGCCTCCCCTAAGATCGGAAATAGACTGGGCCGTGGGTAAGATAGCAAAGGGCAAGACAGCAGGTTCAGACGGAATAACAGCGGAGATGTTAAAAGAAGGTGGTGATGAAATAGCGGAAAGAATGCATGAAATCTGCACGAGGGTTTGGACGACAGGAGAATGGCCTCAGGAATGGATGGAGTCAATATTCATTACCATGCCAAAGGAAGGAGACAGAAAAGAATGCTCTAATTACAGAACAATAGCACTTATCTCACATGCGAGTAAAGTACTTCTAAAGATCATACTTGGCAGGATACAGACAAAAATAGGTTTCAGACCTGGAAGAGGAACGCGGGATCAAATCACGAATTTAAGAATCATAATGCAGAAAGCAAGACAGCATCAGCAACCATTATACATGTGTTTTGTTGATTCCCACAAGGCTTTTGACTGTATTAAACACGGACGACTATGGATTACTATGTTGGAGATGGGTTTTCCCCCACACCTGGTAAACATAATAAACAGGATGTACAAAGGGCAGAGAGCGGCAGTGAGGATTGCAGGTGTGTTATCAGAATGGTTTAAAATTGGTAAAGGAGCGAGGCAGGGATGTGTATTATCTCCATATTTGTTCAATATCGTCGCAGAGATGGCAATGAGAGATGCTCTAGAAACATACAAAGGAGGCTATAAAATAGGAGGGAGGAAAGTCACGAACTTAAGGTATGCAGACGATATAGTGCTAATCGCGGAGACACCGGAGGAACTGCAGGACCTGGTGCAGAGGCTGATAGGAGCTGGTCGTAAATACGGATTAATAATAAATCAGGGGAAGACAAAGGTCATGGCTACCGACACGACGACACTGAACATCTACATAGAAGGAAACATGTTGCAGCAGATAGAACATATACAATACTTGGGGGCTACAATCACGGCAGATGGTGGATGTGAGGAGGATATTAGAACACGCGTGGGAATGGCGAAAAAAGCACTAGCCGGATTGGGCACTATATGGAAAAACAAAGGAATCACCACACAGACAAAGCTTAGATTGTTGAGAACACTGATATGGCCAATAGCAACATACGGGGCAGAAGCTTGGACATATAGAAAGAGCGAACAGAAAATATTAATGTGCTTTGAAACACTATCATACAGAAGAATGCTGAGAATACCATGGACAGCGAAGAAGAGGAACGAGGAGGTACTGAGAGAAGTGGGAGGAGAACAACTCTGGAGTACAATTGTCAAAAGGACGTTGCAGTATTTCGGACATAATAGTAAGGAGAACATCAAACTGCCTCGAAAAAGACGTGAAAACCGGGGAAACTGAGGGAGCAAGGGGAAGAGGAAGATCAAGAAGAATGTGGATGGACGATGTGAAGGAATGGACGGGACTGTCGATGGAGCAGGTGGTACGAGCAGCACAGCTGCTCGTACCACCTGACATAAAGACATAAGTGCACATACAAACATATTATGTCTTACAATTTGTAAGGATAAAATTATGGCAAGACATATGAGGTTTTACACTGTCTGAAATGAAGTGTCACAATCGACTACCCGTACTCGAATGGTATTGAATTACCATTGTCGATCCTCATATCTATTTCTATCGAATCAAATGTCTTCTGGGACGTACAGAACTTTTCTGTATACTATGTTCACACGTTCGCCACCTTTGCCAAATACGCAACCGATTCGGAGTAAGGGTGCTTTGGTATCGCCAATGGGAATATGTTCTAATATGTTGCAACAAACGTATATGGAAACAAATCCACGATTTAGATCACAGACTTATTCAGACACCCATTTGAAATCTTTGACAACATCCCACGATCAATAATAATATTCGCAGTAATTCAAGTTTTGAATAGAGCCTTTCTTTTCTTCGTCTTCATTCTTTGTACCCACAATATTGCTCAACGTTGATGATAATTGCACCCTGGGCAACGAAGTTTTTCTCGCAATATCTCCATTCCATTTAAATCTGCTACATCATATGTTACCGTTATGTTATGTTATCTTTAATATCAAGAGGGAAGAATGAATGCTTTTTGAATGCTATTCTAGCTTTGGCAATTCTCACTTTGTTATCCACATTGTGTTTCCAATTTGGTGACCTTTTCTTTTCGCCGTACAATCAATTTCTATTATCATTCTCGTTTACACTAGTCACATCGATAGGACGCCTATGTTGTGTGTTATTGTATGAATGGACATTGGACAAGGTCTTTTAGAATATAACGATATGTTTTTTTTATGTGCAAAGTATTTCCACATTTTCGTTTTAAGGGTACAATTAAATCTTTTTATTACAGACGCCTTTATGTCGCTATTTTCTGACGTGTAAAAGCGAATGGCATTTTTACGCAACATAGTTTGAAAATCTCTATTAAGAAATGCTGTTCCCTTATCGGTTTGCAAATGTGCTGGCTGTCTATCTACCAGTATGGACGATCAGATCTGCTCCATATTTTGATTCAGTGGTATTGCTTCGCAACGAGTTCTCTTTTAAACCAAGATACATCGGGATCGCTTTTATGTTTTAATGTCTGACAAAAGTCTAGACTCTAGAGGCCTGCGTTTTCCATGTTTCGAAAAGACATCTATACAGGTTAAGATATATTTATTTTTATCGTTTTGCTTTGACAATATGTATATATATCGTTTAATCAGAAATCAGGTTGACAAGCCGCAACATAGTAACAAAATGAAGAAAAAAATAGTATTAAAAAAAAATAAGTTTGTTCATTGTTCACAGGTTACATTTATTTATTCATTTAAAACTAATCATTTATTTTGACACTTGCTAAAGTACTCTAGGTATGAAGTTCTTATCATCTTTAGTGAGCAATTCAAAGTTATGAGATCGGGGCGAAGACTACAGCGACGCTTAATTGCAGGATGAAACAAACTCCGCAGACAATGCAGAAAGATCGGCCAAGTGCGCTTGCCACAGATCGTCAATCGTCTATTCCTACAGTAAAAGTCTTTCTACGTCTAAAATGAAGTCTTACAGGTTTATGCAATGTATAAGCATCTTGTTTTAAGAGCCAATTTTTAACGTCTTTATTTTAAAATTGTCTTCATTTTAAAATTGTCTGCTAAATGTATTTGAAGCCTCCGAAACTGCCAGCTTCTTTAGGATCGAAGTAGGATTCCATCAGTATGATAGCCAAGACGGTTCCTTCTGATGTCTTCTGCGTTTGCCACTCGAATAAAATGCCTGAGTTTCTTCGATGGGACCATTTATATATTTCCAGCGGTCTTGAGTGCCAATAAGTTCACGAGGAATATTGGCATCTTTCAAGGCGTTAGTCAGCCAGTTGCATCCAGGTGTGGAGGGGGGTGTGAAGCCGTTGATCTTTTCTGAGTATGTCTTTACCAAGTCCACCACTGTACCACATGCGTTTTAGGAATGGCACCATTCTTCACAACGAGTTCTCCTTTAAACCAAGATACATCAGGATCGCTTCTATGTTTTAATGTGTGACAAAAGTCTAGAGGCCTGCGTTTTCCATTTATTGGGCACCGTTTCCAAGACTTGGGCCTTTATGCTGTTCAATTTGAGCTGCCACTCGAATCATATCGTAGTTTTCCTTCATATCGTCAACGTCAACTTCTTTCGTTTCGAATTTGGTAAGTAAAGTACTTTTTTTCAGTGTTCAAATAGCGACTCAAACTGTTGGAATATAGTTTGGCTTTATCTGCCATATTCTGATGCAGAATATCGCACATCTGCGTATCCAACTTGGATAAAGTCTTGTCCAGCATAGTTTCCTTGCATTTTTCGATTTGACGAGGTGCTACTAAGACCATCTTTTTGGTATGTTCCACACTATATTTTATTACTTGGCAGCGTGCCCAGGAAGGAAAGAGTACCGAAGTAGCGTGCCTATGAAACCACCTGTTTGTACTATAGGCCTACGTTTCTTAATTTTTACACGAGTTTTCTTTGAGGCCAATTTTCTTAGCTTGTGTTTGAAACGACAAAGTCTGCTCTTTTGAGCTTTTTTCAAAGGTACTTTTTTTCTATATGTTGAGCGCACACTCACAAAAACAGCGAATTGTTACAATCTTTCAGAATAGAATTCTTTTCCTCACTTTGAATGACGATTCTTTAAGCTAGTGCTAGTGCTGTCCAACGTGCGGCCCGCGGGTCGCATGCGGCCCGATTTCAAGTGGCCCGCCAGAGCATGCTAAATTCTTCCAGTGACAGCGTATAAAATAAAGTGATGAAAAACCACCGGAAAAGTCAACTCGACAACTAATATCTTCTCTCCATCTCGTGATTAGGCAGATGTACTCTATAAAAAATAACTGACAATCAACTTGTTCTGAACAAATTTTATCCCTGTGGGCCTACTCAACTAAACTGACATCGAATAGCCTATATTATATACCGTCCAAACCGTTCACTTCTAGTCGGTTTATGATATTATGTGTAGCCTACAGCGTTTTAGCACGTCGTCTCTAAGTAGGCGAGCTGCAACAGTTCCTTTCCAATTGGAGTCCTGAGGGTTGAAGGAAAACCACGGTATCAATACAAAAAAGAGTTCATGGACAGGTGAATGGTGATGTCTTTGGCTCTTTCTCAGCCGTTACTATCTTCCTTAGAGTTAAGCAGTCTGAGTTTCTCGAATTTCTCCTACAGGGGCTGAGACATTTCCAGCGAATGAATGTTCGAGCGAGTACAGTGCTTTATATTCACTTTTTTACGTTTTATATTCACTTTCTTACGTAGACATAGTGCGTATCACCCGGGAAAATGTTTGTTCTTAACCTTTACCCATCCGAATTATTTTTTGCGCCAGCCCCTCCAGATCCGAATAAAATTGCATTAAATATTTGGTACAACATAATCACTTTAACATTTTTCTTCACCATATAACACTATTCAAAGTGTTTATACATTATCATGCATAGGATAATGTTGAGATTGTCAATTGAAATTTCCAATTTCATCCTACTTGAATTGTACTTGGGTGTGATACCGTTCGAAACAGGTGTGCGGGTGGAGGCCCGGTTGACGGGGAAAGTTAGTACGTCTGCGGCACCCAGGTGTCTTCCTGTCGCTGCACACCGCGCAGTCCTTATCCTTATCCATGTGGGCTATGATGTGCAGCTTGCCATTGAGCCGTGTGATCTTGTCAGTCGAACGACGAAGTTCGGTTGCACGTACGTTGCCGACAAGCTGCTCAATCATCTTGCGGCGAAAGGTGATGTGCGACACTGCAGCGACGTTCTGCTGCTGCCTGTTTATGTTATACAGTATGAAGCTGTTGACGCACGCCACCTCCAACAGCCAGAAGAAAGACTTTCTCCACCACTTGACAGATCTTCTATTGAAATTATAGCTGGAACAGAGGTGATCGGCGCGGTCCACAGCACCCATCTTCGCGGTGTAGTCGACAATGACCGTTGGCTTCTGGACCTGCACAACACCAGCTCTACTATGACGCTGCACTGCTCACTGCTGAGCCATGGAACGTGCTAAGTATCAACACTGGACGCTTGTCTTGCCACATCTGTTGTGTTGTTGTCTCTCTGAAATGCCAGAACCTCGCCCGCTTTCATCTTTTTCTTCTGTTTCAGTTCAACTGGTAAACCCTGTCTGTTACGCATGACTGGTCAGTGGTCACATACTTATGGCGGGAGCCGCAGCCTAGACACATGAACTTACTAAATGTAATAGCCCACGATGTTATTGATCGGTTTTTGGCCGCTTCTACCGGACATAGGAGCTCCTAGGGCCTTGCCAAACTAATGTCCGCTCATACCGGACACTGGACTGGAAGCGGTTTTTTATTTGTCCGCTCAGGGCGGCCTACGGGTGGGTAAAGTACATCCAAGTTAAAGCCCTTCTCAACTTTTTGTTCTCTGTTTTAAGTCGAATGACATCGTACTTCATAGGTTTTTCATTCCCAATTGATAAATTTTCATTTTGACAGATGACTTGTAATTGCCACAAACATCCATTTCGCATTTGGAACTAGAAGGGAACATATTTGTTAAGCAATTGTTCTTAAAAACTGATATAGAAATGAGAAATTTGTCATTTTAATAGTTTAAATGTACATGTATAGATCATGTTATTGATAGCCTAATATTTTTAGTCGATTTACAAAATGCTGTTGTGTGTGGTGGATTAGTGTGTGCACTGCTCTTTGCATGTGTGCGAATTAGGTAAAGAAAATAATATTTTGTGAAGAATTAGGTATGGCAATAGCAGAATAAGATAATGGATTGGACGACGCTGAACTAGAGCCAGACGAAATTTGGAGTTTACAGAAGTTTGCACCTTGCCCTGTTGACGTCACTGAGTTAGAACCAGGGACTGATGGGGAACCAGTGTCTGAGTTAGCTTCAGGGTCTGATGGGAAACCAGTGCGAGATGGCGCCCCAGATATTACTCAACTACTCACATAATTATATCCACCCTCATTCTTTCCAATTCTCTGCCTAATACGTCTTTCCGGGTGAAAGCATACTTTGAATGTTGCACGTATCAATCCTAACCTTCTTCCGTGACCAGAGTCTAAACTTCCATGTGCCAATTTTTTTACCCCGTCTCGGTAGTCCGAGCTGGAATGATCGCTAATTATTTTTGTATTTGCTGTTTGGGATAATGAGACGGTAACCGCAGGTTCACAGGTCTTTCCATCCAGCTGTGTCAGACATGTCTTCCACTACTATTGAATGGAATGGGGAAATACATTCGTGCAATTCAACCCCATATATTTTTTTTACTTTTCTTGGCAAATTCAGTTGAGTTAACAGTGAAGTGGGGCGCGGTGGTGTATATTGTATTGTATTGTATTTAAACATTTATAAAGCGCCTCTAGTAGGGTGAACCGTTCAGAGGCGCTCCCAGTGCGCAAGGCCCCGCGAGAATATACAAGTTTTAAGAAGAGACAGAGCAGAGGAGAGACTACCAGAAAGAAGTGTAGAGCGAACAGAAGGAGAAAGGGCATTCCAGAGAGAAGGACCAATTGAGACAAATGATCGAGACTGAGCCATAGCAGTTCTAGACCGAGGAACCAAGAGGTCAAATCTGTTTGGTGAACGAAGTGGACGGTGGGAGGAAGCCGAGTGAGGACAAAGTAAAACATTAGTCAGATATTTTGGGACAAGACCCCGTTGAGCCTTAATGACCAGAGTGAGGATCTGAAATTGTGTGCGAGCACGGAGAGGAAGCCAGTGAAGTTCATGAAACATAAAGGCAGATATGTGAGAGTACTTGGGAAGATGGGCAATCAATCTAGCAGCTGAGTTGAGAACCGACTGAATCGGAGAAAGACGAACTTTAGGAAGATCAATGAGGAGAGCATTGCAATAGTCAATTCGTGAACATATAGGTGAGTGGGTATGGTCGTTGCCTTGCAGCTGTAGGGTTGCAGATTCGAATCCAGCTCAAGCCGCCTTGTAGGGACCTTGGGCAAGTTCTTCACTCGCAGTTGCTCAGTACGTCGGCGTGAAACTCAGATGCAGTGTCCGCGCTGTAGTCTGGAGCGCATCTAAGTAGTAAGTTGGAAGAGACGTTATAACAAGTGCACATACAAAAAAGAAACAAGAAATTCGTTGCTCGTGACTGCATCCCGTGTTAGTCATAATAACCATCCAAGCTTGAATGCCTATGAACAGCACGCATCCTGTCCGACTACTTATTTTCGCATGCTTTCTCATCTTTGATGATGGTTTGCGCCGGCTACTCAAAGCGATCCAATTGGCTTAGTTTCACCGTCTATTCTCTAGTATGCTTTCTATACGAATTATATTCGGTTAAATAGCTACAGTTTTAGTGTTTATATACTTCCAACAATCTGTTTTATGATGTTTTGTTGAGCTTATAATTCCACTAGTCTGCTTCAATTTGTTCGAAATTCAATGCTCCGTACCGTATATGAGCTAGCCTATATTCGGTTAAATAGTTAGTTTTAAATAGTTAGTTGGGTCCTGGGTTAAACTGCATCCATCCTCCGCCACAGGGAACCAACAACGTCCCTGTGCCGGTCTTAAGCCCGGACAAAATGAGGAAGGTTTGCCAGATGGGTGGCGATACGCTGGCATTAAAAGACCAAGACGATCGAAATCCGCAAAAACCATGATGCGAAGCAGACATGCTCAGGCCGGTTAGGACAGACCGGTGGAGAGAGTCGGGGGGGGGGGGGGAAGCATGAGACACATACGGGCATTGACCCAGGTTGACCTTCATGTTTCTCTCCCAATATTCTCTTCAATCAGGCAAGGTGGTCTAGGTGCTCCAAGATGTTAATGGACTGGAGCAGACCTGCTGACCGGACGGGTTGAGGCTGGGCAGCATGACGCAAGACAGACTCAGAAAGTGGCGTCGGCAATTACGGGCTGTCAGCCCATGGATAATGAAGAAGAAGTTACAGTTTTAGAGTGTATATAGGCTACTTCCAAAATTCTGTTTTATTATGTTCAGATGCTCCTTAAAACATAAAGATTTTGCATTTTGTGTATTGGGTCTATGTGTTCTTCGTCGCCTGCATTTGTCTGGGCTCCTTTGACATGTGCGCTTTTGTTACGGTGCCTATAAAAGTAATATACATAAGAAAGTAAAGAGCAAACAACAGTGTTTATCAATTCTGCATTCTGTCAACTTTTCTCAAACCAAAGCAATTGAAAACAGGAAGATAAACAAAAACTGTGAAAGCCATAACAGCAACAATGAAATGCAAACACACTAAATGTTTATACAAATCTCAAATTTCATAAATAGTGAGTTTTGCAATCCATAGTGTATAATTTGCATGGTAGGCCTATTAGACACCAACATATGCCAACTGGTACGTGATTTTATCCAGAAATGTACAGATGTCATTAAATCGTCTCCTCGAATGTCTAGATAAATAAATATAAAATACACACAGAATATTCGGATATGGTTTGAATTACTATAAAAAATCACAAAGAATTCAGTCTTCAAATAAGCCTAGGAAGAGACTTATTTCGATTCCTCCGTTTCAGTTGTTCCTGTGGCTGGTCTGGCTGTTGCTGTGGTTGGTGTGACTGTTTCTGTGGCTGGTGTGGCTGTTGCTGTGGCTGGCGTGGCTGCTCCTGTGTCTGTTTTAGCTGCTTCTGTGGTTGTTGTATCTTCTGCAGGTAGATAGCCCCATTCTTGCCGTTTCCCTGATCCGAACACAACGTACACGATAGTTCCAAAAAGATATATAGCTCCAGTTATGTAGAAGAATTTCAACCATGCAGCTCTTGTTTGCTGAAAGAAAAAAGCACTAATTTTAAAGTAACCGTAAAATCACAAGTCTATGCTATTGGTTTATAAATCCATGCATTAGACCATATACAGGGAGGGGGTGATAGGAGCCGTGGTGAAGAAAATAATTTACAATTTCCAAAGATTTTGAGGGTTTGATGAATTGGGTGGATAAGAGATGACGACGAGTAGCGTTTTTTGGATGAAAGAAGTTGGCTGTCATAGTTCTGAGTATATTCAAAATAGAGAGGTCGCCTGAACGTCGGTATGTTTTCGTTCCAGGCGACGGTTAAGATGGTTAAGATTGTTAAGACTTGTTAATGTTATTTTGGTCTTAACTTGAGATAATTTTGGATATACATGTATGATTTTCATGTATAAATATACACATATAAACATCTGAACATATTCTACTAAGTGTTTTGTATAATCAAATAAAATTATGTCCTATCCAGGGCGTTTATCTGGGAGATTATTGTCTGTTCACTTTCTTGATCTGGATCAAGTGGATTCTACAAAGACATGAAGTGTCAGCAGGGTTTAAAGTGGGTGGAAATGCATGGGAACGGCGTTCCCACTGCTCTCAAATTTCTTGGCTTGCATTCCTACTGCTCACCATGCATGGAACCTTTGACACATGGGTGTTCCCAATAAAATTTCATCAGCGTTCCCACTGCTCACAGTTGGCGCTCCCACTTCTCACCCAAACCACTTTAACCGCTGAGTGTCAGCAATCTAGATAACATAAGATAAAATGGCGCTTTTGACCAGCACGTCCCTTACCTTGCTAAGGGATCCACTAAACTATGTAAATGACTACAAAAAGTAAACAGCTGCCACTTACATCATATTTCGTGAATTTAGCTACAACAACTGGTCCGATTATTCCTGATATTCCTGCAAGTCCATTTGTAATACCCATAAGTGTTCCTGTATAAAAACAAATAAACAATTAATATAAGAATAGGCTTAGCTCATAGAACTGTGATGTGCCAATTGTGTCATATGAAAAAAACACAAGCCTTAACACATTATTGCTCCACGACCTCATCCCGTTTCTCATTCTTTTCACCGCATCATGATCAGTTCCATAAACATCAAAGTCTTCACAAAAGATCTCTCCTCTTCAGACGTCATGCACTCTAAATCCTCCATCCTCTCTCGATGACACTCTGCTGTCCTACAATAACACTCTCTCCTTGCTTCTTGACAAGCATGCTCCTACTATTAACAAATCTGGCTCTCACTCAAACAATCTTTGGTACAATTCCTAACCCCAGGTTGTCAAGTCTTTCCTTTGATGCCTTGAGTGCTCGTACAAGCTAACCAGTGATTGTCAACTGCTCAATCGGGTACAAACAAGTATCATCACCTTTTGGCTACGACTAAAAGGAGGTTTTATTCCTCACTAGTTCACTCCCATTCCACTAGCCCTCGCCTTCTCTGGAATTTTGCTACATGGGAAGCGTGATCCCAACAGATGCTAAATGTCATAAGGAAATCAGAAGGAGGATTGCAATGGGAAAAGAAGCGTTTACGAAAAGAGAAAGTCTGCTACGAGGAAAGCTAAACAGAAACCTCAAGAAACGAATGATAAAAACAGTAGTGTGGTGTGTGGTGTTGTATGGTTCTGAAACCTGGAAATCGTCAGCGTAGGAATGATTCATGAGAGAACAAGATGCAAGAGAAATGGAATCCTCAAACAGTTTACGTCAATGAACAATCAACAGTAACAGAGAGTTTAATAGGTCTGTGTTTGTATTGGTAAGTTTAACAAGTGATTGTAACAGTTGAAATACCGGTAAAACCTTACCAGCAAAAGGAGGCGCAAGGTCCAAGTGGTTTACACTCCATCCTCCCCACGATACTCCAGAAAGGCCAATACTGATAGTGAATAGAGTGACAGCCAGAGCATTGTTACATCCCGCATATCCAGTAGCAATAATGAAGGCACAACCTCCCAAGAAACCTAAAACAATGACACCCGTCTATTTTAACATATAAGTTGCATGAATCTCGTTCTTTGATAGCTACCATGCAGGTAGGACAGTGCTACTTTAATATCCAAGTGCTGCTTAAAACTACAAGCAATCATCATTTGAAGATAAAGGCTTTGATTCGCAGTAAAAAAGGGACCCATTTTGTAAATATGAAAATAAATAGTAAATATTCATCGATATTTACAATTCAGACACCGTTTTTATCCTAACATTGCAATTAAAATTTAATCGTAAATAAGATTTTTAATTGGACTAATTGGCCAAAATAATTTAACACGTTAATCACGAGAATAAACTGCGATAAATGAACTCTTCATCAGTTCCGCTGTTTTGAGTTCAGTCGTCATTCTGATGTTATCCAATCATTTCCTTCTTGGTCGTCCTCATGTACGTGACGACCCTCATGTTGTGCCTTTCGCTTCACCAAGTCTCACGTAGTTCAATCTCACATGTGAAGTAATCGCCTTCATGTTGTATTACAGTAGTAAGCTTATATTAAAAAAGATATTAAAACCTGATCAGAATCTAACAAATTTAGATAATGCTGCAGCTACATACTAATACTCATCATAAGTTTCCTGATATTGGTGACAGACAAGAGGTTACGTGTCATCAAAAAGTCACATGACACTCCAGTTAAAAGCATACACAACCACATCGCAAGATATGGTAATGATGATAATAAACCATTCTAAAATACATAAAGATACAGCGAAACAATATAAACTAAGAAACGTAGTTAAATTAAAGCAAAAAGAAAATGCCTTATATAAAAATTTATAATAATTATCACAATTGCTATTAATACATTACATTACACTGGCTTCCTACTCGGTAGCACATTGAATTTAGGATCGCTGCTCTAGTTAGGCAATGTCAGCTTGGAACTGCCCTGACTATTTGTGAGAGCTTTGTTGCTCCACAAGTACCCAAGGCCACCACCCCCTCCGTTCTGCACAGAAGGGATCGCTCTTGGTCCCATTCGCATGAACTGCAACGATGCAGAATAGAGCCTTTTCTGTGATCAGCCCAGTTGTCTGGAATGGGCTCCCACAGGTGCTACGTCTACTTTCTGGGGTTATTACTGATTTTTTTATATTAAACTCAAAACTGTCCTTTTTTGCCGTGCTAGAGTCGGGAGCGCTTCTGAGTAGTACCCTTGAAGAAGCAATATATAAATTCTTGAATGAATGAATGAATAATACTGTATTATTATTATTATTACAACTATTAATCATTAACTATTAGCTATTATTACGCTCTCGAACTATGAAAGTCTATCATTTTGGCATCTCTGCTCTGCCCCTTGACTGGTTAACATCTGATCTAGCTGACCGCTCCTCTTCCACTGTCTTTCACTCTACTCCTCCTCCTCCTCCTTCTCCTCTTCCTCTTCTTCTTCTTCCTCTTCATTAGCGGCGGTAGGTGGGGGGCTAAGCCCCACAAAAAAGGCCATCCATTTTTTCCATGTACAGGGTGCGCCAAAAAAAGTAATCCCCTACGGTTTTTAGCCCATATCTTGGCCAAACATACGAATTTTCAAATGAAACTTTACAGTCTTAAAGACAATTCATATTTACGTACAATGGTCCAAATTTCAACAAAATATTTGGAACAGAACAAAAGCTATGCCACTTTTAGGGAGGCCACCCACCGTTTTTTGGGCGATTCAAAAACGAAACGCAACAAAAACTAGGTTTCCCCCAATATCTTGGCCAAAAGTAAGAATTTCGATATGAAATTTTACAGGCCTAAGGACACTTCATATTTACACATGATGGCCAGATTTCATTAAAATATTTCAAGCACAACAAAAGTTACACCACTTTTAGTGAGGCCACCCCCGATTTTTGACGATTCAAAGACGTAACGCAGCGAAAAGTAGCAAAAACACGATTTTATTAAGTCTCATCTCAAATAATTGTTATCAAATAGCCTTGATATTGCCAGATGATCATTATTATTACTATTTAAAAAAATTAACAGGGAACCAGCGTAGCTGCACGTCACTGAGAAGTCACTTAGCAAGATGACAAATCAAATTGGTAAATAAAGAATCTGTCAGATTAATCAACGGGTCCATCAAGAACTTTGCAAAGAGACTCAAAAGAAGTGTTGGCACTGGTGGTGGGCACATTGAACACACGTTGTGAAGCACTACCCAGTTCATTTGACAACAGTTATTTGAGATGAGACTTAATAAAATCACGTGTTGTTAAAAAAAAAATTTAAAAAAAGTTGTATGTTTGGCCAAAATATGGGCTAAAAACCGTAGGGATTACTTTTTTTGGCGCACCCTGTAGAAATCAAATATTTCCATGCTTAGCCCCCCCCCCCAAAACGAGCCAAATGGCTAAAAAAAGGTCATCAGAAATTTTGACAAATGAAAATGGAAAATTTCCTCTGCGAGTTCAGCCCCCCCTCCAAAAAAACTGAAATCCTGGAGTCTTCTTTTTGAGACTTTTTCTGATCTTGTCCACCACTGTTTCCCTTTGTCCCAGCTCCTCCTGAGTCACCTCGTTTCAGATCTTGTCTCTCCGACTTCTACCCAGAATTCTTTGCAGCATGCAGCTCATACACCATTGACCTTTTCTCATCTTCTCTGCGCATACACCAGCACTCTGCTGCATACAGTAGTACAAGAAGCGTTCCATACAGTTTCATCTTCGTTCTTATCGAATGGTATTAAATTGGAAATTTAAAAAAAGAATTATATAATAAAAGACAATTATCCTCAAAATGTCAAACCTAAAAAATTAACCACTTTTGTACAACCAAGCAAACATTTGTAGGCAACTGAAAAGAAGCGTAGTAAATTTTTGCAAAGTGCCAGAACTCCCATGGATGTGAACACGGTAATCCTGGGTGATAATGTGGCTTCCACGGCCTGGACGCTACTTGTTCACAGGTCTGAATGGACGCCAACCCACTTCTCCGTCTGAAGACACTCGAGTCACAGCCCCGTCTGCCTTCAGTGCACAACGATTGTTTACCGAACCCATAATCGCAGTCCCAGTCTAGAATGTTCAGGGTCAATCGCTTCTGTAAGAGAGAAAACACAATTCTGTCGAAGTCGGACTCTGCCTCTTTCGTGGTGATCGAGAAAGCAGAGTGTGACAAGAAGTCCAATCTTTCTGTAAGTAAGAAGAAAGTGTGACAAAACGCTAAGGGCGGCAAAGACACCAGTGACTTGTTGGCCATCCAGCTCCACACATCGGTTTATGGCAGCAGAACCAAACCTCACGTAAGCTACTGGGTGTCCGATGGGTCTGCACCCCTGCGGTCCATTTGAGAAGAAAGGCTGCTGTTATTCTAGAATTGATGTCATTGACTGGGTGGCTAATGTCTATCCGGGGGCGTCCTGTGTCTTTGGATTGGCAATCGTGAACTTATGAGGGGTTCTCCACCATGGATCATCTAGCCTCCTCCGTATTTTAGTACTGAGTGCTGCAGATGAGACCCTCCTGCCGTGTGCTCATGCGCACTGCGAACATGTTTCGACACTATATACCTGGTCGACAGTGAGGGGTCCAATGGCACCGGGTGTCTGTGAAGCTTAGGCACCGCATTCATGACAAAGTCATACCCATTCTGGACCAAGTACCGACGTCTGTTCAACGCGGTCGACTAAAAAGGGAAGTGAGTCCGTCTCGATTGCCTGCTGAACGGGAGACACCCATGTTAAGGGTGAGTTCGGATCGGCAAGCCGCTGCGAGCCTTCCCTCAGGAATCGTCACCATACATTCTAGTCCATCACGCTTGATAACTGGAACCAGTAGCCCTATGGTATTTTCTCTACTGGAGGTAGACAGCCTTCTTGAAAAGATCGGTTGCAAAGGATAGTCAGAAACGCCAGCAGTACATTCACAAATTCTTGAAGAAAGGAACGTCGGCAAGTGATCGAATTCGCACCGCCTGATACAAGCGCCAAACTGCAGACAGCAGATGTGAGCGTGACAAGATGCTAGCTGGGTTCTAGGTGATGATGATGGTTCTCTGCCCGAAGGCAGGTCCTATGGCTTGCGCCACCTGGAGATGAGATGAGTGATGTGGTTTCCCGTTGCCTTCCCCACAGACAATGATGGGTAAGCAACTTACCCAAGGTCGCTCCGCAGCAACTTGCACCACCGCGTCCCATGCGTGCTAGCCCGAGATATCTAAATCTCTAAATGTCAACTCCCAACCCGGGGCTTGAACCACACTCCGTTGCAACCAAAAGTCCCCGGACATTTTGTCTGGGGACTTTTTTGTCCAGGGACATTTTATCTGGGGACATTTTGTCCGGAGACTTTTTGTCCGGGGACTTTTTGTCCAGGAACATTTTGTCTTGGACATTTTGTCCGTCCACGCTATTTTCTGTATCTTTGTATGTTTTATCTATCTCTTCTTCCTCGTGTGTTGAAGTCTGCATACTTTTCTTAATAAAACTTAAAAACAACTAAGATTAAGATTAATAAGATTAGCTTATGCAGCACTCTTGATACATATTTAAAAATACTAATCAAGTGAACAGAAACAAAGGTACTTACAATTATACATACATACATACTTGTCTACTGACATATATGTATACTATGTATAGTTGCATACCAACAAAGATACATACCAACACATTATAAACATGCATAATAATTTTGTACATCGTAGTTAGTTGCCAATGACTGACCTACCTCTTTTATATTGAAATTCAATACATATGCAAAATACTGTGGTAGTGTTGTAAGAAATGAAAAATTTCCCCAGTTGTAGACAAAGTGTGCTATGACGAGAGCGTACACAGGTGGCGATTTAAAAATCTTACGCCATGGTACGTCCCAAAATGAGCTCTAAAATAAAATAAAATAAGAATGCAAATTAGTCCCTTCTTCAACAGTTTCAATCAGTGATGTAGTCGAGTCCATCTGAGGCAAGTCCGAGACCGAGTCCAGCTAAGCCGAGTCCGAGTCGAGTTCGAGTCCAAAGGGGTTTGAGTCCAAGTCCGAGTCCCTACGGATTGAGTCCAATTCTGAGTCCAGCAACACCAAGATCCACTGAAGCACTCATAGGCTTATAATGGCATAGAAAAATATTGATACTATACAGGGTGGCCCAAAAAAAGTGATAACATCTGGTAGCATACGAGTTATTTACAAATATAATTCAGTTAATTATATTTATTTCATGTATTTTTGTTTGCCAAGTATTTAGCTAATCAAAAATAATGTTCAATGTGTCCTCCTTGCTTCTCAAATAGTTTTTCTAAGCGTCAACGCCACTCGTTTATGCTACAGTACTGTCAATAAAGTTCTGCCCCAGATTTCTCCACTCTTCGATTATTGCCAACTTGAGCTGCTCAACTGTGGTAAATTTTCGCCGAAGGTAGACTTTTTCTTGCAAAGCACCCTATATATATGGCATAATCTACTGGGTTTAAATAAGGACTGTTTGGTGGCCACATGTCTGGCTCGATGAAGTTAACATTCTCCTGGCGAAGAAAGTTGATCGCGATTTTCGCTGTATGAGATGGAGCTCCGTTTGCTCTGATGTCCAGTTATGGCGACCACAATCACATGTCGCTTGAGTAATTATTACAGGCAGCAAACCTTGCCTTAGAACAGTGCTGTCCAACCTTTTTGGCCCCGTGGGCCGCAGAAGCAATATTCTTGACGCCGAGGGCCGCAATAATAAGCTCAAAAGCAACTGCCACAAATTTACTGATAATTTTTAACTATTTTATGGAATTAGTGTAATGTATAAATGAATAGTCTACACGATGCTTGATTGTAAATCAGCACCAAAATTATTAGGTGCGCTGAGCTCGTTTTTGAGTTTGTCACCCAGCCTGGCAGCCACGGTCTGGCAAACTCAACTCTTCATTTCTTCTCCCAGGTATAGTTTTTTTGTTTCATCTCCACCATGTGGCCGAACAGAAACCAGAGTCAATTCGGTCTAAGAAACAGTCATAGTCATTGGCTGAGAATGAGCAAAAGACATCGCCATTCATCTGTTCTGTCCATTGACTCTTATCGATAGTTTCTCTTCGACCATCAGGACTCCAATTGGAAAGGTAGGCCTATTGTTGCCGCTAGCATACTTACAGACGTGCTGAAACGCTGTAGGCTACACATAAGAAACTGGCTAAAAGTGAACGGTTTGGATACTTTGGACAATATACAATACATGTAGGCTGTGCGAGGTCAGTTTAGTTGAGTAGGCCTACAGGGATAAAAATTGTTCAAAACAAGAAGTCGTTTGTCAGTCCTTTGATAGACTTTGGCAACCTAACCACGAGATAGAAAGAAGATAAATAGTTGGCTTTTCCTGTGGCTTTTCAAACCCCAGAAAACATTAGAACATCAATTTTAAAATAATAAATTCAACCAGACTTTGTCCTTTGCTTTATTTTATGCAATGTGGAAGAATTTAGAATGGTCTGGCGGGCCACTTGAAATCACTCCGCGGGCCGCATGCGGCCCGCGGGCCGCAGGTTGGACAGCACTGCCTTAGAACATGTTCACAATAATAGTATTCACTGTTTACTTTGGCGCCTGGTTCAATTAACGGACACAATATTAGTTTACCCCATTCGAAAAACACCAACTGATAACATGATACTGAAATGGTCACGTTCTCGTATAAGCCGACTTTCTTGAACCTGCATTTTCTTTTTTTTCAACGGAATAAACACGATCATTTTGAGAATTGACTGGATCAGTGGCAATGGTGAATGTCTTTTCGTCTGTAAACCAGTTGTTTCGTACACTTCTTCCATTAGGAAACCGCTCAAGTAGCTGCTAACTGCGTTGCAAGCGTTTCAATTTGACATTTTCATTGAGCTTATGCCCGATCACACGCTTGTATGTTTTGGGTTGTAAATCTTGCTTAGCAATACGTCGAAATAAAGACATCATGCAGATAAATAGGTAAGTAAGTGAATGAGTAAAAAATTTAAGCTATTATTGATACAGTTAAGCAAATTTTGATGTAATTATATCACTTTTTACGCGACATTATCACTTTTTTTGGGCCACCCTGTATATAGGCAAAAAACTTTAGTGTAATTTATCCAAATTGAACATTTAAAATACTGAATTAGATAAAGTTTTGTCCGATAATCTGGTGAAATGGAATGGATACAACACATTCTCCTGCAGTCAAACACAAGTTCAACAGGCGCATCTCTTATGTTGAGATTTGCGGCCAAAACTGCCACCCATCAGTAATGCCTTTGTTTTTAAAGTAAATGTTCCGAGTATGTGGTATGTGGAAATGGGGTCTATCCACTGTGTTAATCTCATCTGCCCTCCAATACCTTAGCACAGACCAACTAAGTGCTACGACATTGCCTGCACGTTACAATCGACCAATTGTGTAGTTGGTATCTGATATATTAATGGAGATGTAAATAAACCTCTGCGCCCGGTTCCAAGATCAGAAGAAGTTCTAATAGTCACCAGACACAAATAGCCAATAGACACGTTCAACCCTTATCCCCATTTGTCTTATCCATAAACATCTAGATAGATTAGAAATCTATGTCCTATTAAGCCTATCAGATCAGCATATGAATGCAAAGTCCATTGAGGTGTCAAAATATCAAACTCGATTTCAACTGTATGAATCATGAATGCCATAGATTAGCGTTTCCCAAACTTTTTGGGCCACGGAGCCCTTTGAATCCTTATATTTTCTCGCGGAACCCCAATCTCAACTAAACGTAATAAAACATGCACAGCGCCTGAGAAGCATAGGCCTATTAAACACGCACTATTGTAGAAAATTTATTTTTCTTATACGAAAAAATTAAATTGCACTGTTTTGAAAACCACGACTCGTAGATCACAATTATTGGTCTACTCGGAGTATACATGAACTTAGAACGCGAACCGCATGTGTTTCTCCTCATGCATTTTGTCTATAACTGGCTTAAATTGATGCTAGAAAGCTGGATTCTTATTGTCAGCTGCGTCATTTTGTCGATTTCTATAATGTTCCAGCAAAATGTGAGAATGCAGAACTTTTCGTACAATTTTTAGCTGGCAAATGGCAAAAGCATGCTAGCTGCAGTTACTGTGGGTCGGGTCTTGACATACCGCCTATTTAGCTCTTGACCTGTCTTAATTATGACTTGTCAAAAATTCTTTGGAATTTTTATATCTTCTGTACATTAATTTCTTTGACCTGACGAATAACTTTCATGACTTTGGTGTGACCTGTTGAAATTTTATGGCTGGTACCGCCACTGTTTGCACAACATAACCAAATGTACCATTTCATCAGGGAATAGGCCTAAATACTGTAGCTTCTAAACCACCAAAAATAATTATGTCTTTTTCCAATGCGAGTGACAATTCTCTAATCATGTCAGCATCCAGCACATCGAAGACCGTTAACACTCTGAGTAGCCTAGCCTACATTGAACTTTCTGAACTTGTTTGCATGTAGCATTGCTAAATGTTTAAAGAAAGCAATAACCCATTGACGATTGCCAATAGGTTTCAGTGCGAAATTTGTCCATCCCTTCAAATGCAACAAATTCATGCAGTTTCATTTCCCTCATCAATGCCTAATTGTCCTATTTAAAAGTATTGATTGGCGACAAATCATGACTATAGCTGACGTAGATAAAGGGGCCATTGCAGGGCTTAAAGTGTGGCAGGACGGTCATGGACGGCGTCCTGGCACTTATTTTCAAATCTCTATGCCGTACTGCCACTTATTTGGCCAGCACACCTGAAAATGTAAGGAGCATCCTGTCACTTCTTTTGGAAAGGTAAGGGGCATCCAGGCACTTCTTTTTTTACACTTTTAGCACTGGGCCATTGATTGCCTTCATAAAAACCAATCAGCAATTGACGTAAATTTACATACTGTCCTTGGATGAATAGGAAAGTGGACATTAAAAATTCTTGTTGCTCATGGACGGGGGCCCCTGACAATGGGGGGCCTGCCGTATGACGAATAACTTTCATGACTTTGCAGACATGGCATATTGGTTAATCCGGCCCTGTCTATGTTCCATGTTACTTATGTTCTCTGTGGTGTTCTGTGCTCACTTGCTTTCTGTTCCTCGTTCCTTTATGTTCTATGTTCCCTGATATTTTCTGCTTTCTCGTTCCATATGTTCCATGTTCCCTGATCCACGTTTCATATTTTCTCTGTTCTGTGTCCAATATTTTCCATATGTTCCATGATATTCCTAAAATGCTTCCCATTTTCCTGTGTTCCATGTTCCAAGTTCGTTATGTTCCATGTTCTCTCTTCTGTGCTCCCTACGTTTCATGTTTTCTGTTCTGTGTTCCCTTTAATCGTTCTATGGTCCATATTCCCTGATATTCTCTACGATGCTCTCTTGTTCCCTGTTCCATGTGCTATAATTATCTATATGCTCTCAGCTTTGTGTCCAATATGTTCCATTATATTCCTAAGACGATCGAGTCGCTGAGAGCTTGGTGAGTGGTAATCCTAATCATGAATTTATATAGTGCCACTTCAGATAAACTCCTCAGAGGTGCTCTTGACCGCACAGCAACACACCACAACGAAAGAGAATGGTTTTAACAAGTTTACGCTTAAGGAAAGGGGTTAAAAAAGGACCAAGAAGTTCATTATGAAGACTGCTAGGTAACTTATTCCAGAAAGACAGATCGACCATAGCGAAGTTTCTATACAGCACTTGTTAATGGCTAAAACTCAATGGGTTACGAGGATAGAAAGAAAATATATAAGGAATAGTGTTCAATGGAGGAAAAACATAGTCTTACTTTTCTTGGTTTCTGCCCTTGAGAAGATACAATGTGTTGATATTCCAATGGAGAGATTCTAGGATGTTGACCTGGGTCATCATATATTAAAAATAAGGCAAGAAAAGACCACAATACTCCTAGAGCACCTGAAAATACAATCATAACAGTTGACAGATGAACATACAGATATAAAAATTAGTAGAAGCGGTACACAAAAGTAAACTGCATTTTTTGAACACGGGTTGCCGCTTGGCACAGTTGTAGTTGGGACCCAAGAGAACATTTTAAGAAGAGGAGCCATCCGAGATTTCCCTTAGAATTCAAGATGGCGGCTTTTTTCAAAATGGAGGCCTGAGGCTAAGAAATCCTTATAAATCATGGAATCATCTTGTGTCTGGTGTCGTTTCTATATATTTCTGACTCGCATAACATGAACCTAAGACCTGTCAAAATCAACATTAGACATCAAAATTAAGCCAAAAGAAGTATTTTTACATTAAAAAACAGCAAAATTGCTATTAAAATCTATTAAATAGTTCTTCATTTCCATTGCTTGTTTTTCAATTTTTTGTGGTATATTCCTTCATAGCTCTGGATGTTTTCTCACAGTTTTGATTATTATGCATTGGAACCATTGGGAATTATCCTTAGAACTCAAAATGGCGGCTTCTTAAAAATGGCATCCTGCGTCAAAGACAAATTGTCAAGACATGTCACGTCTACTAAGTGTCGTTTTGACTAGAAAAACACCGTTTCTCGTTCTACTGCTGCTGCTACCCTTGTCCATTCTTTCATTACCACCAGACTTGACTATTGCTACTCTCTCTATGCTTGTCTAACAATTGACTCTGAGTTGCATTGAACGTGTTCTGAGCTCTGCAGCCCACCTTATTGGCTGCATACCCAAATTCAGCCACATCTCCAGCTATATTTTAAATTCATTTTATTTATTTTTCGTTTTTGCTATAGTGCCCCTGCAAGCTAACTCTCTACTCAGAGGCACAGCCTGGCACACCCGACTACATCGCGAACACTGCATCGGAGTTTCACGCTTAAGTGCATGAGCAATTGCAAGTGAAGGACTTGCTAAAGGTCTCCAGCTCCAAGGCACTGAACAAATCACTACACCACCACGCCCCATGCGTGAAGTTCTCCACTGATTCCATCTCAAGCAGCAAATTGAGTACAGGATCTCTACTCTAGTCTGGCGATGCTTGTTAGGCCTTAATAATAATAATAATAATAATAATAATAATTGCGACAATTTATAGTAGTTCCCTTGAAGAGGCGCTATAGATACAAATTCACCTAATGAATAATGAATTTATTCAATGAATGAATTAAATGTCTGAAGAAAAAATCGTCAGAAACAGAGAACAGAGGTCACAGACATCAAACGGAATACATCCGTATGTTCATAACTAGTCCTTCCTTCCAATGGGCAGCTACTCTTTTTTGCAATAAGTAATGAACTTCTGACTGAATATTTCTTCTAAACTAGACTAGCACTGATATGCATTGAAACACAAGATTTCTGCAGTTACCTGACAAGTAAAATGATGACTCCCATCCAACATAAGTACACATTGCGCCTACCGTCGGAGATGTAACCACAATGCCAAATTTGGATCCTGAAAAAAATTCAAACTAATTACCAAATATAATTTCTATGGCATGTTGACATGCTAGTCACCGGTTAACTCGTGCATCTTAAGGCATGGCTTTTATAACACAGTGGTTCCCAACCCATGATGACCCATGAGCCAAAAGTGACCGTGAGGCCTAAAAAATGACCCTCATCTCTCAAAGAATTAAAAAATAATATTATATGAAAAAAATTATTGACAATTTGGATAGAACATATTATTTTCTATCACAAATTATTTTATTTTGATGTTCATAAATAGCATAAAACATTCTATTTTGATTCACTTATACAATTTATGATGAGGATTGGATACCAAAGACTAAAGGAGAAAGCCCAGCGGAGAGAAGAGTGGCGACATTGGACAGCCGAACCTGCCTAGGGGCAGAGAACCAGAAGAAGAGATTCAACTACCGTGAGTACGAACCATTGCCTTAGTAAACCAGTGATTTTCAACCGGGGGTTCTGCGGAACCATTGAGATTTCGAGGGCGTCGGCCAGGGGTTCCGTGGCAGTCTGATATAAAATTTTAAAAACACCAACTGAAATCACAATTAAAGTATTAGCAGTGAATTATTCACAGCTTTCAGTCACTCTTGCCTAAATAAAATCTTTATTACGTGAATGTACTACTACAGTACTAGTGTTTTCTATATGCTTTTATGCACCATATAATTTGGTCATATGAATGAATCTGCGCATTATATTCGGAAGAAACAAGTGGAATCTATGTATGTATGTATGTATGTATGTATGTATGTATGTATGTATGTATGTATGTATGTATGTATGTATGTATGTATGTATGTATGTATGTATGTATATGATCATTTATATAGCGCCTTAACAAGAATCTCACGAAGGAATCTATAAAGTCGGTTTCAAACGATTTGGACGCTCTATCCGATCAATTATTTTCTCATTAGAATCTGCTGACCAGTAAGAGTCAACGAATGGTTTCGTTTAATATTCTTCTTTAGATCAGGTAAAGCTCTTTGAAAAGCCAGCGGTTAAATTTCTTATGCAGATTAACGATTTTTTTACAAATGTGAAGCCAAAGCCTGTCTGACGAATTTTAAATTGTTAGGCCTACCTTTCATTTGTCATTCGGAAATCAAATAAGATTGTGAAATAGCAATCAGATGATCAAATATTGTGACAGAAATACCATGGGTATGTAACCAGTGTTGGGCTTGGGATTTACCTTCAAACGAAGCCGAAACTCCCATGTAGGCAGAGACCCTACTGCCTAACTATAAATAACCAGGCACAAATTTCGCAATAAACTTGAGGAAGGATTCTTTATAAAACACAACACAACTTGGTCATAAAACTGATCTAGAACATGATGTATTTCCAATTTTCAATATTTTATCCATTTGATAATTGTGGGCGAAATACAGCAGAAATGCAGTTGTTTTCTGACAGTGCTTTGTGTAGGCCTACTGGACTTACACTTCTAGAATACTAAAGGAAGTAATTTTTTAAATGTACTATTACATGCTGCACCAGAAGTGCAAATAACATAATTATATTAAAAGTTTAAAACAGCTTAAGATTAAATATTGATCATTGATCATTTAATTTTTTATAAGTTACAACTGCATGTATTTCTTGATGTGAAAGTGAAACGCGCAGGGTTCTGCGAGCAAATGAGTGCTTTGAGAAGGGTTAAATCACTAGAAAAAGGTTGAAATCCATTGCCTTAGGCAGGTGTAAACATGGTATCAGCAGCATGATTAAGAGTTGATCTGCCTCACAAAAGAAATGTATGGCTAAAATCATGACAAACCTGCATAGATAAATGTAGTCATTTTACTTCTTTCTTGAGGTGTCGCCCATTTTGACACCAAAACATTCATAACCGGATAAGAAGCTCCCTAAAAATATAAAAAGGTTTCTTAGGACAACTAGACTGCTTCAGTTGCTTTAAATTAAATCTATGCAACGAAAGATAGTGAGTCACCCTACTATAAATGCTTAAATACAACACAATACAATAAGTGATACCATCGCTGGTTTGACCAAACTCTCAATCATAACCATAAAATGTCAGGTCCATTAATACCAGCCTTGTCTATAGTAGTAGTTTTCAAGCTGAGGTTTTGGAATAGTTGCAAAAAACTGCAATTACCATACATTAGCTAACCTATCGCCACTCTCTTTGCTCCCTCTCTTTGCTCCCTCTCTTTGCTCCCTCTCTTTGCTCCCTCTCTTTGCTCCCTCTCTTTGCTCACTCTCTTTGCTCACTCTCTTTGCTCACTCTCATGTCACCAAATAATAATATTGCCCTTTTTGGTCAACAGACTGCTGACTGTTCCAAAACTTTGAAATGCACCGCCTTGTTTGTAACTCTGCCACAGGTTGCCTTTCAAGGAAACCTGTGCCTGTCCCAAGCCAGGATAAAAGAGGAGGGTTCCGCGGTGGGCTTGCGACCCACCAACGTAAAACCAATCGAGCAACAGCAAACTCATTCTAAACAGAGGAGAGATGGAGAGGATGACGAACTGCAATGAAAGCGATCATCGGAAGTTTGAGATCAGAGATCTCAACTTCTGACATCCAAATCAATCACTAACATCGTTACAGGGAATGTAAGATCCTTGTATATAATAACAATAATAATAATAATAATAATAATAATAATAATAATAATCTTTTCTTAGACAAAGATCATGAAGATAGGAAAATGGCAAGCAACCGAAGAGATCAGGATAGAAAACAAAGATATGGTGGACACTTTTTGCTACCTCGGCAGCTCAATCAGCGCAGAGAGTAGCTGTGATGAAGAAATAAGGAAGCGAATTGGGAAAGCAAACGCAGCATTTAGAAGATTGGAAAAGATCTGGAAAACAAGTGGATGCAGCATAAAGGTTAAAATTCGATTGTACCAGGCAGTGGTGGTTAGTACACTACTGTATGGAGCTGCCGATGTCAAACGGGAGGAGGTTAGAGGCGGCACATGCACCACAGATGGCTCAGAAAAATTCTGCACATCTCTTGGCGAGACAAGGTTAAAAACATCACCGTATAGGGAAGCAACAGGACAGGAGACGATGGCAAACATCATCAGAAAGAGAAGACTGAAATGGATGGGTCATGTGATCCACATGGATGAAGCCAGGGTAGCAAGACAAGTCACAAGCCGAATAACTGGACGAATAACTGGACTCTGGAGGGAAGACGAGGAAGAGGCAGACCAAGGAAAAACTGGCCAGAAACCATCAGAGAAGACTTGAAGTGGGACGAGGCGATACAACTGGCGGTGGACAGGGAGGAATGGAGGAGCTGCATTGCCCAATGTGTAGAATTGCACGAAAAGGACTGATGATGATGATGAATATTTTTTTTAATGAAACGCCTGCAAGATGCACTGCGCTTTACATTTACAAGTTATGCAGTAATCTTAATTAAACTTAACTACTAACTAAATAGACAGCTTTGCAATTACAGTACACAGTGCTAATAGCAGCCTACAAAGCATATCCGCCCAACGGGAGCTCGAACTCACTGCATCTTGCAGTCTATGTCAGCATGTTATCCATTGCGCCAACTGGTTACAATTTGTCAATCTGTTGTCAATAAACAAATAGGCCTACACAGTACACACGCATGCACACACGTACATTGTACACACAAGAATTACATAACAGTAGCAAATAAATAAAAAACACTGTACCTGAGCTAATCCTATGAGAATTCGAATACAAAGAAGGCCAGGAAATCCAGCACTCCAAGCAATCGCTGGAGTCAGTAAAGTGAAAACACCGTTGATGAATATAGTGCCTATAATTAGGGCTTTTCCACCAATCATCTGTGCAATAGTACCCGCAGGAATTTGAAGAACTACATAGCCCCAGTAGAATGATCCACCTATCAAAATCTGCTGTTGTGCATCAAACTCAAAGGGACCATCCTAAAAGAAAGAAAATCTGTTTAGTCATGTTTAGTTACTGAAATGCAAACATTTCCAAAATAACCCATCAATCAAATCACTCCTTGCACACACAGACATTCAATACTGATTCTTCATTTAATTCTTTGGAGGTGGCTGTCCACAAAAGTTGACTCTAGGGATTGCACAGATGGGTTGCACACAAAATCCGACATCAACAGGGATGGGCTTTAATACAAATTTATACATCTAATATATATTTTGGTTAAGTCTGTGTGTTTGTTTGTCTGTTTGTTTATGGCTTTGTTAGCCATGCACGGCCACAGTTTTGAAGCAATCGACCCCAAACCTTCGCAGGTGGTTCGGCCTCGACCAGGTCAATGGGGGGTCGGCGAATCTCTGTCACCATGGAGGCTTGGGGTGGGGTGTGAGAAAATTTTTCCGGGGGAAAAAAAAAATTCATGGTTGGTGTACCGGTGGATGTCGGAGTGTGGTGGGGTGTCGGAGGAGGGATTGGAGTGGGGAGCTGAGGTGGGAAAATGTTTTCCCCGAAATCCAAAATTTCACGGTTGGCGTACCGGTGGAGGTTGAAGTGTGGTGGGGGTGCCATTGGGGTGGGGGTGAGAGGCTGGAAGGATGGGTTCTGTTTCGTCTTCTGTTTTTACCACTTTTGTTCATGCTTTCATTTGCTCCTGAATTGACTACTGTAATTCTCTTTTAATTGGTCTGCCCAAGGTTCATCTTTCCCTTTTACAGTTGGTCCTAAATGCTGCGACCAGATTAATTGCATGCCTTCTACACTACTCTCATATTTCTACTTTCATGTCGTAGTTCATCGATATACTATTTAATGCGGTCCTGCCAACATTGCCTGGTCGTCTGCAAATCTTAGTGCTTTCACCATTTTCCCACCCACTTTTATCCCCTCCTCCAGCTCCACTAACATTTCTCTGACAATTTCTTCAATATAGATGCTAAATAGAATTGGTGACAGGGGGCATCCTTGCCTCACTCCTCTTCCTATTTTTCCCGACTCTGAGAATTCTCCATCGATTCTTATCTTTACTCTTTGGCCCATGTATAGATTGCCTATCAATCTTCTTTCTTTCCAGTCCACCCATATTCGTCTCAGTATTCTCATTAATTTCTTCCAGTCCACTCTGTCAAAAGCTTTTTCGTAGTCCACAAAACAGATGTATATATCTTGTCCATGCTGAATACTTCTTTCTGCTATTACTCTCAATGCTGCCACTGCAACTCTTGTCCCTCTGCCCTTCCTGAACTCATATTGATACTCTCCTCGCTTTATAAATGTTTTAATACAATACAATAATATGCTAACATTTATAAGATGCATAATTATATAATATTAAATACGCATATGATTAAAGTAAAGAGGGCCTACAAATGATGATAGACCGCTTAAATAGTGTATCGATGAACTATGACATGAAAATAAACATAAAGAAAACAAAGGTGATGAAGATAAGTAAGAGAAGAGAGGAAACGGTAAACATCACATTAAATGGGGGAGGAAATAGAACAGGTGAAGAAGTTCTGCTATCTGTGACGTGTGGTTACAGAGGATGCAAGGTGCCACGTAGAAATAAAAAAAATTTGGAAAAGATGCATTCTACAAAAGGGGGGAGCTACTAAGAGGAAGTCTAAACATGAAGCTGAAGAAGAGAATGGTGAAGACACTGGTGTGGAGTGTTGTTCTGTACGGCTCGGAGACGAGGACAATGCGACAAGAAGACGTAAGGCGACTGGAGGCCTTCGAGATGTGGATCTGGTGCAGACTGGAGAGAATCAGCTGGATGGAGCGAAGAACGAACGAGCAAATCTTAAAGTTGGTGGAAGAAAAGAGATCACTGATGGACACTATACGTGGGCGACAGAAGAAATGGATAGGACACATCTTAAGGAGCGACACCCTACTAAAAGACATCATTGAGGGAAGAATGGAGGGGAAAAGGATGCGAGGTAGACCAAGAACAATGTTGCTGGACTGGATGCTGACAGAAGATGGATACAACAGTGGACTGAAAAGAGAAGCGCAGAACAGAGAAAAATGGTATCATTGGACAAACGAACCTGCCTGAGGGCAGAGAACGTGAAGAAGAAGAAGATGAATATAAAAACAGCATACTTATAACAATAAATGTTGTAAAAGTTCAGCTGTACAGATTTGAATGTAACTCACATCTTTCTTGCTACTCTTGTGCTCACCACATTCTTCTGAATGGTTTGCTTCCTTTGGATCTTTCATCTCTTTTGTATATGTTGCATTAGACATGGCCACAATGGCAAGACTCATATTAACACGAAGGGAATATACCATGATAAAACCAAAAAATCCCATAATCACAAATATTACTCGACATGATGGAAATGCTGCAAAGATCACAACGAGAAAAATAAGTAAAACAAGGCATAACCCAGCACATGTACATAATATATAATTATACCTCCTGTTTACACACTTCTAAAATAATTCGAGCAGCACCAAACTTTAGGTGTTTTTTATTTACTGAACATATGAAGTGCATAAGGGAAAAAACTCCCTTTGAATCTGAGGTGTAAGAGAAGTGTGTGTATCTTCCAGCTAATGCTGCAACACAAGTGCAGAACCGTACCATCATATTCCAACTAGTGTTGTTAATTTTGGGTTTTAAACCGATTTTCAGTTGTAGAAATCCGATTTTAAAATTTAAACTAATAATCTCTTTTCGTATAAATTTTCCTTAGAGAAAATTCCCTTTTCCCAGCATAAACAGAGATTAATTTACTCAATGCCTGGCAACCCTAACTCGGATTTTTATGTAAAATTAGCAATAGCCTACATAGAAGATTCCTATTAATAGAACTGTAAAAACCATCCAGAGTAATGTATGAATATCGCAATAATGACTACTTTATCATGTGTAACACTCTTATTTTTAATCCTAGAAACAGATGTTAGGCACCAAACTTCTATGCTGCTTAATCACGACTATTTTTGTCATTTTGTATTACTTAAGAGCAGTTTAATAGCAGGAGTTACTGCCGAAAAACCGAATTCAGGCCGCCGTTTTCCAAGATGGCGGCTCGATTTATGAGGACCTTAGTATTTTTGTCAGCGAGGTGTACTTAACAACCATGCCAAAATTTTGTTGGACTTTTCCGCCAAATTCCTCTACAAATATAATCTTCAAGTGGTGCAGACCGTTAGTAACTTTCCTGTAATGGGAAAGTGAACGAACGGGCACGGCAGGCAAAAACCAGGGGAAGGCAATGGCAAACCACCCCTGTCAATATGCCAAGAAAATCGATGAGGACAGCCAAAAATGGCAAAGCAATGCAGAAGGCTGGCTTTGTCGATCGCTAGAGTTCAACGAACTGACAGCACAGGGTGACAGAGTGATATAAATAATAATGTAACTGAGTTTGTGTTGGAATCAAGGATCTCAGAAATTTCTTCACCGATTGCTTTCAAAACTTTACCAAAACGTTCCGTTCCAATACGGCCGGGTTTGCAGAATGCTTTTTGGTAAAAAGCGCAATCTTTTAAACAAAAAAAGCAACTTTGCAAATTAGACCATCCGCCCGTCGATCAGGGTTGCCAGATTTCGGAAACGCTTTGTCCCGAAATCACGTCGTAAAGTCACCCAAAAGTCGCGAGATGAGCATTGTAATCGTAATCTCCAAATTTCTAAAGCGCTACTTGAAAGCTAAGCGCGGGGCCCCAGGAAAGGAGGAGGAGGGAGCGAGACAAAGAGGGAGGGGGGAGTGGAGGGGAGGGATGGAGGAGGAAGGGATGCAGGGAGGCAGACGAAGGGAGGGAAGGAGGAGGGGACTGGGAGGGAGAGGAGGGTATGGTGAAGGGGGAAATGGAAGGGGAAGGGAGGGGAAGGTACGACGGAAGGAGGTAGAGGGGGAGGGGTAGGGGAGGAGAGGGGTAGGGGTGGAGAGGGGTAGGGGTGTGTAAAGGAGGGGAGAGGGTTGGGACGAGGAGGGGGTGGGAAGGGGAGAGGAAGGGTTGGGGAAAGGGGAGGGGAGGGTAGGCGAGGGTAGGGGATGGGAAGGGGGATGGTGAGGGGAAGGGGAGGAGGAATGAAGGTAGGGAAGATGGTTGGATGCTCTTTTCAGCCACAGCAACACGTGGCCGGGTACGCTAGTGATGTTTATAAAGATCAACCTTAAAACTGATCTGACAATAATTGTTTATGGTTTATTCTTTTCCATTCTTTAGACTAAATTCCAAAAGCTTGAGCCTTGGACTGACTTGGTTCTCCCTATTTCAGTCTAGGTACCCTGGATATCAACGTCTTGGTCTAAGTCAATCATGTCCTTAGCAGCCTTTTCCACCTCTACGAAAACCATTTATAACTTATGCCCCAGGCCACATCCATTTGTTCTACCAGTAAAGTATGTTAAAAACTTTATACAGAGGGTCCTCTTTGCAGGCCATCAATGACATTCGTTATGTTCACACTAATTGTTTTTTGTTTCTATTTAATGTGCTTCGACGTGTAACTGGGTGAAGCGGTGTGTCACCCGACTTTTCTATTTTGTTGATGTTGTTGAAATAAACAAAGATTAGTATAAAATTATTTTCCTAAAGCAGAACCAAGTCAGTTTAAGGCTGAGGTTTTCTGGAATGTGTCCAAAGAATGGAAAGGAATAAGCCATAAACAACTACTAGTACTGGCCGATGCAATGTATCTAGATGTCTTTCTACTGGTCTTGGACTGACTAGGTTCTCCTTGTTTTAGTCTGAGTACTCTAGAGTCTAGACAGTACGTCGCCTGAGAATTATAGTGTTGTATGTGCGTTTTTGTTTACTTTGGAGTTAAGTGCACAGGCCGATTCAGAGTAATTTGTTCTATCTTGGTACAAAATCCCGTCTGTTGAAATGGTGTCTTTACGACGAAAAGAACAGAATTATTTTATTCGATTTGCATATGCTTACTAACTGATAGGAATTACAATATTCTATGTGAATCAACCAATTATATTCCAAAGATTTAATCACGTGTAAACCTATATTATAGAAGAAGTTGTGTTCATGAGTATATAACCCAGAATTATTTTGTTCTATATTACGGTCACGTGGTCTGAACGGCAAAATGTGATTCGCACATGCATATACAGGGTGCGCCAAAAAAAAGTAATCCCCTACGGGTTTGTGTCCATATCTTGGCCAAACATACGAATTTTTAAATTAAACTTCACAGTCTTAAAGGCAATTCATATTAACGTACAATGTTTCAAATATCAACAAAATATCTCAAACAGAACAATAGTTACATCACTTTTAGTGAGGCCACCCACCGTTTTTTGACGGTTCAAAAACGCGACGCAACAAAAAGTAATAAAAAACCAATTTGATTACTATGGCCAATATCTTGGCCCGAAGTAAGAATTTCGAAATGAAATTTTACACGCTTAAAGACAATTCATATTTGCACATGATGGCCAGATTTCGACAAAATATTTCAAACAGAATAAAAGTTATGGCACTTTTAAGGAGGCCACCCCTCATTTTTTGACGATTCAACGACGTAACGCCGCAAAAAGTAGTAAAAACACGATTTTATTAAGTCTCATCTCAAATAATTGTTATCAGATAGCCTTCATATTGCCAGATGATCACTACTAATACTATTTAAAAAGAAACAGGGCACCAGCGTAGCTGCACGTCACTGAGAAGTCACATAGCAAGATGACAATCAAATTGGTAAATAAGGAATCTTTCACATTAATGAACAGGCCCACCAAGAACTTTGCAAAGAGACTCAAAAGAAGTGTTGGCACTGGTGGTGGGCACATTGAGCACAAGTTGTGAAGCACTACCAAGTTCATTTGACAACAGTTATTTGAGATGAGACTTAGTAAAATCGTGTTTTTGTTACTTTTGTTGCGTTTCGTTTTGAATCGTCAAAACCGGTGGGTGGCCTCCCTAAAAGTGGTATAACTTTTGTTGTGTTTTAAATATTTTGACGAAATCTGGCCATCATGTGTAGATATGAATTGTCTTTAAACCTGTGAAGATTCATTTTGAAATTCTTACTTCTGGCTATGATATTAGCAAAAAACCTAGTTTTTGTTGCGTTTCGTTTTTGAATCGTCAAAAAACCGTGGGTGGCATCACTAAAAGTGATATAACTTTTGTTCTGTTTGAAATATTCGTTGAAATTTGAACCATTGTACGTAAATATGAATTGCCTTTAAGACTGTAAAGTTTCATTTAAAAATTTGTATGTTTGGCCAAGATATCGGCTAAAAACCGTAGGGGATTACTTTTTTTTGGCGCACCCTGTAGAACATTATAACAGTAAGTCGTAATTCGTTTTGCTAACAATTATAATGTTCCATGTAACGATAGTCCATGGCTATTTCTGTAATTTTTGTTCTATTTGAACAAATTCCGAAAGTCGCCTTCAAATTGTCTTTTCTTATGACAGAAGTCACAATCGTTGTGATTTTTTAAAGTTGCAGATGTCTGCATAAATGCTTTCTAAACATTATTGCTCAATTTTGTCACAGCCAAGTGTTTTTAGTACAAAATGCAAAGTCATTCAACTTTCTTTTTTGATTTTCTTCGTTTCGCCAAAAGTGCGCATAGAACAGTCTAGTTCTCGAGCGACGAGTAGTAGATACCCAGTCTCAATATTTATGTTTTGATTTCAGTCCTGCATTTTCCTACGTATTGCATACAACACTGATGTTATGAGTAAGTTGCTGCAGTAAGATCTGTGACAAAAGATGAGTTAAATCAAGATTTGGTCTAAGATAGTGCTGTCAAGTTTCCAATATAACTCACGAATGTCAGGTCTTGCTGGAGCAGCTGTTACTTGAGGCTCCTTAGTACTGCTGGGGACTTGACCATCTTTCTTTTGATCTTCCTTTGGAGCTTCTGCCTCACCAGAAGTAGGTGCGGGTGTTTTCTCTACAAATAGAAATGTGCAAATTGTAAAGAACAGAAACATGACACTCACACAAATAGATCTACAGAAGTTTTTACTTATTTATACTTTTAATTCATTCGTTCGTTCTGAGAATTTATATAGCACCTCTTCAAGATATCTACTCAGAGGCACTCTCTTTATGCTCATTGAAATCGATAATCAACTGCAGTTGGGCCTCAGCACACCTTGTGCTGTTAGTTCCATGAACTCTAGCGACCGTCATGACCATCCGTCTCCATTGCTTTCTTTCTGATGTCGCCTCCCTTAGTTTTTTCCAGATTCATTCCTGTTGTTTCCTAAACCTCGTCCAACAACTTTTTCCTTGGCCGCCCTTGTTTTCTCCTTCCCTCTTCGCATGCCAGCATCATATCTTTTTCCAGTCCATTTGAGCGCATAACATGACCAAAGAAACCCAACTTTCTTCTTAGCACTGTTTGTTGTAACGACTCATCGTTTTCGATACCAATTTCTGTGCGTACCCACTCATTTGTCCTTTTTTTCTTTCCAAGATATTCTCTGCATCTTCCTCCGAATCCACATGTAACATGTGTTAATCGTTGTTTCATTTTCTTGTTCATTGTCCATGTCTCACAACCATATAATACTGTCAGTATTATCAAAGCCCTCACCAGCCTTTTTTCGGGTCTATACTCACATGCCTATCCTTCCATATTTTTTCCAATCCATTCGTTGCAGTTTTGCCTATCGCCACTCTACGTTTTATTTCCGTATCGCACTTGCCCTCAGCAACATACACCAAATCAGGCAAATAGATCCATGAAAGGCAAGATATACTGTACTAAACTGCTGCAGAGCACCTTGTCTTGACCATTATGATAACACATTTCCAACCTGCTTTTTCTTTATGAAACCCTTGAGTGCCTGATTTGCATTCAGATTCTTCCTAAAATTAAACTTTAAACCTCAAGTCATCAGGAATCTTATTTTTGGGTGTTACATTCAATTGAAACAGCCGTACTCTCCATGCTGGCTGACATTCATGCAGCTATTGATAAGGCCAATAGAAAGTAGTTTTAAGGTATGACCAAAGGGCCTTTGCAGTCAATGACGCCAGGCATATCTGTTCCTGGATCCCTCTCTAGCCCTCTGCAACCGTCCTTTGTCATCATCCAGTCCAGTAGCATTGTTCTTGCTCTTCCTCTTGTCTTTTTCCCCTCCATTCTTCCTTCATAATCTTATAAGTTCTTATTCAAACAGGCCCTGTTTCCAACCTTCAAAAATGCACATCTGAGTTGTTTTAAATTATAAATCATCATTGTACATTCATACAGCATGCTATATGGATGCGAGGCTTGGGTAATAACAAAAGACATCGAGAAAAGAATACTAGCTTTTGAAAGAAAATGCTATAGGAGGATTTTGGGAATAGTGTGGACGCAGAAAGTGACTAACGTGGAACTGTACAAACGGATACACTTCAGGGAAAACATGATGCAGAGGATAATCCAGAGGAAACTGGGTCTGTTCGGTCACATATGCCGAATGAGTAACGACAGAAAAATAAAGACATTGGTGTTTGGAATGATGGACGGGCGAAACAAAAGAGGGCGACCACACAGAGAATGGGCGGATGATTTAATAGACTGGTGCGGAACAACATTGCAAGAGCTGAGCCACATCGCACTGGAAAGAGAACTGTGGAAGAATATGGTGAAAATGGCGTCGGACACCTACGGGCGATGAGCCCACGATTTATGATGATGATGATGATGATGATTGTACATTCTAGCTACACAGTGCACCTCAATACTAGAACTTAGAAGTATCAATGTGAATTTAAACAGGTGGATTAAACAGTTAATTAAAAGTAATCTTCATCAGAAAAAACTAAAGAAAAAAAATTTAAAATGCATCAAAACTTTTTCAGTGTTACATAATGAGAAATAAAACATAAAAATTTAAAGACACATGATCAAAGTTTTTGAAATACCAGTTTATATGAGACTTCTACACTCACCCATGCTGTGATGTGAAAGGTCTTCTTGATGATGCAATTTCCCTTTGCAATGGCTAGGTTACCACAAAACTGCAGTTACAAAATACCTACAGAGAAACATCTGTAACTATCAACCAAAAAGCATTTATCACTTTTGCAAAGAAAATCAAACAAAAACAATCAAAGATCGATGAAATGAATACAAATGATCACGAATGGTAACCAACTTTTCCTTTGATCAGTTGAAGAACAGTCTCACAGAAAGCCACATAATAAAACTCAAAATAATAATGAATCCCCTACTGTTCATCAAGCCACATTCAAATGACATCAATCTGATTGTTCAGCCAGCAGGTCTAAATGTAAAAAAATCATTTTTCTATTCCTCTTTCTTGTTGTTTAGTTTTCATCTCTGATTGACCGAGACCAGTGTGAGAATTGTGGAAAAATAACTAGCGGTTCCGACTATGATAAACATGGAAATGGGGTGTGAAAAGTGCAGACTTTACTTTGGGACCCTAAGAAAGACTGGGGGTTGAACCCCTCAACCCCTTCGCCAATTCTCACCCTGAAGGAGATACTTTGTGGTGGTGTAGTGGATATGTTCTTCTTTGCCTCGCAGCCGTCGCTGCGAAGAGACCTTGAGCGAGTTCACCTGCAATTGCTGGTGCACTTCGGGGTGAAACTTCGATGCAGGGTCTGTGCTGTAGTCGGGAGTGCCCCTGAGAAGAAGCTTGAAGGGGCACTAAAGATTTGAAGGGGTACTATAGAATTGGAGTAATAAATAACTGAGAAAGCACCACACTGACAGGTTGACTGAGGGTAGAGGCTCTAATACATTGTGGGTGGCCCTTTAAAATGTTGTTGCATTGCATCTTCTCTTAATACATAATTATTTGGGAAGTGGTCAAGCATTGCACACAAGTCTGATACCATACAGGATCTCACTTGGTCTTTCACAGCATTTCATCTTAGTATGATCAATCTAACATGTCTGTGAATGCTGTACTCTCTAATTTTTTTACTGTTTTTCATCAGTTTGGCGAACAGGATCTTGCAGAATTCTGTTGCCAGACTTTTTAAGCTACTTGCATGGTTCTGGTCTGTTCCAACATGCAGACCAGAGTTCAAGAACAATACTTTCAGTGATCAGCCTCGAATCATAATCTCTAGCAAACCAACTCAGAGCAACAGATGAGTTGCAGTGTATCACCAGAACTCCTCACTCAGCCTGGTTAATGTAATTCCTGTATACCAGATCATCTACTGGTCATGCCGCTTGCTCTCCTGGATGTAATCACAACGTTTGATATGGTCAATCATGAAATTCCAATCCAGTGCCTTGAAACCAGAGGTGGATTAAAAGGCATGTTCAACATGCTTGGCCAAACAGGGGACCCCACACATCCAAAATGAATATTTTTTCCAGCATTGTCATTTGCCAAGACTGGTAGGAAAAATGAGCGAAATTTTTTTTTTTAAATACTAAAATATTGCTTTTAACATGCACAGTGCACAACTTTCACACATGTTAAAGTTTGGAGTTTACATTTTCTAGGCAGATCCATCTTTAAAATCGGCCAGAAAAGTAAGTAAGCTAGTAAGAGCATTATTAGTTGTTTATTTGAACAATTATATGCCTCATCTTACTGAATATAATGCTATGCGACAAATTAGAAATATGATTTGAACTTCCTGCGCATGTCCTGCTTCCATCATCCGCATCAGATCTATCAGTCAGTGACCTTCATACACTCGTTCATCTTAACAGGTCTGCAACTCACTCCTTGTGGGCCTCCTAGGATTCCGTTTGCTCTATTCTCTTCTAAATTGATACCTGAAACCTGTTAGTGTATATAGTCTATTTAAGGTTAACCAACGATAGTGCAGAACATATATATATATATATCGATATATACTCATCTGCCCCTAGAGAAGTTGAGATACTACTTGTAATATACATACCCAGGTTACTCCTTGTATGCCCATGTTTGCATCGTAGTTGACTGTCAACAATTACAGAAATCTGACGTACTATGGAAGTTCATTAACTTCATTTAAAAATAAAAAAAACAAAACTTGAAAGTATCACTCGTTGTGATTGCACTCTATGTGTGAGTCAGACTCTGTCAGAGCATTCCTACCTAAAGCCTACTTTTCCAACTAACATAAATTGTAGGCCTGCTATCCACCGCAAGCCATTTGCGGCGCGAGAAACAAATCGCGAATAAAATAATTAATTGCGGCTTAATGTCAATGAACTTGTGTTTTATCTATAATAACATTCTTTCCTACTTCACTCCCCCGCCCCCGTTTTTTTGTTGACAAATCAGATTGCACCAACTTGCTACGCCTCTAGGCCTAATTCTTGTGTGGAAACTAAAGTATGCTGCCTGCAAGTTATAAATTACACAACGACTGCAAACATACTTACTTGCCGAATGCAACTTAAGTAGTAATATTTAACTCACCAAAATAACTGAATTCAGTCGCTAGCTTAAATAATACTAATAATTAATAATAATGGTTTAAATAATACAACGACGGCACGAGTCATCGTAACGCTTCTTCTGCAGACGATGTAGCCTATGCAACCGCAATCACAAATGCCGCAATCCTTTGGAAAAAAATATTCAACCAGTATTGATCGTAAACATCGTAACCTCAAAATTGCTAAAGCGCTACTCGAAAGCCAAGCTCGGGGCACCAGCTTATTCACGAGCGCTTTCTGCAGAAAAACATGACATTCTGCCGTTTGGAAATATTTCTGTCATAATATAAATGTAGGCCTAAGTAAACAAACCACACTTTTTAAATTCGCAGTTCAAAAATAAAAATGCGAATTTAATAAATAAATTCGCCTTTAAAATAAGGTTGTCCAAAAAGAGTAGTCCACAAATAAGTCGTAGTCCGGTATAATTACAATTAATAATGCGCGGATGATTGCAAGTTATTACAGAAATGGATTTTAGGTGTCTGCAGGCATGCAAGGCGTCCACTCAGTTTACCAAGCAAGACTAACAGCAATGAACGGATGATCACGTTATTTTAAAAGTGGACTTAGCCTAACTGTCGGCAGCCATGCAAGGCGTTCATTCAGTTTATCAACACTGACTGCCGAATGGAAGGGTTGAATGAACCTTTTTTGGGAAGCGATCCAGGAACCGTGCACTCTTCGTGCCAGAGTGTCATGTCATGTCATGTCATGACACTCTGGCACGAAGAGTGCACGGTTACATAATTATTATGACATAATTATTATTAAACCCTGCCAAGTGAGAGTTGTCGGGTGGAAATTGGAAAGACTCACTTTCCAAACACAGCTGGAAATTCCATATAAGCGTCATGTCATGTCATGACACTCTGGCACGATGTATGCAACCGCAATCACAAATGCCGCAATCCTTTGGAAAAAAATATTATATATTATATAATATAATATATTATATGCTTATATGGAATTTCCAGCTGTGTTTGGAAAGTGAGTCTTTCCAATTTCCACCCGACAACTCTCACTTGGCAGGGTTTAATAATAATAATCACTATAATCACTATAGGCTCATTGCCCGCCTTCCTCGATTCTCCCACATTTCAGTAAATGTAATACGTATATAGTGTCTACCATTACCCCAAGGATTCTCTGTTGCACCCAATTAATAATTACCTATTATTACTTGAATGTATTACAATGATGTATTGTTCTATGTCTCATTGTGCGTTTGATAAATAAATACTCACTCACTCTCTCACTCACTCACTCACTCACTCACTCACTCACTCACTCACTCACTCACTCACTCACTCACTCACTCACTCACTCACTCACTCACTCACTCACTCACTCACGTAACAACTGTCACATGACGCTTATATGGAATTTCCAGCTGTGTTTGGAAAGTGAGTCTTTCCAATTTCCACCCGACAACTCTCACTTGGCAGGGTTTAATAATAATTATGTCAGCTGTTTAAAAAAAATGTTAAAAATGAATGCGCGTACACAAGAGGCTTTGTTAGAAAACAATTGCTGCCAAAAAAGCACGCTGTTAGAAAGCCAATGGCTGAAAACTCTTGATGTTATCAACCTTTTGGTAAAGGAACACGAAAGTAAACGGAACGATGCTTGCGATGACGGTAGGCCATGCTCATCTGTTTTTATTCAAACTATAAAAGTCTCTAACTTTAGAGAAACTCGAAAGCGAAGCGTATGGAACCAGCTTATTAACGAGTGCTGCGTCGAGTCAAAGAAGGATTGTCCATTGTTTGTCCGAAGGGGCCCCCGATTGGTTACTGGAGGATCCGAGGAGCAGAGTGGCTGATAAGATAGGTTCGAGAGTTGGAAGTTGGAGGATTAGAATTATTGTGGAGGTGATGAAATTCATAAAAAATAAGGCTGTGACTAGCGGACCTCCAAGCGGCCGTCGAATCTCAAATACTAGCGGACCGCCAAGTCACGTGTAACCTGTCACATGACTGGCGGCCGTCCAATACTGAATACTAGCAAGCCGCCAGGCTTTCTATTTACACCAATCCACAAGAGTTTCTAATGGCTAAACAAACCCTAAAACTAACCCTAACCGACCCTCACGACGCCTAACCTGAACCTAACCAACACTCACGAAAAAAATTGGGTAAACGTGTATTTTAGTATCCTAAATTATTTCCACGCTTTAAATAACACAAAAACGCCGCAAATTATTTCTGATAGCGTAGATTTCACCAACTGATGTAACACAACACTCAAAATTTGGTAAGGAGAAGAATATTGACAGAAAATCTGTTTTTAAAATGTTACATTTCCCATGCGAAATCGCCGCTCGATTCGCCATTGAAACACAACATCTGACCGGAAGTTGGGGTACGCGCCATCGACGTATATACGACTATAAATAATAGTATCAATGCAACTTCTTCCCTATCTTGAGCAATCGGGTCTCCTTCCATCCCACCAGTCTGGCTATAGGGCTAATCACTCTACAGAAACAGCCCTCCTTTCCATGCTTTCTGATATTTACTCTGCTGTTGACAAGTCTCAAGTCACTCTTTTGGCTTTCTTCGACGTCTCTGCAGCCTTTGACATGGTTGATCATGAGATTCTCTTGCAACGACTTGAAACATCCTGTGGACTCAAGGGTTCTCCTCTCCTTTGGTTTCGGTCCTACCTGTCTGATCGCACCCAAATGATCATCTCTGGTGACTCTAGGACTCAGTGGGTCCCTGTTGTCTTGGGTGTTCCTCAGGGTTCTGTCCTAGGCCCACTCCTTTTCATCCTTTACACGGCTGGCATTACCTCTCTTTTCCCTGGCCACTCTGCAACTGGCCACCTTTTCGCTGATGATGTCCAAGCCTATGTCCATGGACCCTCTTCTGCTCAACTCCTTCTTGCAAGTCGAATTGATGCTCTATCACAGGATCTTCATCTGTGGATGTCATCTAATCGTCTTTCTTTTAACTCTTCCAAAACCCAGCTGATTTGGTTTGGCACTCCTCAACAGCTTCAAAAACTTGACTACACACTGCTCTCTCAAACTTTTCCTCACTTCAACTTCTCCTCCAGTGTTCGTGACCTAGGTGTCACCCTAGATAGGCCTAGTTTTCTTACCTTCACTGAGCACATTGCCAATCTTACTCGCTCTTCCTACTTCCAGCTAAGGCGTCTCAGGGCTATTCGCAAATCTGTCACATCTTCGATCTTTACCTCAATTGTTCATGCTTTTGTATCTTCTCGGATTGACTATTGTAATTCTGTCCTTATTGGTCTACCCAAGGTTCGCCTAGCTCCTCTGCAATCTGTACTCAATGCTGCCGCTAGGCTCATTGCCCGCCTTCCTCGATTCTCCCACATTTCTTCATTCATGACTGAACAACTTCACTGGCTTCCATTCTCGACCCGCATACAATTTAAGGTCCTAATTTTGGTCATCAAGTCTCAAATGGGTCTTGCTCCGAAGTATCTGTGTGATCAGATACTTCGCCCCCCTTCTGCCACTTCGCTGCGTCCTCTTAGGTCCTCTGATCGGCTTGACCTCTTTGTCCCGAGAGTCAGGACCGCCATGGCGCAATCCAGATCGTTTGCCTGCATTGGTCCCTCTCTATGGAATGGGCTTCCCCCATCAGTTCGCTCTGCCATCCTCTCTGGTAGTGTATCCTCATCTTTCTCTCGTCTAAAAACTTGCCTTTTTTCTCGAAGATGAACGCACTGGGAGCGCTTCTGAAAGGCTCTTGCTGCAAGAAGCGCTTTATAAATTGTCAGATAAGATAAGATAAATAACGTGTACGTCAAGACTGCAGTCCTAAGTTCAAAATGATAAATGGAAGCTGGATGAAAGTTTTTAACCGGTGAAATGAAGGTTGGATTGATGAAAAAACGCGATAAATGGAATCTGGATGATGGTTCTTTTACAGGTAAAATAGAAGCTGGATTGACAAAAATAACGGGCGAGAAATAGAAGCTGGATGAAGGTATTTCTAGATCTGAAATAGAAGCAGGAATGATGAAAAACGCTTAAGTAATGGAAGCTGGATGAGGGTTTTTTTATCACTAAAATAGAAGCTGGGTTGACGAAAATAACGGGCGAGAAATAGAAGCTGGGTTAATAAAAAATATTCTAGGTAAATTGGAGCTGGATTTATGAAAAATAATTACTATTGAAATAGAAGTTGGATTCATAAAACAACTGATGGAATTGAAAAAGCTCGTCTTTTACTTACTTACTTATTAATTTTTGCTTGCTGTCTTATTGCACACCTGCCGCACGCAACTTCCGGAAAGGGTCAGACTTGAATAACAACTTCGATCGGCGGTTTGTTATGACAATATATTACAATTTTTCAATCGATTTCCTTCTTTTTAACAAATTCTAAGTATAATAATACATCAGTTAGGCAATAACACGTTGGCAGAAATATTTTAGAGCGCTTTTGTGCCATTATAAACGTGGAAATAATTTAGGATACTAAAATACACGTTTACCAAAAATTGGTTGCTTACTCTGTTTCTAGTAATTTTCTAAGTCATTAAAACAAGAAAACTTGTCCGACATAAAACCAACTATAGGTAACTGCCGCCATTGTAACAATATTCAAGAATCAAGACTCGTCATGTGACAGGTTACACGTGACTGGCGGTCCGCTAGTATTTGAGATTCGACGGCCTCTTGGAGGTCCGCTAGTCACTTCGAAAAAATAATTTCACTATGTTTCAATCGGTGCCAAAGGATCTTCTCCTTTGTTTCCTATTTGATGCTTTATTATGGTGGCACATCGATGCATGTTTCCAGCTGCTTTATGTGGTTATGATAACTTGTCTGATATCATCATCATCAACCGAGGGACCAGTGCCCGTAGGTGCCCGATGCCATTCTCGTTATTCCGCGCCAGGTTTGTCTCTCCCAGGCAGCGTGTGTTAGGTCCTGCAGTGGTGCTCCACACCATTCTATTATGTTGTCCAGCCATTCTTTGTGTGGTCGTCCTTTCCTGTTTGATCCCTCCATTCTTCCAAGTATAACTGTCTTGATTTTTCTACTGTTATCCATCCTGCATATATGCCCAAAGAGTTCCAGCTTCCTGCATATTATTTGCTGCATAAGGTTCTCTGTTTGGCCTATTCGCACATACAATTCTGCGTTTGTTACTTTCTGCATCCATCCGATACGCAAGATCTTTCTGTAGCACTTTCTCTCGAAAGCGAGTATTCTTGTTTCTGCCTCTTTGGTTATTGTCCAGGCTTCACAGCCATAAAGCATGCTGCTGGATACACAAGTTCTCAACACCTCCAGTTTTAACTTCAGTTGTATGGCTTTGCTCTTCCAGACCTTGTCCATTGCGCACATCGCTGCTGTTACCTTCCCAATCCTTGTCAGTATTTCTGTTTTGTTGTTTAGGTCATATGTGTTGGTGCATCCTAAGTAGGTGAATTTTTCAACATTTTCTAGTTGGTTTCCATCTATTACAAGTTTACTGGGTAGATCTTTTTCTCCAAACACCATTGTCTTTGACTTTACAAAATTCATCTTGAGCCCATATCTTTTCCCTTCGTCGTTTAACTCCTGCACTGTGTGTTCTAGCCTTTGCACGTCGTCATCTAGCATCTTGTCTGATAACTGATGATAATCAGACTAATTTGAAGAGAGTGCTTTTGTTTTTAATACCAGTATGATTATTTGCGGATCCACTTGTGAAATCGTTGAGTGGCTAGGCAAAAAAGTTTCTGTGTCTGAGAGGTAAAGTCTATGTTGTCTGATTTCTTATATTAGATAGAGGATGGAACAATTGGATGAAGCCATTGTCGAATTGCTGTTCAAATACGCAATGTTTGAAGGCATTTGGACTCTTTGTTCGTCCTCTCTATTGCAAAAGGTAAAAGTTTCTGGTGTTTTTTGTGACTGAGTCTCAGTTTAATGGTGAAACGTTACTTACTAAATATTCTCGATCATACAATTGTAAATAGCAATGACATTGTGATAGATGATCGGAATGCCAATCAACCATGCTTAGCACTTTAATATGTGTGTGACATGTGTGTGTGTGAGTACTTGTTATAGCGCCTCTTCAAGATTTCTACCCAAAGGCAAAGGCGCTCTCGACTAAGGCAGGGACACTGAATTCAAGTTTCATGCCAAAGCCCATGAGCAATTGCGAGCAAAGGACTTGCTCAGGGCGACTTGTGGTGGATTTGAACCTGCAACCTTCTGGCGCCATTGCATCGATCATGTTCCTGCACCACCACACCCAACAAAAACTAAAAGTGTAAATCAATTGATGCAGCTCATTGTTGAAGTGTTAAAATGCCTTATTACCTTCATCTAGTCGATTACTCATTTAATACTTTTTAACACTTACTTTTCAGCTTATTCGATTAATTTTATAATTTACTTGTTTCATGATGTCCAGCAGAGCTCTTATTTCAGTAATAAACAATACATTATGGCAAACAGTGATGATGTGAAATGTTTTAACCCTTTGAACTCTGAGCTCCCGTAACGCTATGGATAACGGGCCAGAAAACCGGCCAGCCGGGTTCAAAGGGTTAAGGTAAATGCTGATAGAAAAGTTGAAGATGGGGAAAAAATTGCTGTCTTGATTGCAATAAACAGTTTATTTATTGTGGTTTAAGCACATCACCATCATGAGTAAAAGTGTTGGTTATCGTTTTGTAAAAACAGATATTCATTTTTGAAACTGATAATTGGCTTGGTGTTTAACATGATCCATATTGCTAAGGTGACTGATATATCCACGAAGAACAGTTGCTAAGGACATGATCCTTGACAACTAACCTCCTTAGCAATTTGTGGAAGAACCGTGGCAAGGGATTTTATTAAAAAAACTGCACTTCTGAGCACATTGGCTCCTTCCACGTTTTAAAAGACTGACCATGGGAAACATTTAGCATATTAATTGCACTTATTAGCTATGCCATTGTTTGCATAGGCAGACTGCCAGTTTCCAGATGCCATCTGCTTTAGTGATGGCACATTGGCACATATATAATATGTTGCTATTCTGTGCCTCTTGCATGGAACTGAGGCTAATCCATTCATGTGTGGTTTGAAGCTCATGTCATCGTCTGTGCTCAAACTATTTATATGCTTAGTTGCATAGTTGTCAAAAAGTTTTTTTGCTTTTTATTCTTCTCAGAAAATGTTTTTTTGGTTTAAAAAGAATCAACGTTTTATTCTGTTTTTGTCATTTTAAACATCCTTGCTTGGTTGTCAATACTGAACATGCATTTGAAAACAGGTATAATGTATATTATGGTTGAGATCGCATACTGCAACAACAAAACAATATCACAAAGTTCATGAAAATCTGTTGCTAGACAAACAAGTACCATAATGGAGTGCTTCGAGTCACCATTCATGGTGCGAGTTGGAAAGTTTTTAAAACTTTTTAAAATGTATTTACGTATACATGTATTGACCCTTTGCATGTCAGATTTCGATGATGTGCCAGAGACACAGAATTGTGATATTATAGATGTGCTCACTGAAGCCGACAACATAATTTGTCTTCGTTTTGAGTTTCATGGAGACTCATCCATCACATTGATGAGCTGTTTAAAATAGTTGCATTGTTAAACCAGTACAACAGTTGCTTTTAGATTGCAAGGAATTGTAAACTGTTTTTACCGAAGTTTCCTTTTAATGTGTAAATCTGCTTAATTATTTTGAAGCCAATTTACAAATCAAATTTAAATACACGATGCTCGATTTCACACAGTACGTACCAATTACAAAGCTCAAGATATTCTCAAGTGGGTCGTGAGTCCTGATAGAAGTTGATGATCAGCTGATGACGTCATTATGTGACGGATACGGAGTTGCATTAAGTTATTTTTATTTCCAGTTGAGTTTTGACATTGTCAGTTTGATATTAAAATTTCTCTAGTAATAATAATTTATCTGTTTCTGTTTATTTCTATGTATCTTTTGTTTGTAGATGTGGTGCTGCGTTCTGCAAGCAGTGTCTGTCTTGTGAACGACGACAGACAATGGAAAGTGATGCAGGACGAGATCCAACCGCTGCTGCTGCTGCTGCTGCTGCTGGTGTCGAAAGAAAGGTTAGCCAGACAGAATCGACGTTTCCAGTGCTGTTGCTTTGCTACCTAAACTGATTTGACCGTTGTTTTATATTGTCAGAAATTGTCTTTAATATCGTTACCAAGTGACGTTGCTGCTCACAAGCTCACAGGCAAAATGATCATTCGATTTTATTTGACTAAAATTTTTCAAAGATATTTTTGAGATGGAGTTATTGGTGTTTCAGTGGAATATTGCAGATGCAAAGTCTTCATGATGGTTTACAGTTTGTTGATTAAATTAAAAAACTTTTTCTGCCGTTTTGGTGTCGATGTGTCTTATTGTGAGACAGTGTGACTTGTAGTCCAGTAAAAATGGTGATTAGAAATTTAAATGGCAGCACTTGAAATGGAAGTAACGAATGGTGCTTTAAAGGTCAGAAGACTCGCAAGTTACTAGTTAGCAATTCGTAGAGAACTAGAAAAGTTACCACATACGTAAAAAACCAACAGATTTCTACATGTAAACAAGACAGGTCTGTCAAATTTTTTTGGGGGGGAAAATTGTCACATGTATAATTTTTCTGGGTGGGGTATTGTAATTGTAATTGTAATTGTAATTGAACATTTATATAGCGCCGCTCACAGATTCAGTAGCGCTCCCGACCCTAGTTAGCACTTCCCCTAACAAATAGTATGGTCTTCAGGCGTTTCCTAAACAGAGGAAGAGAGAGACTGAGAAGCTCAAGACGCAGCTTGTGCGGAAGACGGTTCCAGCAAGATGGGCCAACATAGGCAAAGCTTCTGGATTGGGCAGTAGCACCACGCATGCGAGGAACAACAAGGAGGCCATTAGCTGCTGAACGAAGAGCAGAGCGACCAGGGAGAGAGGATACTAGGTTACAGAAAGCACGGAGGTAGGAGGGAGCTACCCCAAGAAGAGAATTGCGCATAAGTGTCAAAATCTTAAACTCTATGCGTTGCGATACAGGAAGCCAATGAAGAGTATCCCGAATATAGACAGAAATGTGAGAGAATTTGGGAAGACCAGCGATTAGACGAGCAGCAGCATTTAGTATTGACTGAAGTTTCGAGAGGTTGAGTGAAGAAAGACCAGCATATGCGGAGTTGCCAAAGTCAACCCTAGAGCAGATCAGGGCGTGGACAAGCATCTTAATAGCTTGCAGAGAGAGTGAATGCCGGATGCTGCGCAGCTGGCGTAGGTGGTAAAGACATGTACGTGAGACACGGTTAACATGGTCTGAGAAAGAGAGAACTGGGTCCAGAGTGAAGCCCAAATCACGAACAGAGGAAGAGAAATGGATATCCGGGAACAAGTTGCAGAGGAGCTCCATGTCAATCTTAGCAAGCTGAGCTCTGCCGCCAAGCCAGATGTATTGAGTTTTATCAGAGTTCAGGCGAAGACGGTTAGAGGACATCCACTGGTCTAGTGCTGAGGTGGCATCGAGAATAGTGGCGACCAGTGAGACAGCTGTACTGGAAGGGCCATGAACAAATGCTTGCGTATCATGGGGGTATGGTACATGTATACATGTCAACAACACCCCATGTATTTTTCTGGGGAAAATGTCATTCTGTCTCTCCCCCCCCAGAGATGTCTAAATTAAACATTGGAAACAGAGAAGCCGAAGTTGTGCAACGATGTTTGTCAAAGAATCCACATGGCGCTGATGCAGATGGGTTAAACAAAGACTCTCCATGGGTGCCCACATAAATTTTTGCAGAAGGGGCAAAACACAGTGGTTACGGTAAATTTTTTAGCAAGAGCTTGAAAATGCAAAGCAGAAAATTAAGAACATGGCTATTTTTCACAGAGGTTTCTATTATGTCAATTTCTCAGTTTCACTTTGTGTATAATTAGTAACATTAGCATTTGAGTGCGAAGAAATTTGCTAAAAACCAAAAAGTATTAGTTAAATAATAGGAGATTGATTTTCCAGGGAGGGGCAGGTGCCCCCTCTTGCCCCTATGTGCCGGCGCCCATGACACTCTCCTACTTCTCTTTCCCTCAGGTCCCATGGCAATGTGTTGTTCATCTGCGTGAATTAACGGTGTTTCACTGTGTTTAAATGTACTTGTCTCATTAATTATATGAATGATATCAGGATAGAGTAATTGCAACTCACAATCGGTTTCTATGATTTGCAATAATTCATGGTTGCGGTTTCTCCTGTTAAAGCATCAATGTGAAAATGATGGAAGTCGGTTGATTGCATCTGTGGTGAGATGATTTGATAATTAATGATGCAGTCCTTTGCTTTGAGTGTATTGGGGTGGGTGGGTGGTGGAGGGGTTGAATAAAAAGGCAGTTGTTCACAGTTGTTGTGTTGTCATATTGTAGTTGTTGTGTTGTCATATTGTAGTTGTTGTGTTTTACTGTGTTTGAATGTAATATCATATGAATGATATCAGGATAGAGTAATAATTGCAACTCACAATCTGTTTCTATGATTTGCAATTCCATGGTTGTGGTTTCTCCTGTTAAAGCATCAATGTGAAAATGATGGAAGTCGGTTGATTGCATCTATGGTGAGATGATTTGATAATTAATGATGCAATCCTTTGCTTTGAGTGTATTGGGGTGGGGTGGGTGGGTGGGGGGGGGGGGGAGGAGTTGAATACGAAGGCAGTTGTTCACAGTTGTTGTGTTGTATCGTATTGTAGGTCTGCTCGCAGTGTTTCAATCAAGACGAATGTCAGACTATTGGACAGACTCGCTGTCTTCGCAACTTGTTTCTGCAACTTCATCAAAATAAAAACGGATTGTGTCTCAACAATCCTCTGTCAAAAACTCCTTTCAGAATGCAGAATTTCAGAGACAGGTGTGTTTTCTTTCAGTGTCTAAATGTAAATTGTCATGATCATGCTATGATTGTGCTGTCATTCATGTCTACCTTCCTATGCACTGCGTATGCAGCCTAAGTTACAGTTAATGGAACTTGTTGCTCCTTTGAATTCTTTTCTAATCATCTGTCACCATCATCATCTTCATCTCCTCCAAAATGAGTTTCTAAAGCATTGGCTTTTATTTTTAATTTTCAAAGTGAGTGTCTGTTTAATTTTGCAGATTTACTAATGTTATTGTCTTGTACATTTATTTGTTATGTGAAATGTAAATAGTTTGTAAGGATAGCTACTGTTTTTCTCTCTCCAAGTTCCTAAGATAAAAGATGAAGTACTTTGTAAACTCTAAAGCAGATTTAATAATTAGATTCTTTGAAGAGTAGGCAGCCAGGGTAATGAATGCAATGAATGCATAATATGCCATCTTGGGGTTGAAAAGTTTTTAACCATTTATACAGTTTTGACAGATTTCCTCGGCTGATGCTGGTAAATGAATAAATACTTGTGAAATTGAGCTTGTCTGATTGATTTACACAAGTTGCTAAAATATGAAAATGATTTATAAACAACTGTTGAACAATGCAATACAATACAGAAATAATATGTTGTTTATGCAAATTGGATGCAGGTAAAAAGCAAAACAACTGAGAGTAAGACCAGATATACCGAACTAGTGATCAAGATGTTCAATATGGTACAAACAATTTAGTATCAAAAGCAGCAGCTCTGATCCACAAAGATGACTATTGTGACATGGTATATGATACTATTGTGAATGGTGATTAGTGTCATCATATCAGTGACATGGGTTTTATGATGTGGTAGATGGTTTGAAAAGAAGAAATGCAGATCCATGTCCGAAATTAATGCAGAAGGTCGAGTTGTTGTTGCGCTGGTTTCGCGTCCTCTTCTCCATTTTCTATGCCTGGCCTATAATAGATCTATGTGAGTGTTGCTGTCCAGTATCTGTTGTCCTGTCTTGCAGAGCCCTTCGCTCTGTCTCCAGTGCAGCGCTTTTGGTCCCTCGTGTTCGAACCTCAACCTGTCAGCATCATGCTTTCTCAGTTGTGTCTGGAATAGTTGGAGATACGCCTGTTACCTACGGTTGACTCATCGGTGTTTTACACGCTCCTTAAGACTAATTCGTATCACCGTGGTTGGACTGAGAGCACCTCTGAGTGGGTTTCTTAAAGGGGTGTTATATAAATTCTTGATCTTTTTGAAATAATGTTTAAGTTTTATTTCTAGTTGTTTTTACTTTGTTAGTTTGGACTTGGACAAAGAGTGTAGCAGACTGAGAAAAGGTTTCAAGGAGAGTCTGAGAAGTTCTTTGCTTGGAATAGTCTTTAAAGATGTGCTGGAGGTGCAAATGCCAGAATGGAAGAAATCGTCATTTTGGGTGGTAAATATTTGCTTTTCTTTCATCTAATCAAACCTCATAATCGGAAAGCTATTGGTCATGCCATTGACTTTCTTCTGCTTAGTCATCCATTGGATTTCTATTCGTTGAAGTGAGATTGCCACTAACTTATCTGCAACTTGAGAAGAATATGCTTCAGAGAAGAACACTGGGTACTGTTACTACCACTGTTTATGAAGTCTAATCTGGGAGCCTCAATTAACGTGGTGCCATTATTTTTCATTTTCTGTCAAATCCCCCCATTCCCCAAACGAGTTTTCATCACATTTTGGTTGCTATCTCAGAAGCGTGCGTTCCAACATACACCTGGTTTTGGTCAGATGGTCCACACATGTCATTAGTGAATCTTTGTCATCTGACCCAGTGATATATAGCAAGACCTTCTTCTGTCCAGTGATTGAGCTGTGAATTGTTTTTGTTTTTCGTGCAGTATGCAAACATGGCTGACAGGTGCAGTGGATGTCATCAGGACTTTGGTTTGCGAAGAGGTCGTCACAATTGCGTCGTCTGTGCGTCAGTCGTTTGCGTCGACTGCTCCACAAAAGATCTTCTCATCTACATTCCAGATCGAAAGAAAAACGACGACGATGATGACGATGCGAGGAGCGACAGTGCACCAGCAGCAGCAGCAGCAGCAGCAACAGCAGACGCTGAACTCTCCATAATCAGGATCATTGGCGTATGATGTGTTGCTTGTTATATATAGACATCTGACGCTCTTTAATTACACATGGATTTGAATTGGTCGCATCTCATTAATAAATATTGTAATTTGCTGCGTATGGTCATGATGAAGTAGCATGCATGGTCGTGTATCATGATGAAGTGTGAGGTGACTGTTCACATGCTGAAGCTGGTGTTGCACAGAAGAAATGCTCTACACAAACAGTTTTTTACTGTGAAAAGTGATCAAATTAAGGAAAGGCTTATTCATCTTCTTTGTTTGAAGACTACTTGATTGACCAACTGTGCTATACTCTAGATAAGCAGAATCAGATGATATATATTTGTAAGTATGTACATGTATTTATATCTATGTCCATTTATTTATACATGGCCCCTTACAGGAACCTCTCGAACGTGCAATAAGTAAGGCTGTGTGGTCCATAGCACAGTCTGGCATTGTTAACAAAGCATTCAAGATTTTTATCATAAGCTGTTTTTCACTTGCTTCAAAAGAGTTTCCATTTGCGCATTCTAATTCATATCTGCATAAAAACATTAATTCAACTAACAAGTATTCTAACTTATAATCTGTTGAATTTGCTACCACCAACTTTTCTGTTTCTCTTGTGTCATATTGCAAACATTTGGACATCTTTTCAGCTGCCCATACTTACTAGCTGAATTCATTATTTGTGCGACAGAAATATCTGATCAACAAAAGTTTCTAATAATGATGATGAATTATACAAGATTTAAAAGCTGCTTTTTTCATGTCGTCTGTTTTTCTAATTATTATTCAATTCATTTTGTGCTGTGTTGTTTTAGTGCCCAGAAAAGGAGCCTCAAGTTTGCTCATACCTCAGGGTGTGTCAAGTGTGCAACAGGAAACTACAAGATCGTCAGGTTAGAAAAGTTGAAAAAGATCAGAAATCACTTGAAGGCAATTGCAGTGAAGATTTTCTACTTCATTTATCAAAAGCCAATGAGAAATTGAAGTGCCTTAAAGACAAGATTGAAGACAGCTTGCAAAAAGTAAGTCGTATTATACATTATTATTATTATATAATCATTGGCAACAAGTGTGCCTGTCATAGAGTCTATGAGTCAGTGGATTTCAGACAGCTGCTCATTGTTAAGCTTTTGATGCGTATATTTGTTTCCAATTTAAAGATGTACTGACATGGGTTGCCATACAAGGAATCACTTCTATGGTTGTTTTTCTATGTTGATGGCATTTATTTTACTTTTCCCCTCAGTAAAATAATGGTCTCCAAGTCATTATGAATATGTGCTGCGACCAGCAAGTGAGTTGCTTGAGTTTTATTGCTCTGAGTCCTGCTGCATATAATCTGGTAAATGGTGTTCCAAGTCAGTTGACTTATACCTTTGCATGATAACTCAATTGGCTGAGTTTATTCCCTTAAGTATTTGAGTGCACATTTGATAGGTTGCTGTACATTTGGTATTGCGCCTTAGAAACGGTTGTTCTACCGGGCATGTAGTAACTGCCTCCAATTTAAATTAAATTTTACATCTTCACTTGCAAGAGACCTACTCCTTGCCCCTTCTGACCTATGCTCTCTCTGCCTTGACAATCTAATTTTTTTCATTTCTTGCATTTGCTATAGCGCCCCTTCAAACTCAGTACTCGGAAGTGCTCCCAACTACAGCGCGAACACTGCATAGAAGCAATTGCGAATGAAGGACTTGCTCAAGGTTCCTACGTTGCGGCTTGTGGTGGATTCAAACCTCCAGCTTCAAGGCACCAAACCCACAACTACACCGCAGCACCCCCACAAACAAAATTGAATGTGTGTTGGAATTCTCTTTTATTCAGGTTTAAGAAATGGGAAAGTGTTTAAGGTTCCTTTAACAGACTAGGCTGACTAGTTCACTTTTCTGGCAAAAGTTCATCGTTATAAGATGTATTTCCCATTTGATATATTCTGAAAATTTTGCTATTCATAATCACCATGATGATGATTGCCTTGCCCTGGTATTCATGAAGAACACAATATTATTGCTCAACCGTTATATACTGACTTTGATGTTTTGTGTACATTGAGACGCACTTATGGTTGATGCTCTGTCTCATTGCTGTATCATTTCGTTGTTGTGTATTGAAGGTGTTCAAAACTATAATGAAACATAATGATGGTGTACTGTTGTAGTATTCTGAGCTTTTGTCAATGCTGGATGTTAGTTCACAAGTGCCTTGTCGTAGACCTGGTCACAGGAGCAACATGCAAACACTTGCGAAGGCTCAGGTGATAAATGAAATTCTTAATCATGTAGACACAGCTCACTGACATTTGTATTTATGTCTTCTGGTTATGTCTATAAAGTCCATTCACCAAATGCACTACGTTGGAAATGACACATAACTCCAGTTAATACTTAAGACATATGTAGCGATCTTTCTCATGCATTGAACCTTAATACATGTGCTGTAGCGTGCAGAATGTCAGACGTTGAATCTGAAATGCAATTGGTCAGTCCTTTGGTAATAAGGCAGCTAGATATTTGAGATAGTTACTTTCAAAGTACTTCTTACAGAAGTTTAAACTTTGGGATAACATTGGGATAGTGGCTTGGAATAAAATGACGGGTTCTACATTGTGGCTCAGCGAAAACACTGTACCATATTTACCATAACATGATTTGGACACAAATTCATTCATTCATTTCGAAAATTTATATAGCGCCTCTTCAAGAAACCTACTCAGAGGCGCTCAAATGGAGTATTACAGTCTTTGATCGATCTCTCTCAATACGCATCTTACTCTTCGTTTTCTTCGCTAAGTGTGGGCTGAGTGACCATGACAAACGGAATTACAGCAATGACCAACTGACCTAATGAATCAATTGTATCTTGCTGAGTGGTGCAAAGCAAATCCTAAATTCACTGAGCCAATCATAAAGAGCCATGTTAGAACCAAAGTAAAGTTGAAATCCACGTTGGAGCAAGGAAACAAGGGTGGCTTCAAGCAGAGTGAAGTTGCAAGAGAAAGATAGGTGTATGGAAAGCACGACAAATTGATGGACATAGTGTGGCATTAAGAGTTGCACTGATGTGGGTTGCAGTTCTGCCTGTGTTGGTGGAGTGCAAATATTTTGTGACTGAAGGAGAGAGAGAAAGATTGTGATGATTGCTGAATTGTATTGAAGTGAGACTTAGTTATATCTTCAAAAATTTCAACTCATTTTCATGCACCATTCTCACTTGCAGAAATCCACCTGCAAAATCACCAAACTAGAGCTAGTATATTACCTATCTGTCCTCTGTTTCTCTAAATGTGACCCATCAGAGTGAAACACACACTAAATCGGAAATTTCACATTTTGAGGTTTTCATACCACCGTAAAGCACTCAATCTCTGCTTTTAAATGACACCAAAATTGTTACTCTAGCATGTTCCTGTCCAAAGTTATGTAAGAAAATGTAGTTGCCATTTCGAAAATTTTATTTCGAGAAAAACACGATTAAAGAATAGACACATATAAACTGCAAAACTCCATAGCAACCATGCACCGATTTTAATGAAATTTGCAACACTTAAAGAACATCATAGGGAAGACTAATTTACAAAGTGTCATTGTGCTAGTAATCATAGTTTAGAAATTCTATACATTTGAAATTTTAAAAAATAAATTATTCTCAGACTTTAGTAAAAGAAGTCGAAACTTTGAATTTCTGATTATGAAAAACTATTTCCTTATTATGCCAGAAGTCCACGTAAGACCATCAAAAGTTCATATTATACTGAGTTAAAATAGTGTAAAGAATAGTGTGATATTATTTTAAAAAGATCGTGGCATGAGTAATTTCACAATGAAAAAATGAAAATTTCTCAATTTTGTACAGTTATTCATTATACGTGTTTTACAATCTGCAAGGTAACTCTATTTCTTCAGTTAAAGGTAGAAAGTTAATAACATGACGGTCATGTTATTCACGTGACAGTGGTGTAGAGGTATGTTCTGTGCCTTGTAACCGGAGACTCACTGGTTCGAATCTACCTTAAGTCACTGCATAGCGATCCAGCAGTTTTCTGTGGTATGGTCGTGTATACGTCTGAACTATACAAAGAGGGCAACATCAAAATACACTTGCATGATATTGATTGTATAAAAAAGAACTAGTTTTCCTTGACAGTCTGTCCTCGTCCTCGACCTCGACCTTGCCCTCTTGAGTAAAGTCTTCCACGACCTCGGGTTTCCTTTCCACCAGTCAGTGCATCTTTCTCAGATTCAGAACTCGAATGCCTGGATCGTTTACTACGGCTGGTCACAACTCTTCCTCGTCCTCGCTTTGGTGCAGTTGGTTGTGCAACAAATCCAGGTTCATATTGATCTGTGTCGCTTCCAGATTCTGCGGCAACCAATTCCAACGGTCTGGGGCATACAACGTCCTGCAAACCATCTTTGACATATTCTCGAATCTGGTTATACAGATACCACTGACGTTGAAGTGGAAGTCCTGGTGGAATAATGTGCAACAAATCCAGGTTCATATTGATCTGTGTCGCTTCCAGATTCTGCGGCAACCAATTCCAACGGTCTGGGGCATACAACGTCCTGCAAACCATCTTTGACATATTCTCGAATCTGGTTATACAGATACCACTGACGTTGAAGTGGAAGTCCTGGTGGAATAATTTGCTGTTTTGGAAGATGGGATTCACCGCCTTTCATTAGATTGAATTTGATTTCTTCACTCTCTGTGGTAATTTTGGCAAACACGAAGCCCGGAAAACTTGCATCAAAACGAAAATGCTGGTACTGTTTTATGCCAGGAAATGGTTTGAAGTATGGGGATAGATGTTGCTGCCATTCCCCAACAGCTACAAAGGATCGGCCATCTTCCTTGCCAATCAGCTGAGCCTGGTTCGCACAAGCACTTTCGTTGACCACCGTCTCAAATTCCTCCAGTGACGACACAGCATGGCGTTTGAATGCCCGCTTGAGAAGCCCAAAACATCCGTCAGGGGCAAATTTAGTGTGACCCGTAATCATAAAATTGAGAGATATGGATTGGTGAAGACCGATGCACACCCTCCATGCGCAATACCACAGGACAAAACGATTCTTGTTTTGTCCTGAGCAGTTGTCGCAATGAAGTTGTGCATCAGTCTCTCCCAGGCCAAAACTTTCAAAAAAATGATGAAGGTATGAGATCACTGCATTCGACCCCTTAGAGATGAGATGGGCTTCGTCAATGATGTAGTTCACTTGCTTTGGAATTCCCTCACAGCACACACCAAACAAACCAACCTTCCTTGGAACAAGAAAGTACAGTGGTCCAGGCTGGAGGGGATCACTTGGCAAGTGAACCTGCTGCGCGAAGTCGAAACTGTAGTGCATTGAGATTAGGCGGCTGCATGGATAACTTTGCTGAAACTGGACTAGCTGATTAGCTCCACAGGTCTGCCGAGCTTCGGCTACCATGGTGTTGTACAAGGACCTCTCCTGACGAACAATGGCGAGGTGTTTTTCTTGTCGCAGCAACCGTTCGTGCTTATCTTCCTCAGAGGTGTTCGCACTCCGATAGATGAAAATGTTGTTGCGTTGGCAAGTCCAACATAGATCTGTCATTGGGCGGGCTGTAACGATGAAAGGCAAAAGTTTGATCCAGATGTCGCGAAACATTGTTTCACTCATCACACGATGATTGGCCTGTGCCATTGCTGCACAGTAAGTTTTAAAAACTTTCATCTTCGTCTCTGCTGATGGCAATAACTTTACATCCTCCCTTTTAAAACCAGGAACTCTTCCTGGTAACACCAAAGCATGGTCCGCAGCATAGTTTGTCACGAAGGCTACCGTTCGCTGAATGTCTTCGAAGCTATAAGCAGTTTTCTGAGTGCGTCTGCCTAACCTTTTTTCTTTGGCCATCAAACCATTTTCCTTGTACCATTTTGAGATTGAAGTGAGGCGGTCACGGCCAATTGCGTGAAGGAAAGTAAAGGTGTTTCGGCAAACCAAATGACCTTCTATCATGTAAGCTGTTCGCGATCGATTTCTTTCTTTCTGAGATCCGGCCGCCTTCTTCGTACTACAAGTCAGCGACGAGAGGTTGATTGTGCACGAAATCTTGCCCAGCAGGACAAGCATTTGATCTCTCGGAGTTAGGGCATTCATGTCCATCCTTCGCTTAACCTTGTCCTCCGTTGAAAACAGTTCATGGCATGGATTACCATTATTATGTTGGCAATCACATCTGTATTAACAAAAAAATTCATTGAGTACATAGAATTAAATAATCTAGTAAATCTGTGCAAGACTTGCAAATCACGTTGTTATTATTATTATTATTATTATTTTTTTAAATTTTTTTTTATTTTTTAAAGCAGTATAAATTATTATTATTATTATTATTATCATAATTATTTTGCTTTAGACCTTACATGAAATAAAATTAGTAATCCTTTAAATAAAACAATAAGCGTATTACATTAAATGTATGTGAATTATATTAACGGTGACTGGCTCCAACCTGACAGCCCAGTCCACCCCATGATATTGTCGATCCAAGATATATTCGGTCTCCTGCGGTTTCGAATCCACTCTACGAGACCCGTCATCAGACTGCCTATGATCATAATAATTATGCCTATTTACCTAACCATAACACAGTCAGGCATTCGGATGAGCGTGTTATCTGTGAAGAGATATCACAATGTCTGATGATGCACCTTTTAGCCACACAGTCATGACAGACTCATCCATCGTATGCGCTACAATTCTTATAATTTTAGCTTTGTGTAATAATTATTGTAATCACGAATTTACATAGCGCCACTCAAAAATCAGAGGCGCTCCCAACCCGCTCTCAAAAGGTCTTAAGGAACAGGGCTGGAAGAAAGGCGAGAAGATCCATCCTGGGATCTTTCTGGTAGACGGTTCCAGCTGGACACTACAGAAAGCTACCAGACCGGGCTATAGCAGTGTTCATCCGAGGGACTACCAGGAGTCCACGAGCAGACGATCGCAGGGAGGCCTGACCCAGGCAATATAGGAAACCAAAGTGCATTGAATAATTATAATAAAAGAGTCAATTATTTACCTGAATTCCCTGCATTTTTCCAGTTCGTCATCATTGTCCAGGACAATCTCAGGTGCCTCTTTGGCATGCTCCAATACATGATCGTAGTCGCTCTTTCGCATATCTTGCTCCGAATCAGAGTCCGATTCACACTCGATTGAGTTTTCGTCCCCATCAGAGCTTGACAGATCATCGTCATCTTCGTTAGTGAACAGATATTCTTCCAGAAGAGTATTTAATTTGTCTGTATCGGATTTGGAAGAATTCAAAAGTCTGGCAATGTCGCCTGCCATTTTAATATTTTGTAAACGTAATGTCTCTCGTCACAATAATTTGCAAAATCCCTAAAGCGCAGCGATCAATAATTTTTGTTAATCGGGCTTGCTAGCGGCAATGTGTGCTGTTCTTAGTAAACACATCGAGCTGCCCATGCGCGCTGACCGAAAACCTACTTATAAGCCATTAGCATCTCGTCTATTTAAAATCGTGTCATGTGATAGCAACCAATATCGCAGTTGTTGATGTTCTCCGGAGCTCTGATTGGTTAAAATTTGAAATTGACATAGTTTACGACCTGGATAGAGGGGTAGACGAGATAGTGGGCTTTCTTTTGATACCACACATGTTAGGCTAACGCGTAAGTTGAACAAGATATGTGTAACCGAAATCGAACAAATTCGATGATAATCCAAGTAATTTTAAACCGTAGCTTCAACTAAATCATCATTAAAACACATTTAAACTTCAAATTTTATAAAGTATTTTATTTGTACACATTTAAAAGACATTTTTATAACCAATTTAGTCATAAAGCGAAAATTGGAAAAATACTAGTTATTATTGGTTTTCCACGGTTTTCTTTGTTTGAAGGCTGCCGACATAGTGTGTGTTTCACTCTGATGGGTCACAAATTCTATTTACTGAAACTGTTGTGTTACTGATATCTCATTGTGTATAAATTATCATAGATGTCTTCATTTCTTAACTGAATCACTTACAACAATCATTGCCATTTGTGACAGTGGATGGACAATTACTTTGTCATTGAAAGTGTATTTTTGAAACCAAACTTTCTAAATTGAACATTTCCATACAACAGGAGAAATAGTCATGGCTAATTGATTGTTGACATTTTGTTTACTGACGTTTTCTTGTAGAGTGATCTCTCTGACTATATCACAGATTTAGTCACGAAAATCGTTGAGATGAAGAAACTGAAACCATCGACAAAACGTCAGCTGAAACTTCTTAATAACATAATTCTGGTACGTTAGCAAATTAACAATTTGTTCATTCGTTAATTCATTAATTCATTCATTCATTCATTCAGTGCATTCTATCTTCCCACATATTCTTAATTGATTAATTCACTCATTATTAGCCTCAAATTAGGATTTCATAGATTAATTATTTCATCTTTTATGTAGCATCTCATTTAGCATTGGATTGTCATACTGAGGAGTTGGTGGTATGTTCTTTCCACTTTTTTGACCAAGCAGAGTTGAAACAGTCTTTAGTATGCAATGGCAACATCAATGTGAACTCTTACAGAAAGTGTCCTGTGCCAGTCAGTCACCTTGAATCCTCCATCAGTCTTGAACTAAATCCTGCTGACTCACTTCATGTCATGCTTGCACTACACTACATTCGACAATGCTAAAAATTAATTTACCAGGGTAGTTTAATTACTGTTCGTCAATAATTTGCCTTTTGATATTATTTGCATGTATGAGCCAATGTTTTTGTTAATTTTCCAATTTGACAGAGCAGATCCGATAGTTATCATGAGTACGTGTTGCACTTTCGGAAGCTTCGTGGAAAACTGGAGGATATCGCTCCAAAGGATGTTCTCAAGGAAATACAGACAGTTGTCAACAGAAATGTTAGTACTGAGTTCTGCGTAACTACTCTACATCAATGATCTAGATCAGTGGTTCTTAACCTTTACATGGGAGCCGAACCCCAAGAGAAATCTATGACCTCTCACCGAACCCTTCAAGTTTGAAAAATAATTTTTTGTTTTTGCTCGACATACTCTGTGGTATAAATATATAAGAAAAGGGCAATAGTTGCTTTTAGCGTACGTCCTGTGATGCTATTTCTGCAAAAAACGACGAAAAAGTGCATATCTATACCTTACCTCACAGAAAGATGACTACCGGTGCTAATTGTCGGGAGGGCAGTAAGACATAAGGTTAACAGGGTGAACAGCTTTAAATTTCATTAGGTAAGGCCTGGTAGGCAATTATCTATTTAAAACAAAATTTGTTAAAGGAAAGTCGAAAAAGAAAATAGCAAATGATTTTCCACTGAATATGTATATATTTCAGAGGACCTCTGTCGAACCCCTGGCACTGGCTCACCGAACCCCAGGGGTTCGGTCGAACACTGGTTAAGAACCACTGATCTAGATGGTCTATGTCAGGGGTGTCCAACCTTTTCAGGCAGAGGGCCACATGGCCAATTTTCTAAGACTCGGAGGGCCAAAGTCTCCAAAGATATAATTTCGTAAAAGCAAGCGGACAATTTATCTGGCGCTGTGGCATTAATAAACATCCTCAGACAGTCTTTAATAAATTCGCCATCTGAGAACGGTTTTCCTCTCTTTGCGATAGCTTCAGCTATACAAAAACTGACCTTTGTTGCGGTTTCAGAGTTACTATTTGCAACTTTGAAAAACTTCTGTTGTCCCGTTAGGTTTTGCTTCAAAGAATTCACTCGGTCGCTTCGAACTTGCCCGGAAAGACAGTCAAACTTAGCAGCATGTTTCGTGGAATAATGTCGTTTAATATTATATTCCTTATTTACTGATATCGTTTCATTGCAAATCACGCATAGGCCTATTACACTGCCCAAATGCTCAACAACGAAATATTCCTCCGTCCACGACGTTTTAAAAGTTCTACATTCGAAATCGATTTTTCGTTTTTTGCTATCGCTAGCCGCCATTTTCCTTTGATTAGGAATAAGACTTATAATTCATTACCATAGAGCTATTACATTTACTGAAAAATTCATGTTAGGTGAAGCAAGGAATTATGGGAGATTCAGAGACCGCACTTGGCTATTAGTATGCGGTTCATAATTTTAGTCTTAAGACTTAAGACATGAAAAATTGCAATATTTAGGGCCTAAATTTTAGGCTTCTCAGGAAGTCTTGGCGGGCCGGATGGAACCAGTCGGCGGGCCGGATCATGGCCCGCGGGCCGCGGGTTGGACAGCCCTGGTCTATGTAATCTTCTTCTTCAAGTTCCTCACTTAGCGCACGTGGCAGACTGGTGCAAAAAAACCGATGCTAGGCACCCAGAGAGAGAGACAGACAGAGGTACTTAGAGAGAGGTTGGCCTTGGAAGGAGTACTAGTGTAAGTGGAAGTTTAAGCAGACATTGTTTTAAGAAGATAGGGATTTGAATAGTGGAGTCTTTTGACACATGTGAAATGAATGTGTTGAGTGTCTATTGTACGATTTGTTATTGAATGTGTGGTCAAGAAAATAACAAGGAAATACACATTGTCTGCGTAGTTTTAGGACTTAGAAATTTATAACTGGTAGTTAGCGAATTGTAGTTAGACAATGATATGATAAGTAGCGTTAGAGAAATCAGAAAAGACTGGAAAGAAGACAATTTTATGTGAGTGGGAAAAGGGTCAGAATGACTATAATGTAATGGTTTCTATTCCATATTGAGGCTGGTGTTTTAGTTTTCAACTTATTTATTTATTTACTGATTGAGGGCAACCAATATTTATTGTCTAGCCAACAAGTGCTAATCTCAATTGTATTTAAACATTTATCGTGCACCTCTAGTAGGGTGAACCTTTCAGAGGCGCTCCCAGTGTGCAAGGCTCTGCGAGAAGAAGCAGGTTTTGAGAAGAGACAAAAGCAGAGGAGAGACTAAGAGAGAGAAGTGTAGAGCGAACAGAAGGAGAAAGAGCATTCCAAAGAGAAGGACCAATGTGTAATATAGAAACCATTTAATTATAGTTATGAAAATTGATAACATACAAAAGTTTTAAATATTTAATAAATGATCCAAACAGATTGTTGAATATATATATATATGTTTTATGTTGTAAACAGGCGATCAACAGTTGTTACTTGTCGATCAAACAGTTGGCGCTCGAGGTTCTTCATCTTTCTGATAAGCATAACTTGAAACTCACGCAAATGATGATCAGCAAGTTGGTTACGGCTGAAGAAGTGAGTTCACTTTCTGATTTCATGTTTTTGCTTCCAGTTCTAAAATAATTACATATAATATGATTACAATATCAGTAATAATAAATTAGAATAAACATGACTCTTGCAGCCTTGATCAACATTGGGTCTGATGAGGGAATGACGAGAAGGAATTTAATGCTGGCTCTGATTAAGAGAGTGGTATGTTAGCAAAGACAACTTCAAACTAGCTTTGATGATGAGTGCATATTAAAAGTGATTGGGGAAATTTGTATCCGAGCTTTTCGTAAAAAATATGCAACCAAGACAACCTGAGACTGTGGCTGTATAACATATGCTAGTGAGCAGACTTACAATTACTTCTTGAAGTAAGACGTGATGAAATTTTGATGCTGTTCAGTGTGACTTATTCCACCCAAGTGATCAACAGTCTTTTTCTTTTGTTGTCAGAGACAACATGGGAACTGAAGTTATCGGGTGTTGTCTGGGAGGCTGTGCTAGCCACTGCCAATGTTGTAATATCTTGTATCTTCTATGAATTTCCATTTGAATAATGCGTATTTTACTTTTAAGGGTAAATTTTTTTGCATTAACAACTGGGAATTGTTAGCTCCATGTTATGGAATGGACTAGATGCTTTATGCTGTCTCCCTCAGGGTTTACTGATGATGCGCTTTTGTCGCAGCCTTAAACCGTCCTTTCCAGCCGAGGCTGGGTCGGAAGCGCTCCTGAGTTGCAACCTTATGTTATATAAGGAATTAATTCTATTCTATTTTTGGATTTATAAAGCGCCTCTCACAGTACAACCTAATCAGAGGCGCTCCCAGTGCGAAGAACTCCTGGAAAAAGAAAAGTCTTAAGACATCTGGCAGAAAAAGTAAAAGCCTCCAGATAAAATCTGAATGACACAATATAGCTGTATTTCATATTCCCACATTCAGAACTCATTCTAATCATTGATCCGCCAGCAGAGCATATATAATCATCCAACTTAAGTCAATTTATTTGAATTTAATAAAGCTGTTGTTTTGTTTATGATTATTTAGATTGCGCAGAAGGAGTTGAAGTTGGTCTTGACTGAACCGTGGTCAGAACAAGAGCAAGTCATCAATCGGTTTCTCGCGATGCAGTTCAAGGATCATCGTCTCATCAAACCATCCAGACGACTTCTCATCGAACATGGCAGTAGCCACGTTGAAGCCGTCATTCTCGAGCGTTGTGACATTCTACTCCAGCAGATTTTTCTTCAGCTTATGGCAAAGTCCTCTGCAAGCGAATTTGCTCAGACAAAGGATGCACTGAAGCAGCTTATGGCTAACGACTCGTTGCAGCTGGAGACAATCTTGTTAAATGAATGAATTCTTCTTCTTTTGACGTATAATTTGTGGTGTACATATGATGATTATTGCAGCAATAAGCCATTGTCAGATAGTTATTGTTTCAAAGAGGCTTCTATCAAAAACTTGTTTTTCTTGTAACTGTTATGAAACTCACTTCTGAGGAATTATGATCTAACTGCATAGAAAATAACAAAACTCAAACTAGGTTATACTTTTATATACATACATTTATGTAACTTATGTAAGTATCGTATCGGGACGTCAAGATAATGGTGTCATAATTGCAACAACTGTGAAATAGTACCTTTCTCTTGACAACTCCTCTCCTACCTAAGGCTAAGCACGTAAATCAAGCAGATTCACAATATTATTGCTATTATTTTTCTCCTGAGTCACTCCTATCCACATAGACTTAGAGATTATTGTTATTTATATCTAGCGTTTTAAATTGTTATTCGGGTGTTGATCAGATTTAAGCTCCAAATAAGAGATCCGCCCTTGGGTGGGTAAGGCCTCGTCTTTATAGGCAATAGTACCTTTAAAAGCGACCAGGTCAATTGTACCGTCGAATGAAAATGGACAGACATTGAAAAAGAAAGATTAATTCATGCCTTTTACCACTGATGGAAGAGATGCCGAGCCCTACCAATTTCATTAGGTCTCTTATTAATAATATTCATTTCAAGAATTTATATAGCACCCCTTCAAGAAAGCCACTCAGAGGCGCTCCCAGTTCAACTACAGTGAAGCAAAAAAGGTTTAAGGAGCTGTAAAACACTGATGAGTCAACCCTAGGTAACGGGTGCAGCTCCAACGGGAGAGTGGAGACTATTCCAGACAGATGGACCTACAACTGAGAAAGCACGACACTGACAGTAGGGCTGTTTTAAAGGAATTTATAGAACTGCACAGCTCCTTCTTTCCTTTCCCATTCTCCATGGTAAATCACTTCCAATCGGAGGACAATGACCTTTTTTGCTAGTTTTAACTCCACTCAAACAAACTTGTTCAAGCCCATGTTGTAAATTTTAATCTATAGGCCTACAGTGACATTTATAGAGCATTTGCATCTGTTAAAGACAACTCCACCGGTCCTGAAGGCATACCATCATGGTTGATGTCAACCATGGCACAGCTCTTGGCTCTGCCTGTTGCGGATCTGTTCACGCTCTCTAACTAACTCTTAGGCCTAGACCTATGTCCCTTTACGGTGGCGCCTCGGCATGATCGCCCTCATACCCAAGATTTCCCGCCCTGTCAAAGAAGCTGACTTTAGAAAGCTCTCTACTCCGATGCAGTGTACGCTCTGTAGTCGGGAGCGTCTCTGAGTACAGTGAGTAGGGAGCTTGAAGGGGCGCTATAACAAGTGCACATACAAACATGAAAATAAAAATTTACCAATTTCTCGATTTCGAGTCGGTGAGTATTGCCTTCGCAGCCGGGCAGAACTAATCAGTAATCACCAACCCTGTTGTGGGGCGCGGTGGTGTAGTGGTGGCGTCGTTGCCTTGGAGCCGGAAGGTCCGAGGTTCGAATCCACCTCCCCGCGTAAGGACCTTGGGCAAGTTCTTCACTCACAATTGCTCAGCGCTTCGGCGTGAAACTCCGATGCAGTGTCCGCTCTGCATCGGGAGCGCCTCTGAGTAGAGAGAGCTTGAAGGGGCGCTATAACAAGTGCACATACAAACATACAAACCCTAGCTGGCATTTCCCGGGCATGGCTACGCTACTGACTCTCTGCCATGAAGTCGTTAAAAAAAGTCCTATCCCGTTCCATGAGGAACATAGGGAGGCGCTCAGCTCCTTTTCCATAGCCCTGAGCCAGCAATGGACGAATCCCAAGGTCCTGGACAGTACGGGGCTAGTGCATCGCAGGACTTGCTGTTTACTTCCCAGCTTACGCTGGTACCAAATTATAGGCTACTGCTTGGTGACAGAGGCACGTGTGCGTAAACAACTTGCCCAAGGTCGTTACCGGGAGTCGAACCCGCAACCTCCCGCTCCGTGAGCAGACGCGTTACCGGTCCGCCACCAGGTCGCACAAAACGCACACATGAAGTTGTTACTCGTTAGTAAATAAGCCAAAATAATTAAATTCGCATTTCAATTTTTGAGCTGCTAATTTAAAAGGTGTGTTTCGTTTACTTACATTTATATGAGGATAGAAATATTTCCAAACGGCAGAAGTGTCATGGTTACGATAAACGCTAGTTGAATTCTTCTAAACTCTAAAGGATTGCGGCATTATTATTGGCGGTTGCCATAATTAAATGTTTTTTAAATACGTCATCTTCATAACAATCATACATCTCTGTCCGGTAGTGACTGAATTCAGTTATTTTGGTGAGCTAAATATTACTACTTAAGTTGCCTTCGGCGGCGTATACCTTTATATAGTATCGGGGAACGAAGGACGACACTAACCCTAAGCATAACCGACCCTCACGACGCTGAGGGTGGTGTAGTGGTGGCGTCGTTGCATTGGAGTCGGAAAGTTTGAGGTTCGAATTCACCTCGCCGCGTAAGAGCGTTGGGCAAGTCCTTCACTCACAATTATTGCTCAGCGCTTGGGCGTGAAACTCCGATGCAATGTCCGCTCTGCATTAGGGAGTGCCTCCAGAGTAGAGATAGCTTGAAGGGGCGCTATAACAAGTGCACAAACAAACAAGCCTAATCTGATCTATCCGACCCTGACCCTCACGACGCCTACTCTGACCTTGAATGAAACAATAATAATAATAATTACGACGATTTATATGGCGCATTAACACAGCCATGCCGTTACAAGGGCGCCTTACAAGCAGCTACACCGGATAAGCTCTAGCGAACAGTACGAACACTTGATGAACAGTATATAGGGGTCCATGATCTGAGTTTTTGTGAGACTTTTCTTCAACTGATAAAAGAAGATCTATATAGATGTTGGTTACCATTCATGATCATTTGTATTCATTGACCTTTAATTTTGTTGTTTGATTTTCTTTACGAAAGTGAAAAATGCTTTTTAGTTGATAGTTACAGATGTTTCTCTGTAGGTATTTTGTAACTGCAGTTTTGTGGTAACCTAACCATTGCAAAGGGGAAAAATTGCATCATCAAGAAGACCTTTCACATCACAGCATGGGTGAGTGTGGAATATATGTTTGTACGACTGTAAATTGCATACCCTGTGCATCCGGTATTCCATGTGTCTTTAAATTTTTAGGTATCATATGTAACACCGAATTTTTTATATTAATGCCATTGTACATAATTCTTTGTTTTAATTTAGTTTTTCAGACGAAGATTGAAGATAACCTTTAATTAACTATTTACGTAATCCACCTGTTTAAATTCACATTGCTAGTTCTAAGTTCTAGTATTGAGGTGCACTGTGTAGCTAGACATACAATATGATTTATAAATTTAAAATGTTTGTCTTTGTTCAAACCTATGTTATTGTTCATGTCCTCAGTCTACTCAACTACTGTAATTAGCTGACCATAATGAAGCTCTTTAGAAAGATTTGCATAATTTATGTATATCTTCAAATTGCCTTTCACTAAACTCTTCCAAAACTCAACACATTTGGCTTGACACTTGCGAGCTACTTCTGAAATTTTGACTTTTCGCTTCTCTCCGAAAACTTTCCCCAAGTTACTTTTCTACTTCTGTACATCACCTAGGTGTCACTTTGGACAGCACACTCACATTTTCTGCACATCTGACCCACCTTACAGTCATGCTCTTACGTTCACCTCTGTCGTCTCAGGTCTTTCGCAGATCTGTCTCCCCTTCTACCATGACATCTACACTCCACACACTTGTCTTTCCAGAAATGAATACCGGTACTGTAATTCTTATTGAGCTTCCCAAGGTCCGTCTGTCCTCTATTCAATCTGTTTTCAATGCTGCTGCTGCTACTGCTCAATTGAATGATTGTCTGCCACATGGTTAACCTTCCTCTCTCTGTCCACATCAATATAAAGTCCTGAAGTCCAAATTGCATCTTGAGCCAAAATATCTAAAGAAATTCTCATTCATTCTTCTCTTTGCATTTTCTCATTTGCATCTCTGTTCTCTGGACCGGTCTGACTTGTTTGTCCCACATGCTAGGGCCACTATTATTCAAACTAAATTCTTTGTCATCATTGGACCCTCCTTATGGAATTCCCTTTCCCCCACCCCCCAGTCTGCATGGGACTCTCCTTTCTGGATCGTGGTCTACATCTCTCTTTCTCTGTAGCCATGTGGTTGTAACCAGACTGTAAGATTTAAGTCAGAGGAGAGGGAACCCTTAACACCATAGGAGAATTCAAGGTGTTTGAGCAGAATTTTGTTGTCCACCATGTTGATGGCTAATGAGACATAAACTTTATAAGAAGGGAAACTTCAGCCTTGTCAATAGCTGCATAGATGTCGGCCAGCATGGAGAGTACGACTGTTTCAATTGAATGGAACACCCAGAAACCAGATTCGTGAGGCGTAAAGACCTGAGGACTTGAGGTAATGGAATGGAATCCAAGCACTCAAGGGTTTAGAAAGAAAAGACAGGTTGGAAATGTGTTATCATAATGGTCTTAAAGGCAAGGTGCTCTGCCACAGGAGACCAGTTTATTGTATTTTGCCTTTAACCACTCTGCACGATTTGGTGTTTGTTGCTGAGACCTAAGAGCAGAATTATTTCAATGCAATTTTTTGTCTGTCTCAATGACCAGGTTGCGGTTTGCCAACCTGTCTTTGCTCATTAAACGAATATACATACTCGTATATATTTATATATAATTATATATATGTATTGTATAATGTAATATACTGATGTTACTGAGAATAAAGTATAAATAAGTGCAAATTTCTGTAGATCTATTTGTGTGCATATCATGTTTCTGTTCTTTATATTTTGTACATTTCTATTTGTAGAAAAAACACCCGCACCTACTTCTGCTGTGGCAACAGCTCCGAAGGAAGATCAAAAGAAAGCTGGTCAAGTCCCCAGCAGCACTAAGGAACCTCAAAAGTCAACTGAAGCTGACATTCGTGAGTTATATAGGAATCCTGACCAAATCCTCATTTAAATCATCTTTTGTCACATATCAAATTGCCACTCTTACTACAGCAGCTTACTCATAACATCAATGTTGTTTGTATGCAGGACGTAGGATTATGCAAGACTGAAATAAAAACATAAATATTGAGGCTGGTGTCCAAAGAAAATCCAGGATCTAAAATCCCATTAACTGTTAGTTCAAACAATTAACGCATAGTCATAATACGACGTGGAATCGTAGATTTAGATCAGTAGGCTAGAATTTAATTTTAGAATAATTAGAAACTAGAAAATATTCAGTGTTAACATTTAATTAATTAACATTTGTAACAATCTAAAATAAACAAGGTGGCTTAATTTTAATATTTTTTTATTATAACGATATTACTTATTTTTCTGGTTTTTGATCTTTGCAGCATTTCCATCATGTCGATTAATATTTGTGATTATGGCATTTCTTGGTTCTTTCATGGTATATTGCCTCCGCGTTAATATGAGTCTTGCCATTGTGGCCATGTCTAAGACATCAAATGTGATATCCACGAAAACAATAGATACTGGGGAGGAACGCTGTCCAGGAGATGACACGAGAAAAGCGCCAAAGCGTGTGAGTTGCATTCAAATCTATGCAGCCGAAACTTTAAGGGACATTTATTATTGCTAAAAGTACTATGCTGTTGTTATAATCATATATACATATTTAATATCATACATGCATAGATGCTAGCATAATTATTATTATTACTGACATTAAAAATTTTGTTCTCATGGAATGCAAGTTGCGTTGAAATGAGTGGCTAAACAGTCTAAGCACTAATATATGATCGGCCTAATATTTGTATATTTTGTTGGATTCTGTTGAATCAAATTTAATGTGATGACCTACAGGTGTCCTACAGGGGTCGTACGTCGGTCTTAGGTTCTCTTCTATACATGTTCTCTTTACTGCAGACTGTAAACATCAGGCAAATGGTCATCTCCATGCTGATGATGTCCAAGCTCTGCTACATCGCTCATTTCTGAACAGATGTCTCTTTTGCAAAGGATGAGCTCTCTTTGGATGTCAGCAAACAGACTTAGCCTTAATCCTTCAAAGACTCTTAATTGATTTTGTTTGGGACCAAACAACAGTTACAAAAGCTTGAACTCCAATTACTTGCCTCATTTTTCCTTTACTTCACCTTCTCTTCGTGATCTGTGTGTCACATTTGACAGTGCTTTGACATGTCGGCAAAGTCGTAGCCAGGATTTGATTTCGGGGGGTGTTTCTTCATGGAAGAATTTCTGACGACATTTTTTAGTCGTCAGCAATGGCTTTCTTACCACATAAAGATACTCTTGAATGTGATCCTATCCACAACCAGGAGCCAGTGCAAAACGTGTCACGCATGTGTGAGAATATTGCGTATCTTAGCAACTACTCAGGCGACGCAGTTGAATAGTTGGTGATGAACAACTGTTGTCAGAAGCTAATTTTGTGATTGTCAATGTTGGATTTTTTGCAGTTTCATTGGAATGGTTGATTGTTCAGATCTGTTGAGTATCATGAGTGATTTTTGATAGGTTTTTAAAGCAATCAGCGTAAATGTCTACATACGCAACGAGTGATTTGATTGATGAGTTATTTGGGAAATGTTTGCATTTCAGTAGTAAATGACTAAAGAGATTTTTTTAAATTTTAGGATGGCCCCTTTGATATTACAGTAGAACAGCAGGGTTTTATAACGTCATCATTTTACTGGAGCTACTTTATTCTTCAAATTCCTTCTGGTACTGTGGCACAGATGATTGGTGGGAAAAGAATATACGTAGGCGCTATATTCATCAGCAGTGTTTGCACTTTACTGACTCCAGTGCTTGCTGAGACTGGCGGTTATCTTGCCCTTATCGCTGTTCGAATGATCATAGGATTAGCTCAGGTACAGTTTTATTTATTTAGTACTGTTATGTAATGTTTGTATGCTTGATTGTTTATGCATAATTTGCATAATTTCATATGATATGTAATTATGTATAAAATATATATATATATATAATATGTATATATATAATATATATATATTATATATAATGCTTATTGACAACATGTTGACAAATAGCAACCGGTTAGAATTATAATTAATAAGGACAATTTAAATATTTGAATGTTTGTGTAGGCCAACCTTGATTTCAACCAAGTGCAGCACCATCAACTGGAAGAATCAAGATCATAATTAAATAGAACCACGCTAACGACCCAGTTAGCTACATCGATAAGAGCGCTGGCCATGCATCTCACGCGAATCTGTGAAAGAGAGCATGCGGACAGCGATTCGCTTCCCGAAGGTGGCTTATTTCAGAAATCTCAGGCTGGCACGGTCCAAATACATTGGAACATAAATGGCATGGCTGGGTTCGGTAGAAGAATGCTTGGACATGTGCTGGATTTAGTTCTTTATTTCCATCTCAGTGCAATCTGTGTGACTTCTTGACGTCATCAGCTTTCTTCTTAAAATACTGGTCATCGTTATCTGCATAGTTAGGATGTTTAGCATCTGAATAACGTTTCAGTTTCTCTGTTGCATTTCATCGATTCGAATGACAAATTGTCATTACAAATAAAACTTTGTAGTTCCTCTATTTATGCTGCAACTATTGAAATAACTTAAATAATCTACTCTGAAAATTCGTCAATAGTTCTTCTTTCATTAGCACTTATTTCACACTGATTTATTTGAATAGGAAGCTGACATTTTCATAAACTTTGCTTGTGTTTATTATGAATTAAAGCATGTCCATGGACCTCATTAATTAGCTGACACTCAACCTTCCAATCGGCAGATGTCATTGGTAAAATGAGTAGTACTTAGGGCGCCCTGTTGGTTACCGACAATTAAATTTGGTTCCTGCAATAACTTATAATCTTTCGTCATAGTCATACTATGAATTGTAATTATTCTGCATTATGTCAGTTTTAAATTAAACAAAGGTTATTATTATTATTTAAGTGGTAATTATAGTAGGTCCTGCTATGGCATTAAAATTGCTATCACATCTATTACTTCTATACATCTATTACATCTATTACATCTATTACTTCTATACATCTATTACATCTATTACATCTATTACAAAATTTCTGAAAGGTTCAGCCGACTTCTGGCAAATTGTCAGACGGCAGAGAACCGTTGCTATTGAAGAACACTGACATTCTAGAGTTATGATGATTCGTAATCGTAATCTCCAAACTTTTAAAGCGCTACTTGAAAGCCATGCGATGGGCTCCAGCTTATCCATGAGCACTGCAATGATTGAGAGTTTGGTGAAGCCAGCGCTGGTACCATGTAGTGTGGCTTGCTTTCTTTTGTTGCAAAGATTTATTCTAAAGCAACCGAAGCGTTCTAATTTTCCTAAGAAACTTTGTGCATTTCTTAGGGTGCTTATTTTCCGGTTCTGCATGTCTTGGTGTCAAAATGGGCGACACCTCAAGAAAGAAGTAGAATGATTACATCTATCTCTGCAGGTTTGTCATGATTTAGCCATATAATATTATTTCTTTTGTACGGCAGATGAACTCTTAAAATCATGCTGTTGATACCATGTTGACACATACATTGATTGTGTCATCATTATTAACTTTGCCGTGCTAGCAAGCAGGCACACCGTCCTGCTGGAAAAAGCCCAGATGTTACAACATACCTACAGCCCACAATGAGTGTGGGTAACAGAGTTCAATGCAAAGTTTGATATATATTTAGTCTACTGAATGGGATGAAGTGCAGTCTTTCCTTGCAACTGTAACACATGCCAGCAGATCTGATGCCGAAACCATGATGTGCTCTGCAAACTTAACTCTTTCGACTGTCAAGTGAATATGTGAATTTCTTGAACATCATGCTTTTTTCCGTCAGACCAAACGACCACTTCTTGCCTCTCTTCCGACACCTGCCCTCCGTTACTTAAACATGTTTGCAGATAACCTTTACCATGCTGAAGTTTCACTTTTAACTCGGTATTTTGCTATGATCACATGTTGTCCCAATCTCTGTTCACGCAATGTTCGACTTCCCATTTTATCATCCGCAGAAACTTTGCCCATGACGATCAATACTCAATAGCCAAAGGTGCAGCCACCCTATGGGACCCGTGTGATGCGTCCCCCAACTTCTGAGAGACTTGGGATGGTCCCCTCTACTTTCAACGAGAGACTTGGGACGGTCTGTTTCTTTTTCTCTGATATGTCGGATTTTAACCCTAAAAACTCCAATGGATAATGATTTTCAATTTTGCAATTTCACTTGGAGCAACTTTCCACTGGTCATTGGCCATTGTGCCTTTTTGTTGTTATGGCAGATTTTTACGTCTGCGGCGAAACTCGCTCGTTTTTGTTTGGATTTTCTGATGTTTACCGATGTCGACTGTCGAGTTTCTGACTTTTCGTCTTTAGTGTCGTAAGCATTTGGACAGTATCTTGATTATATATTTTGACGTTCAACCCTTGCCATGAGTCTGTCCTCTTTGGAGTGGTCCATCATGCTCAACCTCAAGAGGTTCCAGGTTCGTCATTATGGGTTCGTCGTTATCGATAGCTGAACGATTGCACACATGAATGGGAAAAGAAAGGATCTTTTTTACCAGCAACTGAAAACCGTGCCGTAGTAGTGCCACGTTTCCAGCGTTGTGCTGCCCGTCGCTGCTCTTTGCACTTATGCTTCTCGGTTCTGTAGACACTGAAAATGGTGTTAAACTATCATCATTGGGAATTGTCGACTGGACTCTTTGTGTAGCCAACACTTGGAGTTCAACTGTGGTGACTTGTGCTTCTCGTACGGCGTTTTGACTTTAAGGATGACTCTGTCGTGACGTTACCATCAATAGGCTTGAGTTATATGAATAGGCACCGTTGATGGCTGCCAGATTTGTCTTGTATTTGTTTTTATGTGTCATGTAACTCATGTTTTTTTATATGCTTGTAAACCAGAGTGCGTTTTGCAGCTAGTACATTAAGGACTATACTTACTTGCTTAATAGTATGTTTTATAAAAGCCAGGCCTTTGAGATACATGAGTTAACATGTCATATAAATTATATTTGCAAAATAGCTTTGATTTTTCAGGAAGCTATATTGGCAATGTGCTTACAAATCCTATGGTAGGCATGCTGTGTGATTTTGTTGGATGGGAGTCAGTATTTTACGTGACAGGTAAGCACTAAACACAGATTCTATTTCATCACCAAAATAAACCATCTGTGCTGTCACTGAAACACCGAAATGCCACCACATCACTCCTGTCCTGAAATCACTACAATTGGCTCAATATACCTGAACGCATTGAGTACAAAGTCCTATCACTCACCTACAGCACACTTCAATCATCCCATCCAACCACTTTATTCAACATGCTCCTCATCCTCCATTACACTTTGATTCACCCTTCCGTTTACCTCAACAATTAAATTTGCAAACTGCTCTATAGCCATTGCTGTTCCACCTCTTTGGAACAAACTTCCACCAACACTATGACAAACTTCTGACACATCGTACGAACACACCAAAACTTCACCTCTCGATATCTCCTCCTGACCGTGCCTATAAACTTTGTTTTGATTCAAGAGCGTCTGTGAATAAGGTGGTTGCCGCAACTTAGCTTTTGCAGATGCTGTAGATGTTTCGAGTTTACAATTACGATTCAATGCATAGGGCTGATAGTCTAGTTTAGAAGGAAAAGTTCAGTATAAGAAGTTCATTACTTGCCAGCCAAGACTGCTCACTGCAAAAAAGAATAGCTGCCCATTGGAAAGAAGAATTAACTATGAAACTATTGGATGGTGTTGTGACATCTAAAATAGTCAATAACCGAAAATGTTAATTAAATATTCACATATTTGTGAATATTTACGAGTATTAAAAAATCTTAATATTCATGAATATTTACGAATATTAAAACCTGAAGTCACGAATACTCGATCTATGTAAGTGAACGGGCAATGGTGCGAAGCTGGCGCAGCTGATAATAGCAGATCATGCTCATGTGCCAGATTTCCTAAGTGTAGAGACCTTGCACTGACTCCCAGTTGCTCAGTGCTCTTTCAGAGTATGTAATGAAATCTCAACTAGACACTTGCTTGATGTTTTTAAAATGATTTCAAACTTTTAGGCCTATGCAAGCGTGTATTGTAATTTTTATATATGTAAAATTCAAAAAGCAACGGTCAACTGTTATGATTGTATTTTCAGGCGTTTTAGGATTACTGTGGTCTATATTAGGCATATTTTTAATGTATGATGACCCAGGTGTGCATCCTAGAATCTCTCCAGCGGAATATCAGCACATTGTATCTTCTCAAGGGCAGAAACCAAGAAAAGTGAGACTTTGTGTTCATTTAAACATATTATATTTTCTTTCTAGCTTCGTGACCATTGAGTTTTAGTCTTTTAGATATTTTAACCATTCATTTCTTTGTCTATATCTTTTCATGATATCAATTTAAAAAGTTGTAAGTATAAACTGCAGTTGATCGAGACGTGTGCTATGATTGATTTGACTCGGCCGATGATCGGCTTTGCCAATAAAGAACTCTGACAACTGCTGCATTCTTATATCCCATTATGTAACTTGAGCTAACTCATCAATTTCATAGACACACAAATACTCCAACGCGTCGGCTGGAATTCCAAGTATTAATCCAGAAATCCATTTTGACGTTAACCATATTTTGTATGTTTGTATGTGCACTTGTTATAGGGCCCCTTCAAACTCTCACTACTCAGAGGCACTCCAGACTACAGCACGGACACTGCATTGGAATTTCACGCCAAGGGCCTGAGCAATTGCAAGTGAAGGATTTGCCCAGGGTCCCTATGTGGTCCCTTGAGGTGGATTCGAACTTTCAACTCTCCGGCTGCAAGGCAACAAACATACCACTGCACCACCATGCCAATGATATTTCAGTAGAATGAATTCAGTTGAAACCACCATTGATTCACACTATGTGAATTTCTACGAATTTTATGTGGAAGAAGATGTTAGATTAAATATGAAGATGAATACATTTTATTTCGTTTTGTATTAAAACTGTTGAAGAAGGACTAATTTGCAAATTGTTTTATTTTATTTTAGACCTCGTTTTCAGACATACCGTGGCGTAAAATTCTTACATCGCCGCCTGTGTACGCTGTAATGACAGCACATTTTGTCTACAGTTGGGGAAATTTTACATTTCTTTCATCTCTACAACAATACCTGAAGTATATTCTAAATTTTGACATAAAAAATGTAAGTCATTCTGCCATTGAAAGTTAATTATAATGTACAGTATTATTATGCGTGTTTATATGTTTTGGTATCTTTGCTGGTATAATGGGTATATATATATTTATATAAATAAATAGAGATCAAGGACAAGCAGGGTCCCTGAATAAAAAATGGAGGGGAAAAGAACAAGAGGAAGACCACGAGAGATGCTGCTGGACACGTTGATGACGAAGATTGGATACCAAAGACTATTAAAAGAAGAAGGCCCAGCGGAGGGAAGAGTGGCGACACTGGACAGCCGAACCTGCCTAGGGGCAGAGAACCAGAAGAAGATAAATATATAAGTTTTTTTATTTACCGGTATATGCTTTTTGCTGTGTTTTATGCATTTTAGAGTGGTTTCGTATCAGGAATACCATATCTTGTGATGTTGTTGCTCGTGATTTTCAGTGGAGTGATGTCCGACTATTTGATGACAAATAACATCATGTCTGTCACCAATATCAGGAAGCTTATGGTTTCTGTGGGTATGTAGCTCAGCATTACGGTATCTATTCTATAGATTCTAATCAGCTCTTTAAAACGTTTAGTGACACTACTGTAATTGTAGAGACTGCCACTTCCACTCCTAATATGTAATTGGTATTGTAGCTAACCTGCTATGTTGATCAGATGGTTGTGATCACTCCTTCGTATCCATAAGTTGTGTCCTATGTTCAGACTGATAGACAGAGTAGGTTGCTCTGGTGCAATCATTCCAGATTCATCCCTTGAAAAGGCTTGAAGTCCTAAGGAAGGTTGGGCCCCTTCCACCTAACCATTTTTAATCCCAGCCTGACTGTCCTTGGATTCTCTGACGATGGCGCAAGATGCCTGTGGTAATTCCAGAGCTTTTCCATTGTAATTTGTAGGCCTATGTTCTCGGACTGCTGACAAGTATGGAGTAAGATTACACGGTATAGCACCTCTGAATAGTCTATGCTACAAGAGGCGCTCTATACATTTCTAGATACGATGCGATACGGTATGGTAGTAGCGTTTGATAATAAGTCTAACAGGAGTCGAATTTAGCTGCATTGTAGCCTGCAAGGCTATCCAATCTATCTATCCCACTGCTCATTCATTTCCCATATCCCTACCTTTTACTGATAATCAAAACCTTATCTTCAAATGATGAATGCTTGTCACTTATGTTGCTTATATAAACTGAACTTATACATGTATAAAATTTTTGTAAAATTAATTATATATGTAACATGCTGCGTTGTGCCAGCCTGAAGTGTTGATTAAACGAAAGTTGATTGTTTGATTGACTCTATACATAGGACTTGCATATTAATAAACTGGTGTTATTGTTTTAGGTTTCATTGGATGTGGTTCCTTCATTATTGCTACTGGATATGTGAAATGTAACAATCCTCTGGCAATCACTCTAATTTCTTTGAGTATTGGCTTTTTGGGAATGTCGTATGGAGGATGGAGTGCAAATCACGCAGACCTTGCGCCTCCTTTTGCTGGTAAAAGGTTTTATTTAAATTCTAAACTGCTAAATTGCGTCTGCTTTTTGTTTATTTAAACTGGACCTTTCAATGTCAGAAGTCATAGGCTGATCACACAAACTTAGGAATGATAATTATAATCAGAGTAAACCGTGCAACACGAACTTATCGTCGAAGATGCATTGAACACAGTCGTCATCATCAACATCGACTCCACAACCAACATTTCCTTATCGTTACGATGCAACGATGCAACAACCAAAAACAACCGCGAATTTTGATGCAACATCATCATTCGCTTCTGAAACATCCAGTAAATTGCCGTTTTCACACATGTACAACTGCTCTTTCACTTCAACCGTAAGGTCCGTAACAGTCAAGTTTTGCTGAGCACTGGCATTCAACATTTTTAACAAACTCATTCATAAAAGACCAAACTCACTCAACATTCTTTCAGACAACCAACATTCAATCAACATTTTGTTGTCTTTGTGTGCAAATGTCAACAATTCCACACAACTCTGATGAGACCTTCCAAGGTTAACTTTCTTGCACAGCATGAACTTTAACCCTGCTGACACAAACTCAAACACATTGAATGACACAGAAACACACACACACAGTCACACACACACACACACACACACACGTAGGTACGCACGCGCAGTATCAGTTGACTCGTCCAACCCTCGAGTTGCAACATCTGTACACACTTCACATACCTTCAGCGTATGTCTCCATTTTTCTGTTCAACACATCTTCGTTTCGATATTTGTATTAATTTAGTTTCTTCAATAAACGAAATGGCATTCACTGCCAACATGGGCGGAGACCTGGGGGTGACAGGGGGGACGGTCCCCCCCCAAAAGGTGTTGGGGGACGGCCCATGTATTGGCCCCCCCCCCAAAGTTGATCGTCAAGACCTTCACGGCGGGTGAAAAAACCAATTTTCATGGGAAAATAGAATTTGTTCTTAAACTTTTGGCCTTTTTTTGGCCAAATGACTAAACAAAAAAGGTCATCAACTTCTTTTGACGGCGAAAACAGAATTTTGTTCTTGTTCTTGACTTTTTGGAGTTTTTGAGGCAAATGACTAAAAAAAAAGGTCATAAACTTTTTTGGCGACGGAAGTAGAAAAATTTTCTTGGGAAAAGGGTCGCGGAAAATTTTCGCTTGTCAAGAAATGTCGCGTCTTTCCTTCGGCCACCCGTCCGTCCCCCCAATCCTCAGCCCAGGTCTCCGCCTATGACTGCCAACGAGTGCATACTAATATACTAACATACTAACTAAAACTAAAACGGAAATCGGATTACTAAAACTAAAATTGATCCATAAAAACTAAAACAAAAACTAATATTCACCAACAATTAAAGTGACACTAAAACTAACAATTAAGACTAATAATCAAAACCAAAACTAAGAATTGAGACATTATTAAAACAACACTACTTCTAAGGCTTTAAAATCACAAACCCTGTATGACCAAAACCCTTCACATGGATCAATAATTACACAAACTTTGTTAAACAACTGAAGCTTTTCAGAAGCACCACATAGGTTTGCACGGCTTCCACAACTACAGGAAGCATCAAACTCTGCACTAGCTTCCATCCGCTCATGGTAAATGTCAGAAGTGCCACCCAGCGAATAAGATTTTTGATGACCAAGCACTATTAAGATTTATATTTGATTTGATTGATTTTTAGCAAATATAAATTTATTAATTGTTTGTGAAATTTATTGAGGATAATTCCAATGATTTTCGCTAGGTCATTACTTAGTTTAGGTTTATGGAATTGATCAACCGATTTTAGTAATATTAATGAGAATCTGTGATTCTGTATGTTTCTTTCAGCTTGTTCAGGGCTTTCCTGTCCTTATTCACCTTCTCTTTTTTCTTTCTTTTGTTCTCTGTCTGTTTGTAGGCTTTTCATATAGCACATCATTTGTGGTATTGTTTATATTTACATAAGCAAGGCATATTATTCTCATATTTATTGTTTATTTGTTTTCATACAGGAACACTTGTGGGTATTTCAAATACCATTTCCACAATAGCAGGAATAACCGGAACACTAGTTCTTGGTATATTTACGAAACATGGTGTAAGTGACAGCTCTGTTGTTTCAATTTTTTAGTCAAATACGTATTTTAGTGTGTACCTTTGCAGGATGAAAGGCATGTGGCGGTCAAAAGGACCATTTTTTGTCATGTGTTAGTCAGTAATATAATTGCCTGAAAATGATGCAAAATATCTATTAGAATATTTTAGTTGCGTATTTGTATACCCGGTATTATATGTGAAAACCATACATCCAAGAACATATATAAGAATGTATTATGGTGTGTCTCAAGTTAAGGCCTAAATGACTTTATAGCAAGTATTCATCGTAGCACTAAATGATATTAACTTGTCGATTATGAATTCTTGAGCACAAAGCTATAGTTGGTGTAGAGTACTATTGTACTAGCTTTATAACTGAATAACACTAACAATTCTTCAATTTACACCTGGCATTGTGTTGTACCCAATCTTCCCACTATAGAAACCACGGCCTCAGTCACTGCATGACACCATGGCTGCACGATCATATTAATCCTAAGGTGGACAACCTAACGAGGAAATAATCTTTTTGAGGAAATCATCTTTTTGACAAGGATGCTTTATCTTATTTAAATGTCATTCGCAGACGATATTGACTTATTGGAGTATATTTGTAATAGGTTACAGGAGAGTGTCAGTGGGCTAAATACCTCTGCGCAATGGGCGGAATTGAAAATGAATGTAGATAAAACAAAAACAATGGTATTTGGGAAAGAGATGATGGCTAGAGAAATTAAAGTTCAAGAGGAGGTGATCGAGAATGAAACGGAGTTTGTCTATTTAGGCAGTCTGCTTACATGGAATAACGACTGCACAAAATAAATAAAGACAAGAGTAGTGAAAGCAAAGGGAGTTATGGCAGAACTAAATACTATCTGGAACAGTAAACAAATCAGCTTTATTACCAAAATATAAATGTTCTATAGATACGTTTGTTCAGTACAGCACTAACTGTATGCGTGTGAGGCATGGATAATCAAACAAAACTGATCGGATAAAATATTGGCCACCGAAATGTACTGCTATAAAAAATATTACATCTGAATTGGACATCGAAGGTCACAAATAAATAACCCCGTAGAAAATATAAAGGAAGACTTTATGCAAAGAGTTATGAGGAGGAAACTCAGTCTATTTGGATATACATGTATAGAATGGACAAAAATAGAAAAATAAAGTGTGCTGCTTGGAATTATGAATGGCAGGGGGGGGGGGGAAGAGGAAGACCAAACACGAAGTGGATAGATGACATCAAGGACTGGTGCAATCGAGACCTATACGTAGTTAACTATATCTGCACAAGATCGAGGACTATGGAAAGTGGTAATGAAATGTGCGTTGGACACCTATGGGCTTTCAGCCCATGGATCATGATGATGACGATGAAATATCCTTTAAGTTCATTCATTTATTCATCCATTCAAGAATTTATATAACACTTCTTCAAGGGGGACTATTCAGAAGCACTCCCAACTCTAGCACAGCAAAAACGGACAGTTTTGAGTTTACTAAAAATGTTTTAGTAATAAATTAACCAAAGTACAGTATAAATTCTTTTGTCAGCACAGTTACTTTAAAATTAGTACTTTTTTCTTTCAGCAAACAAGAGCTGCATGGTTGAAATTCTTCTACCTAACAGGAGCTATTTATCTTTTTGGAACTATCGTTTACCTTTTGTTCGGATCAGGGAAACGGCAAGAATGGGGCTATCTGCCTCCAGAAGATGAGACAGCTAAAACAGACAAAGTAACAGCCACACCAGCCAAACCAGCAACAGCTATGCCAGCCACAGCCACACCAGCAACAGCCACAGCAACAGCCACACCAGCCACGCCAGTCTCAGCAGCAGCTAAGCCTGCAACACCCATCCCTGCCACGGCAACAGCTACGCCAGCAACAGCAACAACAGTCACGCCAGCCACAGCAACAGTTAAGCGAACTTCAGCATCAGCTAAGCCAGCCACAGAAACAGCTAAGCCAACAGCAGCAACGGCTAAGCCAACCACATCAACGGCTAAGCCAACCACATCAACGGCTAAGCCAACCACAGCAACGGCTAAGCCAACCACGGCAACGGCTAAGCCAACCACAGCAACGGCTAAGCCAACCACAGCAACAGCTAAGAAGACGAATTAATAACATTTCTGACTAAAGAGTGGCACAAGTTGCCATATCTTGGTGTCTAATACTATGCAAATTATATCCTATATTGATATTTATCTTTTTGGCTTTTTATGAATGCAACACACTAAATATGTTGCTTTTAATTGTTTTTTAATGGCTTTCGCAGTTTTCTTAATTGCGTGTTTTTCTTCGTGTTTTCATTGACATTGGTTTAAGAAAAGTGGACAGATTGCAGAAATGATGTACACTTTAACTTTTGCAGATTGTACTCTATCTCTTAGCAATCACTTGCTAATATTACTTGATCTTTATCGCTGCTGTTTGCTTTTTATATTTATTTACATTACTTTTTGTATTTCATAAGCACTCTAGTGTGGATGACTACCATGACTAACCCGTGATGCAGTCTTATAAATATTTTGTACAAATATTTAACTCTGTTTTTCCCTGACGTTCCCAAAGACAAACAAAACATTTCTTTTCATCAACCATAGATGATGCAAGGTCTGCTGAAATCAATTAAAATCAAAGGAAAAAAACTGTATAATAATTTTATAAAAAATTCTACAATGGAGAATAAGCATACTTTCTCCAAGTATCGGAATAGATATAAATTAACTAGGATAAAACTGAGCAACTTTACTATTCTAATGAATTTTCAAAACATTCTAATGATATTAAGAAAACTTGGCAAATCATTAGAAATATAGTAAAAACTGGCAATAAAGACAAAATGATAACAGAAAACAAACAACACGAAATGTATGGCCAAACAGTTTAATCCTTACTTCACTGGACTGGCACAGTCCTTATCTGATAAGATTCCTCCCTCTGAGACAAAATTTCAAGCATTTATGCCAGTGATTTAGTCGAGTCCACCTGAGCCGAGTCCGAGTCCAGCTAAGTTGAGTCCGAGTCCAAAGGGGTCCGAGTCACTAAGGATCGAGTCCATGTCTGAGTCCAGTAGCACCAAGATCCACTGAAGCACTCAATAGGCCTATAAATGGCATAGAAAAATATCGATACTATATAGCCTACAACAAAAAATTTAGTGTAATTTATCCAAATTTAACTTTTAAAATACTGAATTAGATAAAGTGACCAAAACTGCCACCCATCAGCATTGCCTTTGCTTTTAAAGTATATGTTCGGAGTCTGTGGTATAGGGAAATGGAGTCTATCCACTGTTAATAATTTTTATCATCTGCCCTCCAATACCTTAGCACAGACCAACTAAGTGATACGGCACTGTCTGCACATTGCAATAGACCAATTGTATAGTATCTGATATATTAATGGAGATGTAAATATTTAAACCTCTGCGATCCAAGATCAGAGTTCTAATAGTCAGCACTCACCAGCCACAAATAACCAACAGACACGTCCAACCTCATTTGTCTTATCCATAAATATCTAGATAGATTAGAAATCTATGTCCTGTTGTGTATATCAGCATATTAATGCAAAGTCCATTGAGGTGTCAAAAATAACAAACTCGATTTCAACTGTATGAAGCATGAATGTCATGGATGCCTGGTTATGTTTGTGTATAGGCCTATTATTATGTATTACTCTTTCCAAGTAAGTGATAAATGTATTAGGTGAAATTGTATCTCCTTGCGTTGTTCCTATTTCGGTCACAAACCATTCTCGTGTATCCTGTCCCACTTTCAAATTCAATGCATTCTTTGATCTTTCTCCCTCCAATGTTTTGATGAATCCGTATCAGTCTGTTCCCGACCCCGTATGACTCAGTAGTCAGTATTGCCAATGTAGCATCATGCTTGATGGAATCAAATGCTTTTTGAAAGTCCACAAATCAGAATCACTTACAACAATCATTGCCATTTGTGACAGTGAATAGAAAATTACCTTGTAATGAGACTGTATTTTTTAAACCAAACTTTCGATTAGCATTTCCGTACATAGGTGCAACCACCCTACGGGACCAAGGGATGCGTCCCCCCAACTTCCGACGAAAGGTTTGGGAAGGTCACTCCCAACTTTAGCCATCGACTGCTGCTAATAGCCGTTTCAATATAGATTGGCTTATTAAGAATGTAGCTTCTCAGGAATCTCAGCATTAAGGCTGAGTCAAGAGCGTTTTAATTTTGCAAGTAGGCCTTCATCTTATCCCGCCAGTGTTGGCGTCTCACAGATTGCACGTGAATTTGTTGCTAAGTGTGAATCACGGAAACTGATCCTTGGTGATATTAAGTGACTCGACTTTCTGTCAGTAGGCTTATCTTCGTGTCTAGTTTGAATGTTTTTGTCTTTTCAAATGCACTTGACTGCAGTTGACCTGTTGGTCATGTGCAATCAAATGTACCAGAAATTATCATTATATGTACATAGGATTCATTTTGTTAGGTTTTGCTCAATTGCTCTTTTTATTCTTACTCTCTATTACCGTGGTAACATATGCCTACAACATGGGCATAGACTTGGGGAGTGGGGGGGGGGGACAACGGGGGACGGTTCCCTCCAAAGTTTTTGATGGGGTTCGATGTGTTTATATCTCTTGCCAATATTTCAGAAATATTTAATAAATATCATCATAAATTTCTGCAGTGTTTTCCACTGGTTATCCATAATGAGCAATTTTGTTCAGATGACAGCTTAAAAACAGCATGAAAATCTTAAAAATGAAACAATGGGAGGAGACATTTGTTGAAGTTTTAAACCATGCATTTGTGCAATGAAATTATGAGAAATTATTTTGAGATGACGGTTTAAGAATTCTGACAAATTTTAAACAATGGGAGTGGACGCTTAAGTCTTACATCACAACTATCAACACAGAAATGATTGCTCAATTTCACTCAAATGACAGCCTAAAATGTTATCAGAACAGTTTTAAAAGTAAAAAATTAAACAATGGGTAGGAGACATTTATTGAAGTCTTAAAGGATGTATTTCAGCAATGAAATTATGAGAAATTTTGCTGAGATGACAGTTTAAGTATATCATCAAATTTTACAGCATGGAAATTTGAAGAAAAATAACAACAATTGGAGGAGATGCTTTTGAAGTCTTAAACGACGACTATGAACACTGAAATGATGAGCAATTTCGCAAAATGACAGCCTAAAATGCATTGCAGTGATCATCTGATCATCTGGTCTATGCTGGCAGGAGATGGAAATGAACACAAGTCATGTTTTGCACTCTTTAGTTCCACTGTGTGCTGATTTATATGCGCATTTGAATCAATGGATAATCTGGATATTTGTTGCATGACTATAAATTTGGTACTATTTTACCGTCTCTGAGACAGGTTTCTCTAATTATAAGCGTGACCTTAGTCCCTAGTGATAATGATAAACAGTGGCGTTGCCAGGAATTTTTGATGGGGGGGTCTATGACCAAATGCTTGTTTTTTTCTGATATAAGTGGGCAAACAACCTTTTAAAAAACGTTTTTTCCTATATTAGCCAATGGGGGGGGGATTAACCCCCAAACCCCCTGGTGATACAGAACAAGTAACATTAGCCAGTGATTGCTTAAGAGTTAGAGTACAGTCTGCAAAAGTTAAAGCGCATTCTCATTTCTGCAGTCTATTCACTTTACCTAAACCAAAGTCAATTAAAACACGAAGAAAAACATGCAATTAACAAAAACTGCGAAGGTTACAGCAAAAACAATTAAATGCAACAAACTAAATGTTACTAAAAATTCAAAAATAATATAAAGAATTTGTTTTCCTTTCAATTAAGGATATAATTAGCATAGTATTAGACACCAAGATATGGTAACTTGTACCAGTCTTTAGTCAGAAATGTTATTAATTCGTCTTCTTAGCCGTTGCTGGCTTAGCCGTTGCTGTGGTTGGCTTAGCCGTTGTTGTGGCTGGCTTAGCCGTTGTTGTGGTTGGCTTAGCCGTTGCTGTGGCTGGCTTAGCTGTTTCTGTGGCTGGCTTAGCTGATGCTGAAGTTCGCTTAACTGTTGCTGTAGTTGGCGTGGCGGCTGCTGTTGTTGGCTTAGCTGTTGCTGCGGTTGTCTTAGCTGTTGCTGGCGTAGCTGTTGCCGTGGCAGGGATGGCTGTTGCAGGCTTAGCTGCTGCTGTGACTGGCGTGGCTGGTGTTGTGGCTGGTGTGGCTGTTGCTGTGGCTGTTGGCGTGGCTGGTGTTGTCGCTGGTGTGGCTGTTGCTGTGGCTGGTGTGGCTGTTGCTGGTTTGGCTGGTGTGGCTGTTACTTTGTCTGTTTTAGCTGTCTCATCTTCTGGAGGCAGATAGCCCCATTCTTGCCGTTTCCCTGATCCGAACAAAAGGTAAACGATAGTTCCAAAAAGATATATAGCTCCTGATAGGTAGAAGAATTTCAACCATGCAGCTCTTGTTTGCTAAAAGAAAAAAAGTACTAATTTTAAAGTAACCGTAAAATCACAAGTCTAGGCTATTGGATTTATACTTCCATGCATTAGACTATACATGTAGACATTTTAGTATTGCTTCCTCCGAACATTTTCTTCTTGTACTCAATTATTGTATTGTATTGTATTTAAACATTTATAAAGCGCCTCTAGTAGGGTGAACCGTTCAGAGGCGCTCCCAGTGCGCAAGGCCCAGCGAGAAGAAACAGGTTTTGAGAAGAGACAAAGCAGAGGAGAGACTACCAGAAAGAAGTGTAGAGCGAACAGAAGGAGAAAGGGCATTCCAAAGAGAAGGACCAATTGAGACAAATGATCGAGACTGAGCCATAACAGTTCTAGACCGAGGAACCAAGAGGTCAAATCTGTTGGATGAACGAAGTGGACAGTGGGAGGAAGCTGAGTGAGGACGAAGTAAAACATTAGTGAGATATTTTGGGGCAAGACCCCGTTGAGCCTTTATGATCAGAGTGAGGATCTTAAATTGTGTGCGAGCACGGAGAGGAAGCCAGTGAAGTTCATGAAACATAAAGGTAGAGATGTGAGAGTACTTGGGAAGACGGGCAATCAATCTAACAGCTGAGTTGAGAACAGACTGAATCGGTGAAAGACGAACTTTGGGAAGACCAATGAGGAGAGCATTGCAATAGTCAATTCGTGAACATATAAAAGCATGAATTAAGGTAGTGAAGATGGAGGAGGAGACAGAGCGACGAATGGCTCTGAGACGTCTTAAATGGAAATATGACGAGCGTGTCACATTGGAAATATGCTCAGTAAAGGTAAGTGAGCTATCAATTACAACACCCAGATCCCGAACACTTGAAGAGAAGGAAAACAGCGGAAATTTTTCAGAGAGCAGAATGAAATCAAGCTTCTGAAGCTGCTAGGATTATGCCTACATAACTATAGGCGTACTGTTACAGTTTCTCTAAGCTGTAGAATAACACAACTTATGTCTGAATAAAACGACACAAAACTAACAAAGTATATCACGACTGTAATGCGTGTGCTTTGGACACAAAACTTCCAGAGGTGTATCGCAGGTGATCTGGACCACAAGGCAAAACTGCTAGAACCCAGAGATTGACATCGACGTATTCATGGCTGACCACGCCGTGTGCTGTGTCTGCGATGAGACCTCGGGTTTCCTTGCGGGTGACAATGCCTCCGCGACGACCCTGCGTTTCGACAAGATCACGGTCATGCCAGATGCTTAGGCGCCAATAGTTTAGACTACATGTCGAGTGAGAATGTCGTCTGATTCAGAGTGCCTCTCGGCAAAGCGTCACCACGTGCACGAATATTTTTATCAAGGACATAATAGGCTACATTTAAATCAAAACCCCATGATACGGCTGGAAAGCACTCCATAATACAAGTTTCAACTAATGAGGCTCAGAACCTCTTGATCATTAGTGACCAAATCCTGACATATTTTTATACCAGAAAAGTAAAATAATTTAGACTGTGCTATTATAATCTTACTCGGCGGAAGTTTCAAACTTTTGCTAGGCGCAGGCCCTACAATTCAGATCTGACTTACTTAGATCCCTATATATAGTTATATGCCTACAGTGAGTTCCATAGTTACTGTTTTGCAAAGAGCACTGATTATCGCACTCTGCAAGAGCAAAACTAACAAGACGACTGATTGTAGTTCAAAACTTGTAAACAAATTTGTGTATTTAAAAAGCTCTTTGGAATGTTATTTTCCAATAGAATTTCTGAATAAAATATCCTTTAATTGTAATTTTTTATTAACCTTTGTGTTCACCCCATCGCGGAACCCATTTTGGGAAATGCTGGACTATGGTAGCCTAACTCCAGAGGTAAAAAAGAGCTATCAGAATGGCCTTCCAGGTAGCAGTCCAAATGACATTTAAATAAGATAAAGCATCCTTATTAAAATTGATTTCCATGTCAGGCGGTCCCCCTTAGGGATAATTGGGTCTTGGCGTCATGGAGTAGGGTTGTGGTTTCAATGGGAAGGATTGGGTGCCACACAATGCCATAGCAGTAAAGACCTGTTATTCAGGTGTAAATTGAAGACTTTTAGTGTCATTCAGCTGTTATTCAGTTATAAAGTTAATACATGTTAGTTAGTGTAACTAAGGGCTACAATGAAGACTTGTTAATGTTATTTAAGTCTAAGCTTGAGTCAAACCATAGCATATTCTTATAGATATTTTGGATGTATGATTTTCATGTCTAATATATAAAAATATGCACCTAAACATAGACTAATACCTTAGATGTTTTGCATAGATTTCAGGCAATTGATTGACTGGGGAAATTATGTCCTACCGTGGGGAATAATGTCCAGGGCTTTTATCCAGGGATTATATCTGTCCAATGTCTTGATCATGTGGATCTGAGAAAAAACACAAAGTGCCAGATCACATGAGAAAAAATGGTGCTTTTGACATCTTACAAAGGGACACACTAAAATATGTATTTGACTATAAAAATGAAACAACAGCTGTTACTTACACCATTTCTCGTAAATATACCAAGAATTGGTGTTCCAATTATTCCTGCTGTTGTGGCAATGGTATTTGTAATACCCACAAGTGTTCCTGTATGAAAACAAATAAACAATAAATATGAGAATAATAGGCCTTGCTTATGTAAATATGATGTGCTATAGATATGAAGAAACAATGCTCATCTACTATGCCATAAGAGAGTGAGAGACAGACAGACAGACAAACAGACAGACAGATAGGCAGGCAGACAGACAGATAGACAGACAGACGTGCACGTTACAAGTGTACAAAATGCCATAGCCGGCCACTCTTGCATGAGAACTAATCCACTACGAAACATAAGAATACAAATTAGCTTACAGAATTTCTTCAAGATAACTATTCAGAGGCGCTCCCAAACCAGGCATAACCACAGAAGAAAGTCTTGAGTAGGCTAGTTACAAAATGAGTTAGACAAGTCCTGCAGAAGAGCATGCAGGCCACAGGCAGAGGTTATTCTAAACAGAGAACCCAGAATCGAGAAAGCTCTATGGCTGTGCAATGTGTGCATACATGTGGAACTACTGAATGCAGAGAGCGGCGACCAGAGCAAGATGAAGTTAAAGATCTTAGATCTCCCAAAGAAAGACACTGCTCAGGACACAGCGCCAGACGGTGGACGAAATCCTATAAATGGATGCGCTGCTGGACAGGGAGCCAGTAGAGGACATCCCACATGTAAGCGGAGATAACTTAGGGATGCGATCAGTCAAACGAGCAAACGAGCAGCCCACAGAACTCGCTCCAAGGTTTGCAATTAGACCCTTGCAGCCCAAAGTAGATAAAAGAGTAGCATCTAATTGATTGCCGGAGGAGGGGAACAGGAGACTACTGGTCTACCCGTAAGTGGCGCAAAAGATAGTACTGTACTTAGCAGGATTGAGCCAGTGACATTATATGCTCCACAAACAACAGTTCTTGGTCCAGACTGAACCAGGAACCCCAGATTACAGTGATGTAGGACTCGAGTCCGGCAAAAGACTCGAGTCCGACTCGAGACCGATTTTCTGCGGACTCGGACTCGGACTCGGACTCGGGCTGCCAGGACTCGGACTTGGACTCGGACTCGAAGCCCTGGACTCGAAATTTGACTCGGTGACTCGTTTTCCGAGTCACGGATATTCCGTGGAACAGGCCACAACCTGTATTGACACACCAATTAAGACATTTCGTCTGCTTTTTTGATCAATCAAGTGACTCATCTCAAACAAAGGAACCCTTGTAGCCTGCGGGTTTAGGCTAAGTTCGTAATGAAACAACCTGACATTGAAATTATGTCACGGATGGCTGGGCACCGCTGAATAAAGGCGAGGGAAGGTAATAACAGGTTTATTTGATGTATAGTCGGTGTTGGGTTACGGGAGGGGCTAGTTGAAATATTTGAACATGAGCTTATAATAACCTTACATATAATAGGCCTGCACAAACAATACCAGGCATTCATGGCATGCAAAGGTCTATATCGAGTTTGATATTTTGACACATCAATTGACTTGGCATTAATATGCTGATCTGATCGAACGAACATAGACTTCTAGTCTATTGAAATGTTTATAACAAATGAGGATAGGAGGTTGGAGGTGTCTACTGGCTACTTGCGGCTGGTGGCTATTAGAACTTCTCTCATCTTGGAATCGGGCACAAAGGTTTAGGCCTACTTAGGCCTACATCTCCATTAATAGATCAGATAGGCTACTACATAATTGGAAGATTGCAACGTGCAGGCAAGGTCGTAGCACTTAGTTGGTCTGTGTTGGGGTATCGGAGTAGCTGATATAATCACAGTGAATAGACGCCATTTCCCAAAACCACAGATTCAGAACATTTACTAGAGTAGGCCTAGAGGCATTGCTGATGGGTGGCAGTTTTTGGTCCCAAATCTCAACATAAGAGACTTCACAAGATGCGCTGTTGAACTTAATTGTGTTTTGTCAGTATAAGGATATTTGTATCTATTTCATTGCGCCAGATTATCAAAAAACGTTATCTAATTCAGTATTTTTAAAGTTCAATTTTGATAAATTACACTTAAAAATACCATTAGCATAATTAGTGTTGATATTTTTTTCTATGTCATTATGTTGAGTGTTTCAGTGGATCTTGATGTTACTGGACTCGGACTCGGACTCGGACTCGATCCTTAGTGACTCGGACTCGGACTCGAACTCCCTTGGACTCGGACTCGACTCGGACTCGGCTTAGCAGGACTCGGACTCGGACTCGGCCCAGGTGGACTCGACTACATCACTGCCAGATTATAGACAGAGGTGGAGAAGATGAAGGTAGTGAATTGAGAAGATAGGAGGGATACCATGTCCAGTGTGTTCTGCTGATGGTGGGTAGTGAACCAAATAATATAGAGTATTTGCACGTTTAGTCATATGCGATCAGACGACATCCAGGCTGTAAGGATGCCACCGGTGTAAGACTTAAAATGGAGATTGCAGAAGACGCTTGGAAAGCAATGCGTGTAAGACTGGAAATCTTCCGCGTAAGAATGATTCGTGAGAGAAGATGAACAGTTTACGTCACAATGAACAATCGAACATGCATCAACAGTAGCAGAGATTTTTAATACGTCTGCTTATATTGGTAATTTAAGTTTGCGTGAGCAGCCTGTGACTTCTGTCATTGAAACGTCTGGTTTAATAAATGAAAAATAGACACAAATTTGACAGTTCAGAATTCAAATAAAACCTTACCAGCAAAAGGAGGCGCAAGGTCTGCATGATTTACACTCCATCCTCCCCATGATATTCCCAAAAAGCCAATACTCAAAGAAATTAGAGTGATTGCCAGAGCATTGTTACATTTCACATATCCAGTAGCAATAATGAAGGAACCACATCCAATGAAACCTAAAACAATAACACCAGTTTATTTTAACATATAAGTTGCATTCTCCTTCCTAACAATCCGGGAAGGACAACAGGAAGTCCTACTTATAGAGCGACAATCACTCATCATTTGAAGATAAAGGTTTTGATTATCAGCAAAAGGTGGGGATATGGGAAATGGACGAGCAGTGGGATAGATAGATTGGATATCATACAGAGCTAAATTTGACTCCTGTTAGACTTGTTATCAAATGCTACTACCATACCGTTTCGCATCTAGAAATGCATAAAGCACCTCTTGCAGCATAGGTTATTCAAAGATGCTATATGATGTAATCTTACTCCATACTTGTCAGCAGTCCGAGAACATAGATAAACAACATCCAATAAAATTTATCTGCTAAACACATACATCGAGAATTCATGAGTTTTGGTATTTGGTATTTGCTTGCCTCCTGTTCAAACCCACCTAATCTTATTGCCCTTCAAGAAACCTGTCTCTCCACCTTGATTTCAAACATTCATACAGCTGACTGTAAACCACCTCCTTACACAGTATTCCCCCACTCAACCTCCTTCTCAAAGTTTATAAAAAAAATAAGGTGGCATCACCACCTTCATGATCACCACCTTCATGAACAATCCAGGAAGAAGTAAGTTACTTTAACATGCGTACGTGTCATCGGTCATGTCGGTTGACTGATCGACCTCTTGTCATTCTGGTGGATATTTACATAAAAATGCAGATTTTGCGAAGTTAATATTGACGATGTTAGAGTTTTCTGGTGCTAGGTTTGCGTACGAAACTTAATCCTCCTTTCAGCCAAGGATTTTGGACGTTAAAAGACGCCTCAGTCACGTGACCGCATCAAGCCCATCCTTTGATGCGTGCACAGTCGAGCCTGAACCACACAGACCGCCATGCAACGCCAGTAGCCGTTTGTTTACATCCCGGTGGAGGACGCACGATGCGGCCCAATGGAGATACTACGACAATGAACCGCTGGCATCAACCAACATGACAAATGACAAATGACTTTCCCCAAGATAGTGGTGGTGATTATTTGTCTGCTCACTAAATTTTCCTTCCCTTTTCTCTACTCTCGCTTTCCGCTATGATGAACTATCCCTCCCCAAATTGAATTTAGTAGGCTAAACTTTGTCCGCCACTTTCGGTCACTCGCAAAGTTGCACTTGGACAGTAGGTTACAAGCCGCTACAGTCATAATTATTTTAATTTTCTGTTATGAATTTGATAACAACTATGAACTTTCACAGAAACTCAATTTCATGGTGTCAAGTCCAGACTACTACAAAATGGACTGCACGTTGTCCAATTATAAAATTTATCAAACTTGAAGAATGGACAGGGCCATAAATCTTTTTGGAACTGTGGGCGGGCAAACTTATACCCCCACCCCCTTGTGCAGGGCTTTTCAAGTTGACATAGTTGCCTGGAGTCACATCGTATTTGTGCTTTAAAAACTGCCAATCCACTTCTGTGTTAATTATTGTCCTGGCTTCTTTATGCGCACTTGCCACACTGTCAAAGAGATCCTACAGGTAGACCCTGAAAGAGTATCTCTGTCCCTCTTTGGTTTATATGAATTCCTCAAGGGTAATGACTATTGACTATAATAATAATAATAGCAATTGAGGATCTGCCATTCCTAATGAAGATATCATATCAGTGTAGCTGATACCAAACTAACTGAATCGGACCATAATCTGAGGCCCCACTAACAGAATGTGGACCGTAATCTGACCTGTACAATTACAGTAGTGTTACAAAAGATTTTAAGAGCTAATCAGATTCTAAGAAATAGATTAAATGCTGCTACACACTCAAGGACATCATGAGTTTCCTGATATTGGTGATAGACATGATGTCACGTGTAATCAAATAGTCACATGCCCATCCAGCTAAAATCATGAACATCCACACGACGACATATGGTATTCCTGATATGAAACCACTCTAAAATGCATAAAAACACAACGAAAACAATAATAAAAAACTTAGTTAAATTAAGGCAGACAGGAATGTCTTCCTTATAACAATTAACATAATTAAAATAAAAACTGCAAAATTAATTATTATTACAAGTTCGAAAGGAACATAATTTTTTATTGGTGTGGCCTCTAGACATCAGGCGGTGCACAACAATGAAACAGGTTCTAGGACCAGTCGCCAAGAAAGAATGCCTCTGCATTATAGTAGTCCATGAGCGAAGGACTAAGAGCTAAAAATATAAATATGTACCGGGTACCCGGTACTTACATTCATACTGACATTATATATATATATATAACATTATTTATATATCAGCAAAGATACATACCAACAGTGGTCCAACACATTTTATAACATTGGTTGGACTGGAAGCGCTCCTGAGTAGAAACCTTGAAGGAGCGCTATATCAAATTCTCAGTAAATAAATAAATAAATTTAAACATACATAATAATTTTGTACATCGTAATTAGTTGCCAATGGCTGAATGACTTACATTTTTTATGTCAAAATTCAACATATATTTCAGGTATTGTGGTAGGGATGAAAGAAACGTGTAGTTTCCCCAGTTGTAGACAAAGTGTGCTACGATTAGAGCCCACACAGGTCGCGATGTAAAAATTTTACGCCATGGCACCTCTGAAAATGAGGCCTAAAATAAAAGTAAACAATTTTGCAAATTAGTTTTAATGCAAAACAGTTTTAATGCAACAGAAAATAAATTCATCTTGATATCTAATCTAACATCTTGCACAGCAAATTCAAAGAAATACACATAGTTAAAGCGTTAATGGTGGTTTCAACTGAATTCATTCTTCTCTTAGAGAAAACACAAGTCAAGTGCTCTGACTTCTAAAGCTGCAGCTTCTTTCGTCCATGCATTTGTGCTGAGCTGCCTCAACTACCGCGCCTCCATCTTTGCTGGTCTCCCTCGGGTTCGGATTCAGAAGTTGGAGAAGGTCCACCAGGCTGCCTAATGAAGGCTGCACGACTTAATGGAAGGTTCACCAAGTTCGACCGTGTATCCCAATATATGCGCGAGGTCTTGCACTGGCTTCCTTTCCCACAGCGCATCTCATTTAGGATTGCATCTTTGTTGTGGCAATGCTTACCAGGCTGGGCACACTCTTATCTGTGTGAGCTTTGCGGCTTTGCCTCCCCCCTTCCACTTGCATAGGCCGCCGCGCACTGCACTCTTCTGCCCATGGTGACTTAGTGGTTCCTTTCACTCGCTCTGCAACAATGCAGAGGCGTTCATTCTCTGTGGTTGGTCCAACAACCTGGAATGGACTTCCCTTGACTATGCGACACGTCCCAAGCTGTTCTCAATTTCACAAACTGTTGAAGACTGTTTTTTTCGCTTGATCTCGGCCGGGAGTGCCTCTGAGTAGGTACCTTGAAGGGGCGCTATATAAATTCTGATTGATTGATTGAAAATAGGCCTACTGAAGGAAAGTCAAGACTCAAGAGTCACTTAATATCACCAAAGATCATTTTCCATGACACACTTAGCAACAAATTCACGTGCAATCTATGAGATGTCAACAATGTCGAGTGAGCCATGCACGATGTACGATTGCACGATGTACAATTGCACGATGTACAATTGCACGATGTACAATTGCACAATTGCACTATGTACAATTGCACGATGTACGATTGCACAATTGCACGATGTACAATTGCACGATGTACGATTGCACGATGTACCATTGCACGATGTATAATTACACGATGTACGATTGCACGATGTACAATTGCACGATGTACAATTGCACAATTGTACAATTGCACTATGTACAATTGCACGATGTACGATTGCACAATTGTACAATTGCACTATGTACAATTGCACGATGTACGATTGCACAATTGCACAATTGCACGATGTACAATTGCACGATGTACGATTGCACGATGTACAATTGCACGATGTACAATTGCACGATGTACAATTGCACGATGTACAATTGCACAATTGCACTATGTACAATTGCACGATGTACGATTGCACAATTGCACGATGTACAATTGCATGATGTACGATTGCACGATGTACAATTGCACGATGTACAATTGCACGATGTACAATTGCACGATGTACAATTGCACAATTGTACAATTGCACTATGTACAATTGCACGATGTACGATTGCACAATTGCACGATGTACAATTGCACGATGTACGATTGCACGATGTACCATTGCACGATGTATAATTACACGATGTACAATTGCACGATGTACAATTGCACGATGTACAATTGCACGATGTACAATTGCACGATGTACAATTGCACAATTGTACATGCAAGACTGCTAAGTGATTTCAAACGCTCTTCACTCCTACTGTTAGGTACATCTTGAGACGTACCTAACAGTATCTATATTGAAACTGCTATTAGTAGCAGTCGGTGGCAAAAGTTAGGAGGGACCTTCCCAAGACTCTCGTCAGAAGTCGAGCCAAGTCAATCGTAGCACACGACTTGATCGACTGCAGGGTATACTCACAACTTTAAAAAAATTGACATCATGAAAAGATATAGACAAAGAGAATGAATGGTTAAAATATCTAAAAGTCAATGGTTACGAAGGTAGGAAGAAAATGTAATATGTTTAAATGAACACAAAGTCTCACTTTTCTTGGTTTTTGCCCTTGAGAAGATACAATGTGTTGATATTCCGCTGGAGAGATTCTAGGATGTACACCTGGGTCATCATACATTAAAAATATGCCTAATATAGACCACAGTAATCCTAAAACGCCTGAAAATACAATCAGAACAGTTGACCGTTGCTTTTTGAATTTTACATATATAAAAATGACAATACACGCTTGCATGAAAGTTGAGATCATTTTAAAAACATGAAGCAAGTGTCTAGTTGAGATTTCATTCCATACTCAAGGACACTGAGCAACTGGGAGTCAGTGCAAGGTCTCTAAACTTAGAAAATCTGGCACATGAGCATGATCTGTTATTATCAGCTGCACCTGCTATGCACCATTGCCCGTTCACTTATGATTAATGCCGTTGCCACCTTTCACCTCACCCTACGTGAACGTGAATAGGTATAGTGGCCTAGTGAAATAAGCAGCCTGAATCCAAAGCACAAGAAAATTTGCATTACATTTGCATTAATAGAAAACTAGGCATGTTGATATAATGTGTACAGGGTGGTTCAATACCAAAAATGTCCCACCAGAAATATGCAATTTCTCCTCAACCCATCAAGATTTAGGTATTTGTTTAAATTTCAATATTTACAGGTGAAAGAATTTTCAACAATCCTTGAAATTTTCCAGCGATCTGACCTCCGATCGGCTGATCAAGCTGAGCTCTTGGCCTCTCACTCACAGACTACTATATAGCAGCAGCGCTCTTTCTCAGTGGCCGGTCCTAGAACCTGGAATTGAACCCTGTCGCGCTCCGCCTTGTGCCTAGAGACCACACCATTATGTTCCTTTACTTAAAAACTGCCCTATTTAGCCATTGTTGAACTGGGGGGGGGGCGCTTCTGAGTAGCTTGCCTTGAAGGTGCACTATATAAAAGGTGAATACTAATAATAAGGTGCATAGAAATTGGAAGTCCATTCCATACCACGGAGACAATAACAGAGAAAGCCCGTTCATGCTGGGGGGGAAATGAGTTCTATGATGGTAGTTGATGTGCGGTGAGACTTGGAAGAGATGCGACCTTCGGGAGATTGGAAACAAATGGAAAAGCAATGGATACAGTGTGAAGGTTAAGACACGGTTATACATGGCCAATGACGAGGGCAAATAGGAAAATATTGGAGACAGCACACCATAGATGCGCCTACTCTCTAGAAATAATGCCAGTAAATTTTACAAGTTGCTGAAATCTAATTTATTTTTGCTGTGGTTGTGCTGAGAGCGCCTTTGAGTAGGGTTTTGAAGGGGTGCTAAAAAAGAATTGAAATGAATGAATGTTACACATCTCCTTGAGAGACAAGATATCAAACAAATCCATCAGAGAAAAAAAGGATAAGAGAAATTGGAGAATACTATCAGAAAAAAGCGACTGAATTGGATGGGACATGAGCTAATGCAAATATTTATGTTAATAGGAGAGCCAACGATGCAGTGAAATGGGCTCCAAAGGAGAAACGTGGGAGACGAAATTGGAAGGAGACCGTCTGAGAAGATGTGTGGAGATGACAATTCCATTGAGGCAGTGATAGGCAGAGAATAATGGAGCAGCTGCGTTGTCTGATGTGCATTCCTTCATGGGAACAACGAAGGGTCGAAGCTAAAGTTAACAGCTGCAAATTTAAGATGCCATATAATTATCGTTGCACAACTGTCACATCGCGCTGATGGCATATATCTCCAGATAAATTTCGTCTGACGTCATTATTTGGCAACATTTCTTGCTAAACACGTCATATTAAATTTAAATGATGAGGTGATGGAAGGTTAAAGCATTGTAATGGAGGATGAGGAGCATGCTGAATGATGAACAACTGATGAAGATAGGACGACTGGGATGATTGAAGAGTGTTGTAGGTGAGAGATAGGACTTTGTACTCAACGCGTTTGAACAGGTATTCTGAGCCAATTGTAGTGATTTCAGGACAGCAGTGATGCGGTGGCATTTGGGTTTTGGTGATGGTTTATTTTGGTGATGAAATACAATCTGTATTTACCTGTCATGTAAAATACTGACTGCCATCCAACAGATTCACACAACATGCCAGCGATGGGATTTGTAAGCACAATGCCAGCTTTGGTTCCTGAAAAAATTCAAATTAATTAGCAAATATAATTTGTATGACATGTTGACATGCTAGTTTGCAGTTAACTCAGCCATCTCAAAGGTCTGGATTTTATATAACGTACTATTATCATAATGTCAAAGACATAAAATTCAAGACCAGTAGAAGGATGCTCCAAGTGAAATTGCAATTGCAAATCACAATCCATTCGAGATGTCAGGAAAGAGGTTATGGTTGGTGTGCAAGATCAAAAAGATGAGTTGTGAGCGTAGACCGGACAGACAGTAGTTTGAAAGGACAGAATGAAACTGAACAGTAAATTCCTAAGCTTTGCCAGCATGAAAGTCTGAGAGCAAATGCTTGGGTGCAGGGGTTACCAGCGCAACCAAGAGTCACAACATTAATAACATAAATTGAGTGAAACAAATCATATTTTATCTCTAAATTTATAAAGTGCCTCTTACAGTGCACACCAATCAGAGGTGCCCCCAGTGTGAAAGAACCAGAGAAAAGGCAGTATTGTTGAGACATAGGAAATATGTGTGATACCAGTTACCATAATAACTAAGAACAACGTATCAATGAAGATGATTAAGAACTGCAGGACCAATGAGGGCAAAAGCTCAAGTTTTTGGCCAAAGCAGTCCTTGCTCGTGGAACAAGGAGAGGTAAATTAAGCAGATAATAACATATTGTTCATTGCATTTACGGAGACTGTCATGGTGCAAGGATAAAATATCTATGTTAATAGATCTGTGCTTATACAGAATATGTGAAATGCAATTTGATGATCTTTAATAGGTAATGAGAAGTATGTGGTCTAGGTCGAAGGTTATATTCATTAGTAAAAAGATGAGCGAGTAAAAACTGGTCGTTGTTGATGGCTTTAGAAAGTCTGTCATCAGACACTTTGGTCAACTGAGTTACACTTGACGTAGACTGGAGCAAGAAACCACAGTAATCCTGGTAATCCTGTGGTAGTCTTGTCAACATGGTATCATCAACAGCTTGATTAAAAGATCAAAAGAAATGTATGGCTAAAATCATGACAAACCTGCATAGATAAATGTAGTCATGCTACTTCTTTCTTGAGGTGTCGCCCATTTTGCCACCAAAACATGCATAACCGGATAAGAAGCACCCTAAAAATATAAAAGGTTTCTTAGGACAACTAGATAGACTACTTCAATTGCTTTAGATTAAATCTTTGCAAGAAAAGAAAGCAAGCCACACAACGTTGTACCATCACTGGCTTCACCAAATTCTCAATCATAACCATAAAACGTCAGGGTTCATCAATATGTTATAAGTTATTGCAGAAGCCAAATTTAACTATCGGTAACCAACAGGGCGCCCTACTACTCATTTTACCAATTGAAGACATCTGCCGATTGGAAGGTTGAGTGTCAGCTAGCGAGGCCCATGGACAATTGGACATGCTTCAAGTTATTTCCTTAGTTGCAGCATGCATAGAGAAACTACAAGGTTTTATTTGCAATGACATTTTGTCGGTCGAATCGATGAAGTCCAACAAAGAAACTGAAACGTCATTCAGATCCTAAACATCCTAACTATGCAGATAACGATGACCAGTATTTTAAGAACAAAGCTGATGACGAAAATCCTTAATTTCCCTGGCAACGCCGAGTAGCACAGCTAGTATATTATACAAAACTATAAGCATAAAGAAAATAACATAACAGTACTAAATAAATAAAACTGTACCTGAGCTAATCCTATAATCATTCGAACAGCAATAAGGGCAAGATAACCACCAGTCTCAGCAAGCACTGGAGTCAGTAAAGTGATAAAACTGGTGATGAACGTTGTGCCTACGAATATTCTTTTGCCACCAATCATCTGTGCCACAGTACCAGAAGGAATTTGAAGAGGAAAGTAGCCCCAGTAGAATGATGACACTATGAAACCCTGCTGTTCTACTGTAAAATCAAAGGGGCCATCCTAAAATAAAAGAAATACCCAAATCACAAAATTAGCTTCTGACAACAGTTGTTCAGCACCAACTATTCAACTGCGTCGCCTGAATTAATAAAGTAGATTAAAATATATTCAAAATTATATGATGTCTGTAATAAATATTTCAATAGAGAGTAAATCATTTTTGTTTATAAATCTTTGAACATTACACTTTGTTGTACAGTTGCATTTCTTTCTTCTTCTTCTTTAGTGTTCTGCCCTTAGGCATACTCCCTCCAACATTTATTCCATTGTCTATCCTTTCAACCGCTTCCATTACCAGCATCTCTATATAGACGTTGAATAACAGAGGAGATAGTGGGCCCCTTGTCTAACTCCTTTCCCTATTCTTCCAGGTTGTGAGTTGACCCCCTGTAGGACCTGTACTCTCACCATTCCTCTCTGTTCCATATACAGGTTCATTATGAACCTTAACTATCTTTCCAATCCACTCCGATCTTTTTGATTGCTTCCGTCAAAGACCTTTTCATAATCCACAAAGCAGATGTACATGTCCTAATTCCCATGCTGCAGACGTCTCTCTCCCAATGATCTCACAAGTCCAATTGGATCTCTCATTTCTCTTCCTCTTCTCAATCCAAATTGATCTTCTCCTATGACTTTTGTTGCCTCTACTTTACCTGTCCATCTTTCATGTCAATATTTTCAACATTACCTTTAATGCATGTGATGTGACGCTTGTTGTCTCGTGGTCGCTACATTCTGTAGCATTTGCCTTCTTTGGAATGGGTATCATCACATCTTGTATGAAATCCCCAGATTCATACATCTGTTGGCATATTGAGAACAATTCTGTTCTTCCTTTCTCTCCTAGGTTCTTTAGCATCTCTGCAGGTATGTCATCTATGGCATTCTATGCCCTCTGTTTTATCAATGGATAAATCTTGAGGATTGTAGGCTATTCGAGGGAAGACTGGAGGCAGAGAAACCACCAAGAAGACCAAGAACGATGATGATGGACTGGTTGATGAATCGAGAAAATGGGCGAGGATAGAAAGGTATCAAGGAAAAAGCACAGAATAGACAAGAATGGTGTCATTGGAATCTTGGACCTGCCTAAGGGCAGAATACTAAAGAAGAAGTATGTATAATGTATATGGCCACTTATATAGTGCTTTAACAAGAATCTCACAAAGGCGCTTAATGGCTACCCAACAGATCTAAGCAGATGCGATTTAACCCTTCACAAGGGTATATAGCACCTGGTTGTCCAGAAAAATTTCATACATCATGAATCATGATGAGCCCAAAGGAAACGTTTCAGTCCAACAATGGCCAAATAAGGCAGTTCTTAAGTGAGAAAGAAACATATTGGTGTGACCTCTAGGCAAGAAGACGGAGTGCAACAGGGAACCCATTCCAGGTTCTAGGGCCAGCCACTGAGAAAGAGCACCGCTGCATTATAGCAGTTCAAGAGCGAGAGGCCAAAAGTTCAGCTTGATCAGCCGATCAGAGGTCAGATCGTCGCTGGACACCAGAGGTGGGACTCCTGCAGGTACAATGGTACATGGGAGCTAGATCCTCCATGCAGCGCCAGACTAATGCAGAAACCCTATAAGTGATCCGTTGTGGAATTGATATTTTATCATATTCCAACTATGTTTGTTAATTTCATATTAAATATGTATACATATGATTTAGCTGTCTTATAAAACAGCATAGTACTTTTAACAAAAATAAATGTCATAAAAGTTTCAGCTGCATAGATTTGAATGCAACTCACACGCTTTGGCGCTTTTCTCGTGTCATCTCCTGGACAGCGTTCCTCCCCAGTATCTATTGCTTTCGTGGATATCACATTTGATGTCTTAGACATGGCCACTATGGCAATGCTCATATTAACACGAAGGGCATATATCATGAAAAAACCAAAAAAGCTCATGAGCATAAATGTCACTCGACATGATGGAAATGCTGCAAAAATTCACAACAAGAAAATTATTAAAACAGGGCACATGTACATACTATATAATTACACCTTCTGTTTGCACACTTCTAAAATAATTTGAGAAACAGCAAACTTTGTTTCTTTTTATATACTGAACATATGAAATGTAAGAACATAATTTATGAGATGTAACAGAAGTGTGTGCATCTTCTGGCTGATGTTGCAACACAAGTGCACGACAATTCTATCATATACTAGACTTGTTAATATCAGTTTAAATTTTAAACTGATTTTCAGTTGGAAATCCTATTTTAAACTGATCATCTGTTTTGCTTTTTCGTATTGAACGTCAAGAAAAATCACTTTTCTCAGCATAAACAAAGATGGCAGCATCTGGGATTCATTGCATTCGACGACATTTTCAATGTTAACCCTCATCTGAACAAAAGATTCCGGCCAGACCCTTCCTCGCATATCATTTATTTGTTGCATAACTTGTCTAAATATTATTAGGATTTCTGATAATCGTTTAACCTCTCTAATTCCATCAAGAATACACCTTGTACAATGTCTCTAAGTTGTCCACTTATACCAACATACCAAATCTGAAAGGATGAGGTTGGTCAAGTTGGCTTGGTATTCTGTTTAAGAAATGGCATTGTAACAGAACACTTCTAAATTATGCTTTTAAAAACTTCTCACTGGCAATCTCACAGGCTTTAAAAAAAATAAAACTCTACCTTATTAGTCAAATTTTAAATGTACGACTTCCCAGTAGTTCTTAGACATCTTTGCAATAACTCTGGATGGTTTCTCACAGTTTTAATTCTCATGCAGTGGAATCATTCAGAATTGCTTTATTATTATTATTATTTATTATTATTATTATCTATATAAATAAAAATTTTACCGCGTTTGGCACGGCTTCAAAGATCTCCGAACTTTCTTCATTGATTGCTTTCGAAACTTCACCAAAACGTTTAGTTCCAACACGGCCGGGTTTGCAGAATGATTTTTGGGAAAAAGCGCAATCTTTTAAACAAAAAAAGCAACTTTGCAAATTCTACCGTTTTCAACACATACGCCTGTTGATAAGCCTTGCCTTCCAATTCGGGCGCGATTCAAACGGTTGTTCTAATGTGTTCCGTTTATGTAGCGCATTTCAACACATCCCATTGCAGTCTTCTTGCTGAAGAGTTTTATGGCGCTATCCGCGTCGCTATCGGAGAGGCACGATGTGAGGGAGGAAAGAAGGGGAGGGAGCGGAACGAACAGGGAGGGGGGAGGGGGAGGGTAATGCTCTTTTCAGCCACAGCAACGTGTGGCCGGGTACGCTAGTCATTAAATAAATTTGTAACACGCGCAACTACCAGTCCACCAATAAAGCTACACCGTTGCCAAGTCCTCTTCTGGCAGTTGATGTGCATGTCCTACACACTCCTCGAGCCATATGCTATGCTGGGCACTTAATGGGGCAAGGCAGACAGCAGCCAACGGCCCACTACGCCACGTGGTCATCCTGTTGGAACGACCGGATACTTGCGGGGATAAGCAAGTCCTCATAGACAAGAAGCTGGAGGACAGAGACGTCTCGCAATTTCAATCTGAACCATTTTGTGAGCTGGAATTCATGAAATTATCACAGAATGTCACTTGTGTTTCAGCAGTACAGAATAAAATAGCCTTTGGTGCTGTTGTCTGATACTACGACTGATAGTTCATTATTTTTTACAGCTTGCATTGGCTGACTTTGGTGGACAAGTTTGCAATCTGACTGTTGACTTTTATTAACTAAACTTTTATTCAGAATAAATATTCTAAGCTTAGCCTATGTTCATTACAGCTGGTTTGTTCATGTGACAGCATAAATATACATTATTATTCTTACATGTTCATTGCTTCTACGAGAGTTTAACATTGATACCGGTCGGTTGTGGTGATGACATTTTGATGCTAAATTTCTATTGCTCTTCCTATAATTTTTTCTCATAAGCTGATTAGATTAATTTTCATTTCCAATTGTATTACTTCTTACCATGTGATCCAGTTTTAAATGAAAGTTCTATTAAATTACACAGAATTTTTGCATTGTGAGCTTCTTTACAAGCATTTTGAATTGGTTGTGGTGCTGACATTGTGCAGTTGCAGTGCTGACATGGTCTGTTACCTTGTCACCTTGTGCGTTCAGTTCCTCGAACTCTAGCGACCGTCATAACCAGTTTTCTCCATTGCTTTCTTTCTGATGTCGCTTCCCTTAGTTCTTGCAGATTCATTCCTGTTGTTTCCTAAACCTCATCCAACCACCTTTTCCTTGGCCACCCTTGTTTTCTCCTTCCCTCTCCACATGCCAGCATCATATCTTTTTTCAATCCATTTGAGCACATAACATGACCAAAGAAACCCAACTTTCTTCTTAGCACTGTTTGTTGTAACGACTCATCGTTTTCAATACCAATCGCTATGCGTACCCACTCATTTGTCCTTTTTTCCTTCCAATATATTCTCTGCATCTTCCTCCAAATGCGTTAATCCTTTTTTCCATTTTCTTGGTCATTGTCCATGTCTCACAGCTATATAATACTGTCCGTATTATCAAAGGCCTCACCAGTCTTTTTCATGGTCTGTTTTACCCACATAAATTTTGCAACAATATTCAGGAGGAACTAGGTCCTACTAGGACATATCCATTATGAACCATATTATTAATGTCTTTACACTATAGTTGTATTTCTGTTTCTGCAATTTTTAACAAAAAGATCGTAATTTTTCCCTTCATTTCGAATACCTAAAATTACCAGTTTTAAAATATTCACCGCTATGCTTTGTCTGGGGCGCCAAAATGCATGCTTTGCCTGGGGCGCCATTTGGGCTAAGGCCGGCCCTGATATGGCCTATGATAGTGCTGTCAAGTTTCCAATGAATATTACTCACGAATGTCAGGTTTTGCCTGTGGTTCCTTAGTACCACTGGGGACTTGACCAGCTTTCTTTTGATCTTCCTTCGGAGCTGTTGCCACAGCAGAAGTAGATGCGGGTGTTTTTTCTACAAGTAGAAATGTGCAAAATATAAAGATCAAAAACATTATATGCATAGTTGCATACAAATATCTACAGAAATTTGCACTTAACTTTACACAGTGGTTTGAGGTAGATTCTAACTTGCAACCTTCAGTTACAGGGCACAGAACATACCTTTACAACACCACATTGACTTCAACCTCTGTTAAAGTAGGTCTCGATTCTTTCGGCATCCTCTGTAAAATAAATTGTTTTCAAAACATCTTCTCTCTGGCTGGAACTCATTGATTCTAGCTGGAACCACCACTTGAAATAATCTACTACTACTTTAATCTTATTGACAAAGTCTCTTGCACTGAGCCCATCCGCGCTGTCATATGGAACAGTTGCCACGTCCTTCGCCACCTATTTCCCCCAATGACCAGTACAGTTTACAACCTTCGACCCCGACGTCATAATTTCCGGCTCCCGCAAAAAGGACAATAAAAACCTTATTTCCAGAGTCCTCTACAAGAGTGCTAATAGACCCCTGTCTAGGTGCAAAATTTCCGATCAATAGCTGCAAAAATGTGGGCGTGCATTCTGGACAAAGTCATATACACACATACATCCTTTCTTATAGATATAGATATGAGACTTCAACACTCACCCATTCTGTGATGTGAAAGGTCTTCTTGATGATGCAATTTCCCTTTGCAATGGCTAGGTTACCACAAAACTGCAGTTACAAAATACCTACAGAGAAACATCTGTAACTATCAACCAAAAAGCATTTATCACTTTGCAAAGAAAATCAAACATAAACAATTAAAGATCGGATTAAATGAATACAAACAATCACGAATGGTAACCAACAGATCTCCTTTGATCGGTTGAAGAACAGTCTCACAGAAAGCCACATTAACTTAAAAAACTCAGATCATGGACTCATGTTCATCAAGTGATATTAAAGATGTAGTACACAATAAAATATGCTATAGGACGTATACAGTCCTACTGCATGAGTTTCAGTCGTTTGTAAGTCAATTTTGAAGACTTCAATCCAACAGTATCCACCATTCATGCAGCTAACAATGTTTGTCTGATCATAGGCATAACTTTACTGTGAGGGAAAGGAAGGCAATTCAAGGGAGGTGGAAAGGAGACAAACATCTCATTTAACAATAAAAAAAAATTTACAATGTGAGTAATAGCATTTCAAGTTTAAAAAGTCCCTGGGGCACAGGCAAAACACCCCTTGTTGTCTCATTGGTATATTCTGAAAACCTATGTGACCTCTAAACTCATGCAGCGCTCTATTTGATTCTGATGGTATTTCAGACTGCCTCTCTATTGTTTTTAACACAAGAAAAATTGCTTAATAAGAATGGACCTGCAATAATCACAAATACTTGAGGCATTTTGCCCAAAGCCAAGGCGAACCATAAAGAGCGTTTTTCCCTGCTTGGTGCTACCTGTGAGATTTCCCATATAATTAAAAATTGATAAATTAAAGTCAAATGTATTGTGCATAGTTATTCAATATACTGTATGGCATGCTTGTGACCTGAATTTGTATTAATGGCTAGGCCTATGTAGGAGGGGCGTTGTGTCCCCTCTATTTCAGTGAACAGAGCTGCACAGGAATAGTCACCACTATCTGGGCCAAAGTTACGCCCATGGGTCAACAGGACAAAATTCATCGAGCTACTGCATGGTTGAGTTTAGTGTGCAAAATAATAACATTTTGGGAAGTGGAGCTGAACAGCAAATTCCGAGACAATTTGGGATCTCTAGGATACGGGACGCGACCCCGGCGGGCAATTTAAATTGCAGCACATGCCACAAGGAACAAATCGCGAATAAAAGAATTAACTGCAGTTTAAATAGTGAACTTGTATTATTTGTATACATTCCGCACTCCATCTCCCATTACTTTTCAGAAATCAGATTATGCACCACTTGTTTTTAATATTAGGCCTACGTGAATCTTGTCAAAAGTATGCTGCAAGTTAGAAATTACAGGACAGCAAACATAATCACATGTATGAAAAAATAAAGTAGCAATATTAAACTCACCAAAATAACTTAATTCAGTCGGTATAACTGATTCAAATACTCTAGGATCTGATGATTGCACTGCTTCTGCAGACGATGTGTCAACCGCCATTGATCATTGCTGATCAATAATTGATCATGCTGCAATCCTTTAGATAAAATTTAGAAAACAATTCAACCAACATTTGTACTTTGTAGTTAAGACCAAAGCCGTGGTTAAGACAACATTCTGCCGTTTGCAAATATTTTTGCCAAATGTAAAACAATTTCTATGGTAAACAAATTACACCTTTCAAATTCGCATTTAAAAACTTAAATACGAATTTAATCAATTCTTTACTGAGGGCTGCATGGCACGACTGCGAAATTGAATTCTACTTCTGTAGGCTATAGGCCTAATTATGATCAAACGTTCATAGTTAAGTAAGAATATTCTTTATTAGGATAATTAGGCTAAAATAATAATAATCTTTATTTTTGAATTGACACAATGCAGTAGGACTAATCGTAATAGTAGGCTAATCTAAAAAGTTCTAAAGCGCCAATATGTCAAGCGCAGGGCACCACCTTATTCACGAGCGGATGATCACAAGTTATTACAGGAGTCGACTTTACTGTCGACAGCCACACAAGGCGCCCCCACTTTACCAACGCTAGGTTGACTGGACCTTTTTTGAGGGCAGCAGGAAGCGATTCGGCATGCGTGCACTCGTCGTGCCAGTGTTTACCATCACCAGGGCTTTTTACGTGCAGTTGTTTAGGATTAAATTCATGTTTTCACTTTTCACTACTACACTTTCCACCCGATTGTTTTGCCACAGCGTTTTGTCTTCGGATAATTATAGGCCTACAGCCCTACACGAATTACTGCCTACTACATACATGACTACGAATAAATGTGTCTGCAGTCACCAGATGGCAACAGTGCGATAATTGCGTAGAGTAGAGTGTTGATTTCCTTGTTAAATGATTAGTGAATTTGCGTTTTCATTATTTTAGTATCAAAATGAAATGAAATAAATGGGTGATGTTGAAAGGAGAAAGTTTGCCCGAGATCGGGGAAAAGTTGGTTCGGCTGCTGCCATCAGAGAAGCAGTGGTAAAGGATCTTCGAGAAAGTTCCGTCCTGGTATGGAAACTTCTTTATTATCGCTCACGTAAACCCTCTTTCAGTCTAGAGAAGTGAATTTTACCAGATTTAGAACTCACAAGTAGTTTTTTTAGATCCAAGTGTTAGTTTAATGCTACGATGACATAAGAAATTCGATATAATCGTATATCATTGCGAAGACGCCCAAGAGTTGCATGGCTGCCCAAACTTTTTGAACAAGGAACCACATGACCATTTTTTGTGGGAAGGGGGATTTCCCTAATTTGAGGTATTCTAGTTCAATTGCGATTTGTTACAGTGTCGCTGATTTTATTTCTCATTAATGAGAAAACATTTAACGGCAATAAGTGTTGCTCACAGTATTTTAGGTGCCCCTTTGGCAAAACAATATGACCTGCTAGATATTAGTGCTGTACCTCCCAAAGCGGAAATTCATCTCTGAAGGTAACATTTAGGAATCAGAGAATTGTTGAATGTGAAAACTGACGTAAGTGTCGTGCGTATAAGTGATGGTCTGCCAACCAAAGACATTCTCATCCACGTGAATTGCATCTGTCTGAAATTGGCATATGTATCATCATCATCATCATCCACTGTGCACGACAACGGATGATGATGTGATTTGCAGGCAGCAGTGTTCATCATGCTGCCTCCTCTTCCACAGTGACTGCGTTTTGCATGGTCATCTCTTCGTAGATGACTAACACGTAGCTACGGCTTTCTGGTGAAAAGCCATTCTCCTCCACAAAGATAAAATATTAAATACATGTATTTTAAATATAGGTGTCTGTGATTTCAGATAGTTTACAAACAGTTAGAATTATGATGATCTTATGAGGAGTGTCATTGATTCGTGGGCATGTGAGAGTGTGTGTATAATTAATCTTTGAATATTGTGTTGGTAGGTGATAAAATCACGTTCGATGTTTTGTCTTCAAATGCTCTGCCTAATAAGGTCAATTCCTGGCCACACTCACTTCATACATTACATAGACATAGAAGGAGAGGCATTACAGTGAAGGAAAGTAAAGAACTTCAACTGATGTACTGATCTATCTGTTGGAGTTACTGCTGTGGAGGCCACTGGAGGGGGGTTGCCAAGTCCAATCGATTTAAGTTTTTTGTGGCCTTGAGCTCTGTGCACAGACAAAACACTCTTCATGATTTTAAGGAGAGAGAGATTGTATCTGCAGCCTGGTCCAAATTTTTATAGTGCTCATTTCTGGAGTACAATTTCTCTTTGCTTTATTTTGATCATAATATGAGAAATGTGATAATGATGATAAGTTCTCTGCCTGAAGGCAGGTTCATTATGCTCCTGGGGATAAGATGAGTGAGGTGGTTTCCCCTTGCCTTTGTTACAGACAATTATGGGTGAACAACTTGTCCAAGGTCGCTACACAACATGCTTGTGCAGAATTTACCACTGCACCACCGCATCCCACTTGAGTAATATAATTATGTAGTGGTATTTTTTACTGAAAATCATTGTGCATGTTGAATATAATGGAAGCCAATCAGATTATGTTTTGTACGAATACCCTCGACATCTGACGCTCTGACATAAACATATCGATCGATCGTGCGGATCATCCTCCTGTTGCTGGGATCAGTGGCGGCTGATTCATTTCGTCGCATTGCTTCATCATGTATGGCTTATTACATATGAAGAGCTGCATGCATAAATATTGAGTCAATTGTACTGTCTGTGTGTGTCTGATGGGATGTGATCATGTGAAGGAGCCACAACACTCAGATCACTGCATTCATCAGTCGTCCACCATTCATTCATTCATTCAGATTCTGTGTTGAACTGTCGACCTTGAGAAAAACCTTTCAAAGAATTTACATTTAAATGCTGCTTTCCACTGTGTTGAGTATACATGATCTGAAAAATTCTTTTAAAAGACAATCAGTTGGACAGCATTGTGGGTGCTCAACTTCAATAGGTAAAGTAAAAGTAAAGACATCCAAGGGCCGAAGGCCCGTTGGTGAGGTGCTCATCTCCTTTTCTAGGCCCTTGAGCCGGCAATGGACAAATCCCAAGGTCCTGGACACGGGGTCAGTGATTTTCCAAGACTTGCCGTTTACTTCCCAGCTTATACTGGTACCAAATTATACTGCTTGGTGGTAGAGGTACATGTGCGTAAACAACTTGCCCAAGGTCGTTACCCGGATTCGAACCCGCAACCGCCCGCTTCGTGAGCGAGCGTGTTACCGCTCAGCCACCAGGTCGCACTCTTCAATAGGTACCAGGTATTTAAAATGCATCTCAAGGTATCTATAGCTGTAGAATAGAAACATAGTAAAGTGCTACTTAACAGTCTTTCACATCTACATGATATACGAAGAGGCGGAAGCTCGTCTTGATTTATAGCTGAATTATGATCTGCACGGTGTTAAGAGAATCTGAGTAAAATCCCAGAGATAAGACTTTGCAAGAGCGGAAGTATGTGGTTTAAGATTGTTGATCAATACATTTGAAAGATCATGTGTGTAAGTGCATAGTTATATATATATATATATTATAATATATATTATACATAGTTTAATATGTACTTACACAACAATATGTACATGAATTGGAGTGTTTACATTGTTTAGGTTTATGTTTTTTTTAATGTGTGAATCCCAGCTTTGTTTCACATCTTTAAGGTTCTGTAGTTTATCCAACTGTCTGTCTTCTTCAGGTACTTTACAGATCTGTCTAACTACTTTCATTGGTCCTCTGACCATCTCACTCTAGTCCCACTGAGGGGATGGTGACTGGTAAACCATTTCCATTGCTGGTCCTATGCTGTGCTGCAATTCTCTTTTGACAAAAGTGGCAAATTGCAGAGTCAACTAAAAAAAGCACATCTCTATTCCTGAACTGATTTCTTTGTAGGCCGTTTTCCTGTGTCTCATTGAGCTTTCCTCTTTGTTTTTATATTGGACTTACCCTGAAATTTGATGCAAGCAAGAAGTTACATTATGATGTTATAATACCAGTAGTCCAGTACTAATAATGGTGAAAATAAAATTGCATACTGTTTTGCTTACTGAACTTTGAATGCAAGATGAGCAGGACAAAAGCTTTGCTGCAGATTTTGCAAAAATGTTTAGTCTGTATTTGAAGAGTTTTTTTAATCATGAAGTCTTGTGTAATGTGTGTGTGTATATTCAGTCTCTATGAACTGAAAACATCATAATTATATGTATGAGCACTTGTTATAGCACCCCTTCAAGATTACTACTCAGAGGCACTCCCGACTGTGGAAATTGTAGATTTTCTCCTACTATGTGGTACATTTAAAGTTTCTATTTCAGAAAAGCACACTTCCTTTAATTATCACTCATGCTGACATAATAAAGTAAATATTAATGTGGAGTGGATAATGCATAGAACTAGAATAAGTTTGTGCTTTGCTATTTCCGATCTTAGTAATGGATTAATTGTATAGAATTGTTTGTGACAGGTTGTATCCCAATGAAAGTTGTATATATCTTTCTAAGGACCACATAGAACACTCAAGATCTCATGTGGCCTGTGAGACATGTTTTTGTGCAATTCTGATTTAATACATTGGTAATTTGGTATGAAATGTGAATAAAGATCATTTTGTGGCATTGAATGAAAGTCTGTTCAGATGATCAAGTGACTGCTTTCTTTAAGCGTGTCTTAACTTTGTGAATTTAGTAGATTTTGCTGTTCAATAAAGTTCATTTGGCTGGACTTCCTTAATCTGAATTTGTGTTTGTGTTCTTTGCGTTGTTTGATGGTATTCAGAGTTTGTTGTTTGGGTCTCATTGACTCATCTGTCCATTGTAAGGGGGGTTCAGAGGATGATAACTGGAGTCCCGTGTTGCATATATAGGCCAAGAGAGTTGTTGGATTGAAGAGTGTCATTCTCAACAGATCCGGTCACAATCAGTTGTATCCCATCCATCTGATGAGTCTGAACACAGTGGGTGTTGTCTACTATTATAGTTATCTGCAAGGGATGGCTTGCAGGTCATATTGTCTGATCTTATCACGTGCTGCGCTAATTGACAATGGAACTACAGACATGGTGTCTACTATTATAATCTCTCGATGGAAATTCATTGACTCAGCTCTGTGCATCTGAGTAAATTTTTACATACAGTACAATAGTCCTTATATTCCTTAAATTTATCCCACTGTGTAGCCACACTTTGGTTTGCACAAAGCATCCGTGTTCAAAACATTTTCTACGTTGTCGGCCTATGCAATGATTTGGTCTTGTGACTTTGGATGCAGATAACAACGAGTATTGTCTTTACAACAAGTTACAATCTGAGGAAGAGTGGGTTTCGAACATAACAGCATCCGCCAAGATGGCAGTAAAGCATATACGCGTTAAATTAATTATTTGTTTGCATGGCTTGACATCAGCCAAGAAATCAAACAGATTCACGAGTTGTATTGCAAAAGATATCTGTGTTATTTGTTATACACCGTGACTCAAAAAAAAGTAAGCCAAATTGTTTTGCATATATCTCTAATACCTGATGACATATGAAGCTACGATTTTCTATATATTTAGAGAAGTGGACCAAAAATATGATTCCAAAATTTCATGAAATAATGTTGAACGGATAAAAAGATATGAATATTTAAACTTCATATACCGAAATTGCAGTTTACAAGCAATTTTCTGTCAGATTCAATAAAAAGTAAGCCAAACAATTTTTTTTACATCTCTGATGTCTGATGAGTAATCATAAAAACTTTTTCCAGATATTTAGGGAATTGAACCAAGAATAGGATTCCAAAATGTCATGTCATAAATGTGAAGGGATAGAAGGATATGGATTAGTGTGGCCCAAACTTACATGGGAAAAATATTTTTTCCAAAATATGCTTTTCCACAAGGCTGCCCTTGTTCCACTTGACTAGAAGACTGTGTGTTGAAAAAATTGAAGAGATCTGAGCATGTTTAGAGGTACCAATTTTCGAGAGCTTTTATATAGGACTCACGTAAAATGCGCATTTCAAATTTCAACAGGTATACATTAATGTAACATTATAAATTGACAGCAGCACCCATGAATTCCAAGGACCATCTTTCTAAATCATAATCAAGATGTCAAGTGTATTTAAATAAATGGATAACTATAAGATTATATACAAACAGAAGCTTATTTCAAGCTTTTTATGTTAGAAAACTGTTACTGAATTTGAGGTAATTTCAAAATTTTCACTGCCAACTTACAAACTACAGTTTTTCGCTTGCAATTTGCTTTTAATGCAATTAGATTGTTTACTTATAATTGCTCTTCATACTGCTAATTTAGGTTATTCCAGTATTTTTTACAGTAATTTGTTAAGCACACCTTGAATATGATAATTATGAGATTATTGTTGGTCTTTTGACTTTGCGTAATAATGGCTCAATTGACAAAAACCGCAGCTATTCATGCATGGCATCATCCAGAAGCTCTCAACATTGTTGGGTCTTATGGATGCCAAGAACATTCTTTCTAGACAGTCACAAAATTTAATGGAGAAATCCTGAAGAATTTCATATTTCATTAAGAAAATGAATTAACAGTTGGTGATGTCATGAAAGTAGTAACCTTGGTAATCGGTTTTTAATCTAGGCATGTCTGAATGACATTCCCGCTACAGAAAATCTAGAGCTGTTTTTTTGCATGAACATAATGTAATATTTACTCCCAGAGAAACTATATACAAAATAGGGCTTGTTGACATAGGTAAATGTATGTTTATACATAACATTTCCCGGCAGCATAGTCATCCACCTTTAAAAGTATGGCATTTATTTGACAAAACCCGCAGCTATCATGGCATGTATATATGTTGGAAATTTTTACCAGAGAAAATAGGTAATCACATTTTAAAGCAATTAATTTACTATGTTGGTCGGAAATTTCTACCGGAAAGACTTTGAAAAAAGTTGCCTGGTAATAATTACCGCCCATCTGACCCAAACCAGGTATAGTTTTAATTCAATTTGTTTTACAAATTCAGTGTCATACACAGTTTTAAAGTGTAAAGTCTCTGCTTTAAAATGACAAACTTTATTGCACTATCATTTTCTTGTCTATAGGTTGAGTCAAAATATGATTCAGCTGTAAAAATTTGGCTATGAGAAAAATGCAAAGTTTGCATAAGTTTTGGAATGCAAAATTCCTTAGTAACCATGATAAAAATTGAGTGAAATTTGAAAAAAATAAACAGACTGCATAATAATCTAGATTGAATTCTGGTTTGTTTAAATCATACCTCACTGCTATGCTAAGCCTTATGCCAAGTTTGGCTATTCATGGCGGGTAAAATGACAAATTTAATTTTAGGAAAGTCATTGAATTATTAAAACAACAGCCAATAACAAATTATCCAAATATCATTTAAAATTGTTCACGGATTATTTATTGTTTTAATGTCATTAAAACAATAATTATTTATAATTTCATCAAACACTAAAAATCGGTAAAAATGAGTCTTTTCACATGTTGGTCATTAGATATATCTAGGAAACATGTGTTGCGACATAGGCCTAGTTTGGGCTATCATGGAATGCCTGGACAGGAAATCCTCTAATGTAGGTGTATGTCGCAAAGAGATCTCTTTAAAAACTGTTTGACCTTCTTACTACTCAGGGTTATAGAATTAGCCAAAGCCTGCCTATCGAACTTAAATCTGAAATTTTAAGAATTCATGACTAAGAACATCTAAAATGTTTCATGTTATATTTCATATTCAATTTTTGTGACACTGTCATTGATTCTACATTAGCTTAATAGCATTAATAGAGTGATTTAAAAGACACATTTTTTACAACAATGTTTGTTTAAAGCTGATAATTGCATGCCTCTTTGGAGTACGGTCGAAAGCGATTTTTTTCAAATTTTCAATGCTTAATTAAAATCTTGCAGAAAATTGGTACCAGTAAACATTGCTCAATTTTGTTGAAACTTGGCAAATAAATCACTAATAGCATATGGAACAAGGGCAGCCTTGTGGAGAATTGAATTTCCAAATTTTATATTTGTGGGCCACCCTAATATGGATATTTCAACTTCATCACCCGAAATTTCAGTTTTCAGCAAGTCTGTTATTGTGTAGACTTTATTTCTCCCACATTATGGCCTCCGAACAGTCCAGATTTGAATCCTGTCGACTATAAAATGTGGAGCGTGATGCAAGATCGAGCCTACCAGACAACAATCCATGATATAAACGATCTGAAGCAACGCTTGTTGGAAGTGCGGGATGGCCTGAACCAGAGGATAATCGACGTTGCTGTTGCCATTGCAATGGCGCCAGCGCCCTCAGGCTTGCGTGCAAGCAGGAGGGGGACATTTTGAGCATCTTATTTAATTAAATTATCAAACCATACTGTTGGGGTCATATTGGTAGTTCAATTCTCTACATATCTGGAAAAGTTTAGAATGATTAATCATCAGGCATTGGAAATAATAGGGAAACGGTTTATCGAATCTGACAGAAAATTGCTTGTAAACTGCAATTTCGGTATATGAAGTTTAAATATTCATATCTTTTTATCCGTTCAACTTTATTTCATGAAATTTCGGAATCATATTCTTGGTCCACTTCTAAAAAAATTTGGAAATTTTTAGCTTGATATGTCATCAGGTGTTAAAGATATATGCAAAACAATTTGGCTTACTTTTTTTTGAGTCACGGTGTATATGTGTTGTTAGTAATCTAATAAAATTCATTGTAGGCTTCCAACTTTCGTAATTTCATTTTTGTAATTTCAACTGCTATCTGTCATATTTGCATATATGGATTCTCTCCCAAAATATTTTCCAGATTTTTAAACAGGTGCTTTGTTAGTACTGATTTCTGTGGTAATTATGTGACATTCCAATTAAAGAATATTCTTATCGTATCTTATCTTATGATGAATTTAGTGTTTTAATCAGTACGTTGTATTGGATGGTGCTCAATATATAAGATGCTTTTAATATGTATTCAAGTGATACTTCATTTTCAGCAGCATTGTCTGCATTTTTCATCATATATATAAAAATTTCAGATGTGTTGCTTGAGGCGCTTGTTGTTTCACAGCGATGAGACAGATGTAATCGAATGAAGGACTAATAATTAATTCATGTTCATCGCTGCACTCGACCGACATCAGTTGGCTCAAGGGATTGGTCGCTTCCTTATTTTGTTTTTGTTTTAACCGCACACGCGTGCACACGCTCAAATACACTGACACACATGTATGTATGACATGTATGTATGCAATGTGCATGTATGTATGTATGTATGTATGTATGTATGTATGTATGTATGTATGTATATATGACATCGTGTATGTATGTATGAGCAACTATCTTCTAATCGGATGGACAACTTTTGACGCAGCATTGTCAAACTGCTTTAGACTTGATAACATTTGATGAGCTGCAGAGTTGAATCTTTGTTCAGAAGTCATTTGTTTTCGCAGAGAACTCATGATCGAGAGGATGTGGCTCCAGAGCCATGTTGAAATGACGGATCTGGTTTTGACACAGTTGGCAGTATTTAAACATTGGGCAGTATACTACAGAAATGTAGTATACTGCCCACTTACAATGCATCTTTTGCACTTTTACATGTATCTGACCAATTGAACTTTGTTTCATAAATCTCTCAAGTCTTATTTTGCCGTGGCTGTGCTGGCAGCGCTCCTGACTCCTGAGTAGGTTTCTTGAAGAGGTGCTATTTAAGTGCTATGAATGAATGTTTGTGGCACTATAGATGTTACATTCTATTAAAATTATATTATTGTTTTGTTTACAGAGCAAACAGAAGTTGATTGAACCGTTGGATTACGAGAATGTCGTCGTCAAGAATAAAACGCTTTTGCACAACGATCCACAGCGAGAGATGCTTCTCTTTCCACACGACGACATATCGGTCAGCAACAACAACACATCTGTACACAACTAGACATCTTCATCTACATCATCTCTTCTTCCTCCTCATCCTCGTCCGCCGCCTTCTTCTTCTTCTTCTTCTTCTTCTTCTTCTTCTTCTTCTTCTTCTTCTTCTTCTTGTATCCTGGTTGAGTGGTAACTTCAATTGGTTCCTCTGACTTAATCCCACTAACAACCAGACACATCAGCTGTACACAACTCTAGACATCTTCATCTACATCGTCTTCTTCTTATTCCTTCTCTTCCTTCTTCTTCTTCCTTCTTCTTTCTTCTTTCTTCTTCTTCTTCTTCTTCTTCTTCTTCTTCTTCTTCCTCTTCCTCTTCCTCTTCCTCTTCCTCTTCCTCTTCCTCTTCCTCTTCCTCTTCCTCTTCCTCTTCCTCTTCCTCTTCCTCTTCCTCTTCCTCTTCCTCTTCCTCTTCCTCTTGGCATCAATTACTTTACTTCTTTTACATCCACAAAGTTTTAAAAAATCTCTTGGTTTAATATATGACTACAGTTGTTATTATTACTCTTTAGTTATATGGTTAGACTTGACAATCTGCACGATGTTTCAGTGCAATACTCGTGATTTGACGAGACAATCAATTCTGTAGCTCTTCCACCATTCATTGTTCAACTCCTCTTCTCTCATTGCTCTGCCTCTGTTTCTAATTTTTTATGGAAATTTATATTAATTACTTTTAACCTGTAAAACTTGATTTAAAAATTCTTTGGTCAAGATATTGGCAAAAACCTTAGGTGATTATTTTTTTACACACCCTGTATTATAGTGTTATCAAGAAGCTGTACATGTATATGTCATGAGGGAAGTGTGATGATGATATGCTCCGGTTGTATGCAACTGAATATATAATCTGAGACCGTGTCAATTACACAGTTGCACCATAGGGATGTAGTTAACGAGACTGGTTGCCTTGCAGTGCAGACATTGACTATAGATTTAAATCAGAGTCTCATCCTCATCTGTGATCATCCGTCAAGTGGATAATATTGTCAGATCTATATAGCAGTTCCACTTGTGACATGACTGATGTCGTGACATCACTGACTGTCACTTGTTTGTGTCTTCGTTGGTGTTGGTGAGACATGGCACCAGTCTACTGCTGATGTTTGTGCAGTGCTGTACAATCTGGTTCCTGTTTAATAATTTAATGTAGTCGACGCACAGCCTGTTGTGCCACGCTTTCACACAGTTCATATGATCAAGTGATCACATATGAAGCGGCTTTTTCAAAGGAAGTTCATTCAAGATTGATTGAATGAATTGAATGCAATTGAATAACATTGAACCAGTCAATTCCTATCATCACAGTCTGCTGTCTTCAATGACTGAGTTGTGCCACACGGTTCTTTGTTTGTTTTGGTTCTGTACTGAGCTTTCCGTAGTACATCTTTGTACTGAGCTGTATGCTGACAGCACTGTTGATCTTTTGGACTAATGATGGATGGCTGTAAACATTGATGTAAACAATGCACCAGTGACAGTTTGCGTTGAATTGAGATTGGTTGTGTGGTGAGCAAGTTCTGTCCAAGTTCTCAATTCACAATTCCTCCTCCTATATTCTGATGTCTGTTTCATTGGTTCATCGTGGATGTAGGTTGGTTCTGTCGAAGGATGGTTAGCGGGTCAATAGGAGTTTTGTTTAGAGCCAAACCAGTCATCTTAGTATCTGGTGCTAGCTAATAAAGTTATATCATATTAATTATTATAATATATGAATGGCGTTATTTCAGAATGCTGTGTTACTTGCATTAAGTACCAGTTATATCTCTAATCGTGTTCCTATTGAAGAGCTACTATTCATGTATATAATTGTATTCAATGCTGTGTTTTGTTACTTGTAGCAATCGGAACTTCCACGAAGACTTCGAACGGTTCATTCGTCTGTTCCTCCGAAAGCTTTCAACGAAGCGCAGCAGTTGTTGGCGCGAGAAAGCATCAAGTCGTACACGAGCAAGTGGAACGTCATTCACTTCAAATACAACGCATACGCTGGCGGCTTTCAGGAACTTCCAAAGTTAGAACTTCCTCTTTAGTATTATTGATTATTTCACAAAGTTTTACTCAAGTTGTACAAGTTTGTGTTTTTGGCAATTTGAATCTGTTATGAGAAGCAAGTTGTCGTGGTAGTGTAAGCATAATACATTAATATATTAATATACAATTATACATGCGGGTTGAAGTAGATCTATGAGATAATAACTACTTTGCATGTTTACAACTCTACTGGATGCTTTACTGAACATTTACATAAATAATAAGTTATTTCTAGTCAAATAATGTGAGCTTATAACATGAATGAACTGTATATGTTTGTGTATGAATTGATTGATTACAAGTTCCAGTCCTATCTATGCTTGCAGGAATCACAGGGTTGGTACATTGCTTGTCAACGACTGTGAAAGTGACATTAAGATAGATCTCATTCGGGTTGGTTGGTGGAAATCGAATTAACGAAATTGAGAGATTCATTTAATTAATGCTAACGTACTTGAACAGTGAACACCAATAATTATTATTACAGCTATTCAAAGAAAATGTAGATCAAATGTAGACATCTGAAGCTGAGACAAGAAATAAAAGTACCAACTTATTTCTCATAATCGAGACATTTATGATGGCATTTCCGACGATTTGACAATTCATGCAGCATTGTTTATAAACGCTGTGCTATTCGAAATTTGGTTATTTTCAGTGGATTTTCTTGTTTCTTTGAAGGTGTGGTCCAAACACGGAATTGCCTCAGCAGATTTTCGAGATAGATTTGGAATCAGAAGGCAAAGATGAGGCGAGTTGTCATCTTAGAAATTATGTTTTGTGTTATCTACAGTTGATGTGATTGAGATTTGCTCAGATTTTCATTAAATGTTTTGTTGCATTATTATGAAGAATTAAGTTTGCAACTTTGTTCATTTTTAATCAGAATTCATGAAGATCAGTTTGCAAGATTCTTCTGTAATGTTGTTGTCATTTGATGAATTTTTTGATTTTCAATACATTTTGCGTTCGTATATAAAGCAGATAAAGCATCCTTGTTAAAAATAATTTTCCTGTTAGGTTGTTGTTATTATTAGATGCACATAGTTAAGAGAATTGTGATGACTACTTGGTCTTAATGTAACCTGTAAATTAAGTCGAATGCGTGAGTTGTTGATTACGTGATTTACGGTTAATTAAATTCATCTTTTTCTTACATAAATAGGAAAGTGCATTACGTTCGCATCATACAACGATAGTTAAGAAAGGATGGCTGTTGAAAGGTCCAGACAGCACTCAAGAGCCCAGCATTGTTGGATTTAACCGGGTTAGTAAAAAGTAGTACGTTGATGCACTCAATACTCAGGTTGGCAGATTAATATATTAAGGCTGTATAACCATTGGATAATGCTTATATAGAAATGAGGTTGCTTCACCAGTTTCATCAAATGAATTATATATAGTGTTATGGATGATTATTATTGTTAATAGTATGGCACGAAGGAAGTTAGGTTTATATGTTTCATAAAGCAAGTCAACTGCAAGCTGAGTTGTGTCAGACTCATCAGATGTGCAACTGCTTTCAAAGAATCTGTGGCTCACATGGTAGGCTGTTATGTGGTTCGTGTCTGTGAAAGTGTCTTCATTATGTCAATATTAGACAGAAATTATTTCTGTCTAATTACCAGAAGCATTAATTATGTGATAGTCATATTCTTGTCATAAGTTACTATAATTATGAACTTAGTTAGGTTGGTACATGTATTCATTGATGAAGCATATTTACACAACTGATGCAACAATGTCTGTAAGTAAATAAGTAGATGTTTGATTTATCCAACTGCAGTCATGACCACATCTTTTGGTTTACATGAAATTGATTATTAAACCTGTTTTCTCATTAAGTTGTCCACCCACAATTTGCCTTGCAGTCTAGGACGTGCGGAATAGGGAAGGGGTTCAGAACCTGGCCAGAGTCTGTTGGAGCAGCAGTGAAGTGCGTTTCTGCTGTTCCAATGTTGGGTGATTGTCTAGTATACGTAATGATGAACTGTAGTCTATTGCTGTCCCACAAACCCCTATACGCTGGTGATGCATATAACAATCGTGCCACAGTGGTCATTCGCACAACATCATGATGATGCATTGATCCCATGAAGCTGTGCGTTGTTTTGATGTGCAGAGTTTACATGGACTGGTTGTATCAAGAGATACTCATGATACAAGCGCTACACTTTATTTATTTATGGATCCAATGAATTAAAATGTATGAGTTGAATTCTTTGCTTTTTCGTTAAATTCTAGTCTTTCAAGCGACGTTTCTTCTATCTGAAGCAACAAGCAGACGCAAGTTACGTTCTCGAATTTCACAAAGATGACAAACGAACAGAACTGAAAGGATCGATATTTCTCGATCTCGCCGTTGATGTTAATAAGGTTTGAGATGAGATTTCAGCTTCTCATTAAATTTCTTATGCGGTCTTTTCATGAGAAATTGCTCCACCTTCTCTGACATATACTGGTGCTCTGTTATATAGTTTTTTCTTATCAAGTTGAGCCTATTTATGTGACACAATTGTATGTCAGAGAGTGTACTGAAAAATGATCTTGGCATATATAGTCTCTTTATTGAACATTATTAATTAACTGACGGCCGTTATTTCACTTTTGCAGTTATATTAATTCAGGGGATGTTTGAATGGTAGCATGCTGGCACAGAGATCGGAGGGTGACCATAGACGTAAAATTAGCAGTGGGGCAGATTGGTGCCGTTCAGATTGCCATACAGTTAAATTCGACTTCTGTGTCGAATATAGTTTCTTCTTATCAATATTATTATTATTATTATTACTTTACAATGACTGTCTATTTTGTAATTTAAATGAGTATTTCTTGCTAATAATAATAATAATCTTAATTTAATTTCAGACTGACATTCCGCAGTATGATTGCAATTCATAGTTGTGTGTGTATTTATTCTTGCCATCTGCAACATTGCCAACTTAAATGTGTGCTTAAACACTTTGGAATTTTAAAAGGTTTAAATATTGTTTCTTATGGGTTGGTGTGGGTAAATGCGGATGAATGTCCAAATGAATAGCTAACGATGTTGTTTGATTTCATGTAACTTTACTGATGCTGATGCTGATCGTATTGTATTGCTGTTGTTCTTTTGCTGATGCACAATTGCATTGCTGACATTGTTTTGCTGTAGAGTTCAAAGCGAGGCAAGCTGTCGTTTGAGATTCAGATGCAGGAGAAACCGTCGCATCATTTGTTTGCTGCTGAATCAGAAGCAGAGCTCGATGATTGGGTCGGTGCGCTGAAGAAAGTCATTCAAAGCAACGAAGTCGCTCCTCTCGAAAAACTTAAAGATAAAGGTTTGTTGCACGCACACGTACTTTGTGTTCTTCTTTCACCTCACCTTGTGCCGTCAGTTTGATTAACTCTAGCGACTGTCATGGCCAGCCTTCTCCACTCCATTCACCTACTTATGTGTATTTATTGCTTTATTCATTGTGGGCATGTACTTTCTTCATTCATTGTATCAGAAACTGTGGATGACGAAAATGGTGGATAATGTCAAGTAATTCAGATATGAATGATAGATGAGCTCTTAAGTTAGGTCGTTTTTCATCCATATAAAAAGGTCTTTTTTCAACGATATAAGAAAGGTCTTTCATCCAAAAACTCACAAATTTTCATGTCCTCACCAAAACGCAATTGCTGAGATCGATTGAAGAGACAATAAATCTTTTGCTAAATCTGGATGACAGTGGCTGGTGGTCAACAATGTTGACGTATATGCTGAGAGACATTTGGTCACTTATAATTATGGATGTATGATGTGAATAAACTTATTTATGCTTAACATGAATGGCATTGTATGGTTTGAATTATTTCCTTTGAGTAATTTCCATGAATTAAATCTTTCACCATCAATTCTTAGTTTGACACCGCAACCTGATCTGCCAAGATTGTTCATATACAATTTTGCTAGCTGTGTATTGTCTGCTTACAAGGAAACGGTTACATGATATTTAAAGTTGCATTTAAATAGTAATATCTCCTAATTGCCTGTGCTGAATTTTTCTTTGAATGAAATCTCACATAAAAGTAAAAGGTGTTTAGCTCAGATGGTATCAGTGGAGTTGATGACAAAATTAAAATGTTTCTTGCGTCAAAATGACAAGTTCTTAGTTGACTAATGACTTTATAATTCATATAATCTGTGTTTATGTGATTGAATGTTTGTAGACGTTGATTCTTTGCTGAGCAGAGGCGACAGTTTGAGGGAATCACTAGAACACAGCATGAATCCAGAATTACAAAAGGTTGTCATCATCTGTCTCTCTATGTGTGTGTATGTGTGTACGGGCATGTGTATGCGTGTGCGAGTGCATTGTATAAATAAATGTACTCAACTTGATGCACAAGCATTTGAAAGGGCGCTTTTTCTTGATGTCCTAACTGCTTTTAATTATAATTTCACAATTGTACACTACTTTTGGAGGTAGGTCCAATAACTGATGCTATTGTTCTAAAAGAACTACATCTATCCAATTGTTGCTAATCAATGTTGTTGGAGAAGGTTCCACTGAACAGTCCCATGCTAAAGCATAGCTACTGACCAATGAATGGTTGACCATGGTTGACAGCTTTGTCCCTCGTCCAGATTGCTACAAAGGCGATGAATATAGGTTGAAGCAGAAATTGAGCACATGATGATGATGATGATGATGATGATGATGATGATGATGATGATGATGATGATGATGATGATGATGATGATGACGACGACGACGACGAGGACGACGACGACGACGACGACGACAACGATCTTTTAGGCTAGCAGTGAAGTTCTTCTACTCAGTAGGAGGCAATCTTTCTTTATTTTCACTATAAAACATTGAGAATGATGATTGTGTGCAACTGTTGCTACGTTGCGTTGTGTTGTTGCATAGTACGCACGAGAGACGGACAGTTTGTTGTCGCAGCAAAGACGAGAAGGTCGAAGGAAGATTTTCATGTTGTATCCAGACGTCAAGGTTTGTTCTACTGATCGTATGTTTCATTTCAGTTAACTCATCATAACACGACATGACATGTTGCTTTAACATTTTTTTCTAATGCTTGAGAGCTGCTTCTGTGTTATTATATTTTGTTCACTACTGTTTCATCAGACTTTAACTCATCATAACACGACATGACATGTTGCTTTAGCATTTATTGATGACTCGTGTCTTTGGAAGAAATCTTCTTTCTAATGCTTGAGCTATTATGTTTGTGCACTTCGTTTCTTTGTTATTCAATTTTGTCTTGATTTATTTTGCGTTTTTGAGTAAATTAATTATTTTTCTTTAAAAGAAAAAGCTGCCGAGTGAGCGAAAGGTGGATGAATCTGATCATGAGTCGGATCTTTACAAAGAACAATTTGGAATGCGCTTCATCGTAACGTGTAATGAATTTCGTCTTCGTCTTCAAGCCAACCTCGCAGAAGATGGTCAACCAGAACAGCTCGACAATGTAAGACGTCTCATGTTGCTGCTGCTGCTGCTGTTGTCGTTGTTGTTGATGATGATGATGATGATGAGTGTTGGTTGACTGGTTGTTTTTAATGGTCACTGATACACAGCTAAGATGATTGAGCTTTGTTTGAACATCACAATCCTTTACATTAATGCATCACGACATGAGTTAGTCCATTGAAATGTTGAAACTTGGGTAAAATCTGTGAATTCTTGCACGCTCTGTTTAGTCAGTTGTTGAACGTCCTAACTTAGCAATTGATTAACTCTCACTCCTCATGAATTCCAACTTTATCTTTCTTTTCCTTCTCGTTGACCAAGCGCTGAACATTGCTAGTGAAGCAGAAGATATGTTATAACATATTCAATATTATTGTAAATTTATTTCTTCAGCCGGAGCCGTTCTTCCTAACGTTTGCTCTTTACGACGCGAAAGGAGGTCGAAAGATCTCTGAAGATTTTCACTTTAATCCGAATTCACCTGAAATACGTCAGATGATACCAAACGAACTTCTCCAGCAATCGATCAGCGTCTCATCATCGTCATCGTCTACAACACCGAGTGGTGCAGGTTCATCGCCAGACTTCATCAGTTATCTGCCAGACTCCAAATGGCTGGAATCACAAAAGGCAGTAAGTCAAAAATTGGTTAATCTATTTAATCCATGCATTTGTTTGTTGTTATTCTAGTTTTTCTTTTGTCATACCTTAAGAGTTTTTCCAAAAGTATTTTGTGCATGGTTGTTATGGATTGCATGTATTATTGGAATGTAGAATTATAGCATTCAATGGTTGTCCAGTTTATGTGTTGTTTACAACTTTACCCTAATTTAACAACAAACTGCATTGGCTTTCCAATGGATGCTCGTCATTAAAGGGTTAATAGCCAGAATTTAAGGTTAGCTTGTCTGAGGTTTTGAGAAAACTTTATGCTATTCACTTTTGCAGACTATGTTGATTGCAACCAAATTCATTCTTGTTTTTGTTGCATGACCTCAAGCCAAGACTTTAACCCTTTAACAACCAGCGTGTACTAAAATGCATTGAAAACATATGTAGCTGGTCGTTAAACAGTTAAAGATAGTTTGTCTTCTATATGACTTCCGTATTTGTGGGTAACTCATGTTTCTGGTTAGATTAATCTTTACGCAAACAACTGTTCCTTGGAAATCCTGACACTCATCATGACTCATCATGACGAAGTTGTGTTTAATTTTCAGGCAATATTTTCCGTTACAAGACCGGACGTCGATATATTTTTGGTGGTGCGTGTGGAGAAGGTTCTGCAGGGCAGCATCAGCGCCGCTCTCGACCAATATCTACGAACGACTGATCAGAAGACAGGAACGAAGATTCATCGATCGATGAAGCAGTATTGCCAGAGACTCGGTCGCTATCGCATGCCGTTCGTATGGGCGGCCAGGTACGTAAATGTTGCCACGTATGTAAATGCTGCTCTGTAGGCAGTTTAAGTTGAACACAATGAAACTGAAGAGACTTCAGAACTCTTTCCTCCCTTAGGTCCTCGCTTCTCTTCCTTCACCTAACTTTGTCTGTAGTCTGGGAACAATCTTCAATAAGTAAGTAATAAGTAACATTTAAGTATGTAATAATTAATACATCAAAATATGAATGTCACATGCTTGTTAAAGTGTTGAAACTTTGCATTGACTTCTTGTTCAGCTTAGGACTGATTTCAAATTTGTCTGAACTCTGCTTAACCACAATACTTAAACTCCATCCATCATCAGACTTACATGTGCTGAAATATGTGTTCTGCTCTGAATACACAAACATAGGATGAGAAGACACATCCAACCATTCTGCATCATCAGTCGTAGCAATGTATGTAATCAGTGCTTGAGAGGTGCTATATAAATATTTAATTTACTTCACATTTTGATGACATCTTTCATATCTTTCACGTGTTTAAAATGTACTTATTTCCAGTGATATTTCAGTTATAAAAATAATTCCCAATTTCAGTTCAAATTCAGTTCTAAGACTCTAATTTCAGTTCTAATTCTATTTCTATTCTGAAAATAATTCCTATTTCAGTTCTAATTCAAGTTCTGAAATAATTTGAGTTCTAATTCAAGTTCTGAAATAATTTCAGTTCTAATTCAAGTTCTGAAATAATTTCAGTTCTAATTCAAGTTCTGAAATAATTTCAGTTCTAATTTGTCCAATCCACAAACATGTAGGTAGGTTAGATCCTTACTGTATATAATAGAAGTCTAGGTATTATGACTCTTACCCTATCAGTACAATTATTATTTCCAAGTGAAATGAGGTGTCAAAATGACAAGCCCGATTTCAACCCTATGCGTGCCGCTGATGCTTGATATGTGTCTATAGACTCATGTTCAAATGTCCCGCTCCCCCTACCGTAACCTCATACAGGCTGTACATCAAATGCACCTTTAATTACCTTCCTTCGCCCTGTGTTCAAAACGGTGCCCAGTCATCCGTCACATTATTTGTCAGGTTGTTTGACTAGCGATCCTATGTCTTAGACCTGTACCAGGGCCCCTTTGAATGATTAAGAAAGCAAACGTAATATCTTATTCTTAGTTAGCTGTGGCAATATGCCCGAGGGAGGGAAAATTATATCCGAAGATTACTGAGAAATGGATTGAAAGTTGGAGGACACTTTATACTTTATACTGACTTGCACAGACAATGAATCACAAAAATCATCACAGTGTAATAATTTTCGTCCTAAAATAATTCCTATTTCTATTCATATTTCAGTTCTCTCAGGCGTATTTCAGTTCTATTTCTATTCTCGTTCTCAAAATAATTCCTAATTTTCGTTCTTATTCTCGTTAACGGAATTGCATAATTTTACTTCTAATTTCTATTTCCGTTAATGAAAATATCACTGCTTATTTCTAATGTTATGTTTTTCGAAGGCCACTTTTTCGCAAGTATTCGGTTGAGCTTGACCTGACGGCTGATTTTGTCGTCTACAAAGCTGAAAGTTCGAGAATGTGTGAAGAAGAAATAATAAAGCAGTTGCAGGATATGCGCAGGTAAAAGTCGTTGTAATGTTGTTCTTCGTCGTCTGTGCTTCAATTGTGTTTCATGTTGTTGACTGCGTATTGGATTTGTGTGTGTGCTGTGTGTCATTGGTAAGTATGATCTTTTGTACACAGACGCAGGCACGTACGTGAATTTCTAAATATTAAGAAGTTGAGCTATGGATGAGAAATCTCAGGAATTCATGACGTAATGTTATCAATGCACTGAGATTTGACGCACAGATACGAAAGATATTTCATGATTTTGAAAACTATGATAATTCTACAGACTGCATTCTATTGTTAGCCATGTAGAGGTTGTATAGAGAAGACAGTAAGATTAATTATCGGACTTTTTAGGAGATTTTATAAAATAATTAGATGAAATTGTTAGACAGAATTCACAGTACAATGTCTTAACTTTGTAGTTAAAAAATGTTCTGTTGTTAAACGATGTTGACATTTAAATGAATGCAGCGAATTAATAAATTTTGACGTATTCAATTAATAAATGGATTTTAAGATATGTGTTTGTATAGATTGATGCGAATGGTTGTGTATGTGTGTTTGTGATATGTGATATGTTTGTATATGGTTGCATATGTACAGGGTGGGCCAGCATAAATGAACCAACTTTGCATGCTTATAACTCCGCCAATTTTTGGAATTTATTTATACTTTATGCGTCAAATTAAAGATATTTCACTCAAGTATATGCACTGAAAACATGGAACTTGTACAAGTTTAGGTTTTAATTATATGCTCGGAACAGCGCTAGGTACCATATTTTGTTGTCATTTGTGACGTAATAAGGCGCCGTTTCGCCGAGACATTCAAAAATCGTTTTTCGCTAACACGTGCATAAACACGATCATTTTAGGTGGTTTTAGAAGTATCTACCATGAACATCTTCTCGTCGCAAAACCATTTTCTTTTAATTTTATCAACAGCCGTGCGCGCTGCTTTAGACGCAAAGAAACGGCTGGCTGCAGGCCGGTTGTTTCGCTAGGCCTATAGCCGTTTCTTTGCGTCAGTGTTGGAATGCTGTTGGACATCATGTCGACAAATAACTTTAGATCATCTTTTAGAATATAATGTACGGTGTTTCTAGGACTACCTGTTTCGCGCTGGGGAGATTTGCCTGTAGAGCCTATCCGGGTCGTTGTCTTGACGGCCAATTTACTCGGACACAAGAGCAATGTTAGCGGATATGCGCACCGTAATTCCCATGGTTTACGATTAGAAAGTCCTGTTTTTATCAATTTTCAGTAGCAGATAATTCAAGGTAATGTTTATTCCATCCACTGTTAGAAAATCTGTAAATCATTTCAACCGAATTACATCCCATTTTAGTTCGGAAAATTAAGATCAAAACGCGATCTCCGTCTATCAACGGCGCCAGATCGCGTCACAAAAAAACAACAAAATATGGTAGCTAGCGCAGTTCCGAGCATATAATTAAAACCTAAACTTGTACCAGTTCCATTTTTTTCAGTGCATATGCTTGAGTGAAATATCTTTAATTTGACGCATAAAGTATAAATAAATTCCTAAATTTGGCGGAGTTATACGCATTCAAAGTTGGTTCATTTATGCTGGCCCACCCTGTATTTGTGTGTTTGTGTAGAACGGATAAGCAGACTCGTCTGCAGCCAATTCAGGGAGTTGTTCTAAAGGTCAACGTTCAACCGTTCAAGACACATGTGCCTTGTAAGCCACACACACTTCACATGTCTTTATTCACATGTCTTTATTCACATGTCTTTATTCACATGTCTTTATTCACATCTGTCTTTATTCACATCTGTCTTTATTCACATCTGTCTTTATTCACATCTGTCTTTATTCACATCTGTCTTTATTCACATCTGTCTTTATTCATATACATTTCTTAACGCGTTTAGATCATTTTTTGTTGTTGCTCCAATGTCTTGGTTTATGAGTTTCAGCATCATGTCAAAGCCCATTAATATTCTATGCATGAAAGATTTCATGCATTTGTGTGTAGTGGTGCTAGCCAGGTCTGGCCATGGAGTATATGGAGCCCAAGGCAGCAAGCGAGAAGCAAAATTTAGCGGAGTTGACTTGCTGCCAGTACAGTAATCTTGTTACCATGTGTTAGTCCATTGAAGTAATGCAATTCGAAATACGACAATGGTGCGATGATTACTTGCAAAACATTAATCAAGCTCTCGCCACTATCATTTACATTGAAAGTAAAAATTGTGTTTAATTTAATTAACACGTTGGCCGCGAGGGACTTGGGACCATTCACCACTATAGACATTAATCATGGTTTGGTTTCTCTATTCTAAAACGTTTCTATTGAGCGATGTACTCTACCTGGATACGCATGGCCTGCCACAGAAGAGTTTGGAGATACTTTAAATTTTTCTCACTTCAACTCCACATGTGGATAAAGTATAAGTCAACGCTGCTTTTGATATTAAAAGTAAAAAGTAAAGATCATAATATATGATGTTCTACTGTTTCTACATTTTCTTTGCTTCAAGTGTATTATTCTGTGTCCAGTTTTCAGTTGGTTTGCATCTCACCTGCATCCATATTCAAACGGTTCATGTAAATTTACACACTGTCATCTCCTCTCCCTCCTCCTCCTCCTTCTCCTCTTCCTCCTATTTCCACTTGATTCACTACTCACTGATAGGTCCTCCTTTATTGTCACGTGCACATAATTATTCTTCATCTGATAGTTCCCCCTCTATAATATTCTATGAGGTTTGCTATTTCTTTCAATGTTCTGTGCATTTGCTTCAAAGGTACATTAACGACGTCGTTGCTTGGCTTGAGGCCATCATCTGATTACCAACCACCCAAGCAACCACCGACGAGAGAAGTTGAGGAATTCGTTCCAGACAATGGTTCGTCGTCTTATCCGTACACGACATACGTCAATCATCTCTACGTTCATCCGAAAAACTTGAAGTTTGATACGCAAAAAGTATTCGCAAAGGTAATATTAGTTATTTTATTTGATCTATACTGAATATGTTTTTCAATTTAATTCTATTGTATTTTTTCGTCTATGCTTGTGCTTGAACTGTTGAAATTCTATTGGATTTATTTATTATCTACTTTTGATCTTCAAGACGTCTGCAACATATTCTGTGTTCAAAGAGAATGCTCTTCAAACCATTTCTAAGTCATACACAGCAGAAAAACAAAGCATATGTAACAGGTCACAGACTGTGCCAAAAACAAGATCCAGAGTTTCGCACATGTAGTAACACATGATTGATTTCTCAAGGCATGAAAAAGTCAGTTTGTGCTAAGTTTCTGTGTGACGTGGTCTTAGTGAAATGGTTTGAGGGTTCTCTTTGGTGGCTGTGTACGAAGTGAAGGACCTTCAGCAAGTCATTTACACACAAACCTGTGCTAACTAAAATCTAGTTAATATTCTTTGTCATTCAGCAATTGTTGCTTAGTAAATCTGGAAATCATTATAATAATGTTTCTTTAGACCTAGGAACAAATATTGCTTTGAAAGTTTAGACAAACAGTGTTTGAAATAAAACTTTGATTTTGTAAGATGGTAGGTCTACAGGAGGATAGATAGAATAGTGCAGAGAGAGAGAAAGGCAGACAGAAGGACACAGTGAGGACGGAGAGAAAGAGAAGGAGAGCAAGAGGACAGAGTGATGGAATGATAGAGAGTGAGAGAAAGGGATACACAGCAGATGGACGGGGCAGACCAGATGAATGGAGTAAAGGGAAGAGAGAGAGATACAAACAGTCAAGAGAACAGCTAGAAAGACAGACAGGACAGAAGGCAGATCGACCACAGGCAGGCACAGCAAGGGATCAGGTACTAAGGCGTTACCTAGCAACGGTTGAGGAATGTGGCTGACGACCAATGGGATTGGAACACGATGAGCAGGAGAGTAGAAGCGTAACTATATAAAGACCAGACAATGAGAAAGGAGGCCGATCGGACGAACTCCATCAAGTCGATTCTAGGGGCCAAGTCAGGCGAGACAGTTTGGTAGGTTAGTCAGTGAGTCGGTCAGTTATTTAGCCCTTTCCGGTCCACAGTCCCACCCCATGGGACATTTCAATTTTCCCATTCCGGTCCACTGGCCCACACCAGGGGACATCGACTGTAGCTGTCATATCCTGGTCCAAAGTCACACCGTATGGGACATAATGTCCTACACAGTTGGCCATTGGACTGTTCTGAGGTAAATAGTCTAAAAATCTATTTCTCTTGGCGTTGCGTCGCTGCGGGTTCTGTGCGTTCGAGACTTACGTCGCGGAGGCATATGTGTGTATGTGTGTATGTATGTACATGTATGTATGTATGTATGTATGTATGTATGTATGTGTGTATGTGTGTATGTGTGTATGTATGTACATGTATGTATGTATGTATGTATGTATGTATGTATGTATGTATGTATGTATGTGTGTATGTGTGTATGTGTGTATGTATGTACATGTACATGTACACCGTGAGGCATAAAAAAGGAAACCCCTAGAAAAATCGTTATTACTTTAACAATTTTCAAACAATGTCAATGAAATTCAGGAAAATTATAGCTAAGTAGCAAGCAATGTAAAAAAATTAACGTTTTTACAATTTACTGCACGCCTCTAGCTTCTACGCATGCGCGAAGTCGCTTGCGCCATTCACGCACCGTCAAGTGGATAATTCGCTGGTTAAGATCGTTCCAAGCATGCATGATTCGCTTCTGAAAATCTTCAAGTTCAAACATCACGGACCTTTATTTTGTACACCATTTCCTGCATGAATCCCCATATTTTTTAATCGACGGTATTAAGATCTGGGCTGTTAGGGGGCCATAGAGAGTAGGAATTATGAAGTCAGGAGTTTCATGCGTCAGAAGTGCAATCGTTTCTCGAGCTCTGTGCGTTGGAGCACCATCTTGCTGGAGAATGTAAAATTCAGTGAGTTCTCGAATTTCATGTAGTAGGCCTTCCAGGAGTAAAACAACTTGGTAGTATTGGCCGTTGATTTTTACCCCCGGTTCAACAAAATGAATTGACGTGCGCCCCAGAGAAGAAACACCAACGGACAATATCAGGGATTTGCTAAACGCCGGACGTGTGCGCATAAGGCGGTCGGCTGCAACACCTCTCTTTCGAGTTCCAACTGCTACATACAGACGATCATTTTGAGTATTGCTATATAGAAGAAGCAGGAAATGGTGTACAAAATAAAGGTCTGTGATGTTTGAACTTGAAGATCTTCGGAAGCGAATCATGCAAGCTTGGAACGCTCTTGACCAGCGAATTATTGACTCGGCGGTGCATGAATGGCTCAATCGACTTCGTGCATGCGTAGAAGCTAAAGGCGGACAGTTAGAGTAAAAACTGCAAATGTATTTACATTGCCTGCTATTTAGCTATAACTTTCCTGAATTTCATTGACATTGTTTGAATATTGTTAAAATAATAGCGATTTTTCTAAGGGTTTCCTTTTTTATGCCTCACGGTGTATGTATGTATGTATGTATGTATGTATGTATGTATGTATGTATGTATGTATGTATGTATGTGTGTATGTGTGTATGTATGTACATGTATGTATGTATGTATGTGTGTATGTGTGTATGTGTGTATGTGTGTATGTATGTACATGTATGTATGTATGTATGTATGTATGTATGTATGTATGTATGTATGTATGTATGTATGTATCAATCAATCAATCAATCAATCACATAAATTTATGTATGTATGTATGTATGTAGCCGGAAACTGGAAGAGAGACAATGAGACATGATGATAAGAATACATAACATATACTATGATATGCCTGTTTTCGTAAAAATATATTGGACTACTGTAGGAAGGCACAAAAATTTTATTAGACCGGAAAGGGTTAAGGGTCGATCACTAGTTCTGTCTGTGTTCAACATCGGAGTCGTCGGGGATGTCTAAATGAAATAAAACTCGAAAAGACCAAGTGTTGTTATTATCCATCTGTTCGACAATCCGTACTCGCCGGACGAACAGCAGAGATATTACAATTTCATTTATTTTTCTTCTTCTGTTTGATCAATTGATGTCTTTCTAGTGAAACCTTTGGCAGAATGGTTGTTTGGTGTCAGGTCTGGAGTTAATCTAGTGAGTTGAAGGAATTTCTTACGTAAGAACAGCCTTTATGAAATGTTTTATTTGCCTTCATTTTCCTTACTTTTGTAACATTATTCAGGCGAGAAACATCGCATGCTGTGTAGACATTCGCGATTCAGATGACGACGGCGCTCAACCTCTCAAGGTAAATTCAATACATGCTAAACTTGCGTCTAAATTATCAAGTGAACGTATAATTCCATGAGTTCTGCATTCATGAAGACCACAAAAATTAATCTTTTGTAACTAAGCTTATCCAGAGACAATCAAAAAAGGTGGAAGAAAGAAGTTAGATTAGAGTTCTGAGTGGAAGAGCTGTGAAGTGAGGCAAATCAAAAGGCAGACGATTTCTGTGATTGATGTTTGGAAATTGGAGGAATGAAGAAAATTGAAAGAACGATTGTATTAGTTGAAGGCAGAACATCGAAATGAGATGACTGCGAAATCGAATGAACTTGAAAGAGAACATGCAGAACAGATTGATTATTTTTAGGCAATGGTTGCAAGAAAAGTTTCTGCTAAAGTGTGTTCTGTATATACATGGAAAATTTAGAGAAAGCTAAGAACTGACATTGTTACGTCTAATTTGGTATCCACATCATTTTTACAGTTATTATGTTGTTTTGTTGTTTGCAGATAATTTATGGTCCTTTGGGATCATCTCTGTTCGTCTCATCAGCAACTACAACTGTCTTGCATCACAATACGTCGCCTGATTTCATGGATGAGGTGAGTCACATCTTCTGATCCATCTGAGGTGGAAAGTAGTGAAAGTTGACAGCAGGAAAGTTTATTTTAAGACTTGTGCAGCCATCTGTGGCATTTATTTTGTGATGCAGGAATGATATTTATTTGTGCTTGGCTCATGCATCATCTTTGGTGCTTCTGCCTATGAAATGTGGCCAGTTGTTTGTGCCATCAGAAGATCATAGATTCACGTATATATACAGAGTGTTTGCAATCGCTTAAACATTCACTAGAAAGAGCTTTCTGTTGCCTTCTCACGAGAAGCACTACAGTCTGCATTGACTTGGAATGTCTTAAAATGTGATGCCATTTACATTGCCTGAGTATTGAAGACCTGATGCAGAAAATAATGAGGAGGAAACTCAGTTTATTCGGACATATATGTAGAATGGAGGACGACAGAAAGATAAAAAGTGTGATGCTGGGAATTATGGATGGCAATGGAAGAAGAGGACGACCAAACAGAGAGTGGATAGATGACATCAAAGAGTGGTGTAACCAAGACATTTATAGCTTGAGCAGATTTGCGCAGGACCGCGGACTTTGGACGACAAAGATAAAGTGTGCATTGGACACCTACGGGTTATTAACCCAGGGATAATGATGATGATGATGATGATGATGAGTATTGAGCATTGTTGTTTAGCTGCCATCATTTTGTCAACCACAGAACTTTTAGGAATATTCTCTCATTCATAGAAATTAATTGGTTTAGTTCTACCTTTACTTGTTTGTCATCGGATTGCAATATGAAGTGTTAATGGTTCTATATTCTCTTTTGCACTCTTGTTGACTGCTGCTGATGTGATTTGTTGAAGAGTGGTGTAGTGATTATAATAATAAATCGTCATTTGATATATAAATCGTTAGGTGAAGATTTCTCTTCCTACGCACGTGCATGACAAGCATCATCTCGTCTTCACTTTCTACCACATTGCGTGCGATCTAACTGCGAAACCAGCATCGAAAAAAGGACAGAGCGTTGAAACTCTTGTTGGCTATGCTTGGTTTCCACTGCTCGTCCATGGAAGGTTTGATTTGCAGAACAATTGAAAATGTTTATTTTTAAAATTCAATTCATGTTGAAACAGCAAAGTTCGTTTTAAATGATTAGGAAAATGTTGCATACCTTCGATGTTTTCTGTTTTGACGCATCATTTAGTCTGCAATTTATTATCTTTGTTGACAGAATCAAGTGGACATTCGTAATTGAAGTTTACCTCATAAGATCGGATTTATGTGATGCAGCACTTTAGTTCTACAATGCTTTCTTTGTTTTTTTGCTCTTTTCTCCTCAATGAGAGACAATGACAAACTTGTGGTTTCCTAGCAACACAGATCTGGTTTGTTTTGATGTTTATGCTTAGGATCAATGTTGGAGAGCACAACATCAAAGCGGCGACAAATCTTCCGCCTGGATATCTCGGTCATGAACATCTTGGAATGGGAAGAGGAGTAAGTTACAACTGTTATGTCTCTTAATTCTAGGCGCCCTAGGGTCATGCAGGTTGCAATGATGTTGTTTCAGCATTTAGCATAAAAAGTATATGGTGTAAAAAAGCAAAATACTTTTCAACCCTGAAATTTATGTTTCCTTAAATTTGATCTAACTTTGATTTTAGTGGCTGTGTATGTAGATAGTTTCTGGATTTGTTTTCATTACTTTTTTGGTCTGTGATTAGAGCATCAGCAGTGAATTGATTGATGCGTTGCAATTCTGTTTTAGTCGCTTGGTCCTGAAATAAAGTGGATCGACGGTGGACGTTCACTTTTTAAGTTTGAACTTCTGCTGATGTCAACTGTCTACACAAAAGTAAGTCAACATAACTTTTAATATTTACTCATTCAAGAATTTCAAAACATCTCTTTAGAGAGGCGACTTAGAAGTACTCTGGACTAGCGGCAGAAAGGTGCAGTTTTGGGTTGAATCTAAAAAAAATGTTGCATTGGTCTCGATAATTGCATCTGATTGGTTCATGCTGTGTAGGTATGATTGCAGATCTTTGGAGTTCTGAGGGGTATATTTTTGTCACACACACACGCGCACACACACACACACACATATATAAATATATATTCAATTTGTAAATACACTGTGTCCCAATAAATCGGGCACCCTTTTTATAATGTGAATAAAACAGGTAAATCTTAATCGATTTTCAAAATTTCAAAACTGTTTTCATCCTGAGATAATTATCTTACACTGATTCAAATATGAAGTTTCTGGCATGAATATTGACGCCACAATTACGTCATTTGCATCAAAGAATTCAAATGTAAAGTACCGAACACAATGATTTTTTGTTGACATTTGATTTCGATATGTAAATTAACAACGTCATTATGACGTAATTTTTTAGTGAGGGCCGTTCATAAATTACCAATTTGTAGATAATTATTTCAGGATAAAAACAGTTTTGAAATTTTGACAATCGATGAATATTTACACGTTTTATTCACATTATAAAAAGGGTGCCCTATTTATTGGGACACAGTGTATATGTGTGTGTTGTAATAACTGAGAATATCACAATACTAGGCAGAGTTCTTTGTTGTATTGATTGTGATGTGTATATTTATGAATGTGTTGCTGTAGGATCAGCATTTACACAACTTCTTCAGTCACTGCCAGAAACTAGAGAAGCTGTCTTCTGCTGGAGTTGAAGTTGACACGGCCAATAAACTCAAGGTCAGTTCTTGTGTGCCGCTCTGGTATTATTTGTTTACCATTGAAGTCATATTGTCTTAAGTTAATGTATTAATTCTACAAGATCTTTTATAGCGATGCCACTGTGATTAATGCTCAAGGCACCGGTCGCTACTAAGAAAAGTCTGCAGCAAATTCAATCGAATGAAGGACTAAGAGGGAAATCTGACAAGACATTGAAACGACGTACAGAGAAAACATGCCTAGGTTGAGTTTAGTGTTTAGTTGAAACACAACACAAACTCAGATTTTATGACTGAATGGTTTGAATTTACAGGCAAAGATTTTGTTGTGTTTGTTGTTTTTACTGTTATTGCTACGAAGATCAGTATATACAATGGTTGATTTCATATACAGATGAATTAATAATGACTAAAATCTGTGACTTTCAATTAACTTTTTGATTAACTGTGTTTCCATCTGTTGTTTTTACTGAATTTCTGTTATTGCTACGAAGATCAGTATTTATATGATGGTTGGTTTACAGATGAATTAGTAAATTACTAACATTGACTAAAATCTGTGACTTTTGATTAACTGCATTTCCATCTCGCTTTAACAGCTTACAAAACAGTTTCTTCGTCTGTAACAAAATCTGTTTTCCATTAACTGATCTGTGCTACATTTTCCTGTTTCATTGCATAATGCTGTAGTTTTGAATTTTGCCCAGAATTTCTTGTTGACTTGGTGCTGCTTGGATCAATTGCTCTAACAACTAATGCTGTCTTGTGCTTGAGATGTTGTCTCATATTGTGATTAGATTAGATTCTGTTCTGGCAACACAGGACAACCATAGAATAGTTTAGTCTTCGAATAAAGTCAAGAAGCTGAACTGCCATTGAAGTGTGTGCTCCGGAGCATTTTCTTTTAAGTGGCCGTTTAATAATTTATTCGTTTTAGTAGCAGTACATATCTGTGGAATGAATTGCATTGGATCTGGAACATTTCGTAGTCACGTGCATCTAATGCAGACTGCTTCAAATATGGATTTTAAAATTAAAGACGTTTTTGTGGACAAACGTTGATTGGTGTGAGTTACAGGGATAAACTTAAAGTGATCGTGTTGAATGAGGATATAATTTAAAGTTATTATTGTTTGAATTAAAACATAATTTAAAGTTATTATTGGTTGAATGAAAACATAATTTAAAGTTATTATTGGTTGAATGAAAACATAATTTTAGTCGTCGAGTGGAACAAATGCTTCGGGTCTTGGTACTAACAGTCCAGCGGCAGATTCCAGTGAAGCAGGAAAAGCATTTTCAAAACCTAAAGAGGAAATGGTGAATGTTGTTAAGGTGAGTTGTCCATCTATTTTACAATAAAACCATCATTTTAACCGTCAGATGAAATAATTACCGGGTACATAGTTTTTCTGCCAGAAATCTTCAGCTAAGATCTGTTAATATAGTGGTGATAGATGGTGACAGATATAGAAGTAGGTTCATTGGCCCTTGCCACACAAATTAATAGTTAATCGGCCCAAATTTGTCCGGTGAGAACCGAACTCAGGAGTGGTAAAGGTTAACTTTTTTCCAGGCAGTGAACATGATGTATTATAAAGTCTGTGTGCTTTCAACATTTCCAATGTAGTTCTGGTTTAGTTCTTTGGTTTTTTCTGTTGTGTGCTTGTCTACTCTAACTAACCTCAGATGGTTTCCTGTTCTAATTGATATGCCATCTGTTTAGAACAATTTGCCAGGCTTGCAAAGTGTAAAAGATTACCATAGTGGAAAGAATAATACTTGGTCACTTTTGTGGTCTACATGGTTAAGTCATGGAGAAGACATTCAGACTTTGTGAAATTGTGGAGTCATCCATGAGTTGTCTCACAGGATACTCTGAAGCTTTACATGTTTCTATCCACTTTTTTACATTGATTTCAGCTTTGTTTAAATTGTCAAAAGAGTAGATGGTGGTAAGTAGGCTGTCTCTGGCTTCTTCACAGCGTGACCGCCATGTCGGTTCTTTTTCACGCAACAGCTTCACAACAGCTTCCCTCTTTTTCCTTTTTCAAATGATTCATTTTGATTCATCGTGTTTACCACAAACGCTTAGACCAAGATGTTTGACAAGCCTGACATCACCACGTCTTCCGTTTCTGTTGTGCTGTCCATCATACGGTCCGCATGCTTATACTGTTGGCCATTATTACAAGATACTTGTTAAAATTTCATTTTATGCGTATTTGATATGAATTATTTCTATATTTTGTGTATGTTGTGATAGTAGTTTTAGTTATGTGGAAATTGAAGTTTAAATCCTTTGCTGTTTGCTATGATTTTTAAATTTATGGTAAGTACTTGTTACAATATCAAGTGAACGTGAAGATGTTGGTCTTAGGCATTCATAGAACCAGCAGAGAACTCATCATCATCAGTAGTAATAGTTGATTGGAGAAGCTGTGGCTAAGAAGATGCTTGTGCAAACACCACCATTCATTACTATACCCTGTGATTGGAACTTCATGAACTGCTATTCTTCTTTTTCTCCAAAGGAACTTCTGTTTGTGTTTGTTGGTGCAGCTGATTAAGTTCTGTTCTGTTGTGTAGAGTCTGCATGCGGCAGACATTGGTGCTGTCATCCACTTCCTTCCGTCGTTGCTTAGTCAACTCTTTCGTCTTCTCACGCGTACGAGCATTGAAGACGTTGCGATGAACGCTGTGAGGTACGTCGCTTCAAGATCAGTTGCCATGCGGATGATGACAATGATGATGATGAGGAGGAGGAGGATGATGAGGATGATGATGCATCTCTAATTCTCTAATCATGTGATATATACTTCATCTGGTTATAAAGCATTTTACTGAATTTTTACTTAAATCACATAATATGTTTTTTGTTTGCTAGAAATCATGCATCAGATAAAACCAGTGCTTTAATCAAACATGTTGGTGGATTATTTGATGATTTGCTTTGTTTTAGGGTTTTGGTTCACGTCGTTTCTACAGTACATGAGGCAAATAAAACAGCCATTCTGCATTCTTTTGTCAAGGTGAGATATTTGCCACAATTACTTAATTATTTAAGTTTTTCGTAATATCCAATATCGATTATGATTCATTGCGTATTTTGTCAAAATGTTCAATTCCAAACCATGTTAGTAATTAATCTATCATTTTGGCATGCCTTATGATTTGTAATGCTATTATAAGATGCCATTTTCACATTCAAAATTTAAAATTAAAACATGCCATTACCATTGGTGTTCTTGGATACTTAGAATTTGTGTAAAGAAATAACACTTTGGTAAAACAGAAGAAACTCACATGAAAACATGTCTTAGAAATATTTATAATATTTGTGATTTGTAATATTTGTATTAATTTTTATTTGTAACATTGTAATATTTGTTTTGTCTAGAAGGAATTCTGACAATTGCAGAAGTTTTAAAACAAGCTTTTAAACGTATTCAAAGGCTGCAGTTTTTCTTGTTTTTAAAGTAAATGATCATATTCATATCTGTGCATATTCTGTTGGTTGTCAGTATGTCTTCGTCACTGAAATGGTCGCTGGTCCGAAGCAGAAGACGGTTCACGAGGAATTGGCCGAATGTCTCAAAGCGATACTACGACCCAACATGGCCGACCAGATGGTTGTTGCAAAGTTTCTGCGTCACTCGTGGTTCTTCTTCGATGTGCTCATCAAAAGCATGGCTCAACATCTTCTCGTCACTGATCGAATAAAGGTCAGATGCTGCTGATGATGATGCTGCTGCTGCTGCTGTCATCTTTTCTACGCTCTGTCTTCTTTGCTTCTTACTTAGATAACACAGACTGTGATGTAGTTTGCTCTGGTAGAGCGAGGGACTGAATGGAAATGTGCTAACACAGACTGTGATGTTGGCTTAATCTGCTCTGGTAAATGGAGCTTTTTTCTGGTAAAGGGATGAAAATGTGTGTTCAAGACTACAGATGAAATGAAATTTAATGACTTGAGTGTGGGTTGTAGAATATTGAAAGTGGCATTCAATTCCAACATTTAAGTCAGCTTTGATCACTTCTGTCAACCACGAGACATGTGTTAGTACATTTGAAATCACTTTCACTGGATTCCATTGACAGATGACGTTCAGAGTCTTATTATTATTGTTGTTGTTGTCATGTGACTCATGTGATAATTCAGTGTTTAATTTAGTCTTTGCTTTGGTTTCATTTGTTTACAGTTGTGCCATAATTGTATGCAGCTATAAGTTGCATTGCTTTCGTGGTAATTCAGGCATCTTCATCTTGCATAGATCTTCATTCATGGCACCTACATGTATGTGTCACTTGTTAATTGCGTTCACTTGTAGTCGTAGATGATGTTGTATGTGCCACTTATTATTTGTAGTCGTAGACGATGGCGTTGTGACGATTGTATAAATTTCTGTTAGATGGCTCGAAACGAGAGATTTCCATCGAACTTTCAGTTCAGCGTTCAGACGTTGATTCAGTCGCTTTGTCAACACATCGTTCAGAAGTACAAAGAATCAGCGGAAGAAACGAAAAATGCAAACACATCACTCGCTCACTTCGTCAAGGTCAGTTGAAGACAACTCTGCGCTTCATCACGTTTCATTCATGCAAATTAAATGTTAATGTAGTTACATATTCGTGTAAGCAGTGTTTTGTATGCATGCGAATTATCAACACAGACTTTGTTTTGGTTCTTTGCTGTGGAGAAATCTTTGTGTATTTATTATTCAGCTGCTTGCATTGAAGTTTTACGGTTTATCAAATTATCATTCTTTAAGAAAACGTAATTTATGTAAGAATTTCTTGGGTTCTTTGTCGTGATATTTAGAATGTGTGGTTGTGTGTTTGTGGATGAGAGATGTTTATTGCCGACCAAGGACTTGATCTTCGTCATAGACTTACTTTATATTCACCATTATGATCGCTTCGACTGTCGAAGTTTCTATTCATGGTTTATGTTGTGAATGGCTCTAGACTTATGATTGTGGCTTGATCCTGTGCTCATAAGACTTGTGTAATTTTCCATGTGTTTGCATCATTCTCGTGCTGCTGCTCGTTCTTAATGACACATCATCTGAGTTAGTGTAGACTGCGCTTTTCTGAGGTACTTGAACGGCTCGATGTATGAAATGTCGAGAGAAATGACTAACTCGTTATTTTTCATTATCTCATTTATTCATCTGTTTACTTTTTACAGAAATGTTTTACGTTTATGGATCGTGGATTTGTCTTTGGACTTGTCAAATTCTACATGGAAAACTTTAGTCCGTGTGATGTTAAGGTACGAAAACTGTTTTTATAATCATTTCAAATTTCATCAGTTCTTGCTTTTATATCTTTGCATTAAAAAGTTTTCAGTGTTTTAGACAATCATACAATTTAAGGAATTGATAGACATTAGTTTTGCACTGCTTGCTGCTTGAGTGATGTTCATTGGATGTGGCTGTACTTTAGACAACTTAGCAAATCTGTTTGATTGCCAACCATTTGAGTTCGATACTTTGCTGCATATATGATATAGTAGTTGTGAACGAAAATTTGCACACCTGGTCACCTGGTGCCGTCAGCTACTGGAGCTCTGGCGAAAGCCCTGGTGCATCTTCTCCAGTTGATCCTCTCCCTAGTCGCCTCTCTTAGTTCCTCCAGTCTCATGCCAGACTTTTCCTGTACTTCATCCAACCATTTCTTCCTTGGTCTTCCGCATCTTCTCCGTCCCTCACCGCATGCCGTCATCAGCTCCTTTTCCAAACCGTTAGATCTCATCACATGGCCGAAGTAGCTCAATTTCCTCCAAGTTGCTGTTTGCTGCAGTGTCTCCTCCCTCTCTATTCCGAGCTCCTCGCGCACCGATTCGTTAGTTCTCTTCTCCGTCCATGAAATCCTTAGCATCTTTCTCCAAATCCACATCTCACACGCGTTGATTTTCTTTTCCATATCCCGTGTCTTTGTCCATGTCTCGCATCCATATAGGACGACTGGGAAGATCAGTGCTCTTACCAGTCTTTTCTTTGTTTCCCTGCTCACGTATTTGTCCTTCCAAATCTTTTCCAGACCGTTCATTGCCGTTTTCCCCATTGTTACCCTCCTCCTTATTTCCATATCACTTCTTCCCTCCTTCTCTATCATAGATCCCAGGAATGTGAAGCTCGATACTACCTCTATCGTTTCTCCATCCACCTCAAAGTTTTTCCATGTTGCAGTTGTCTTTTAAATATTAACAGAGACTTTTTGTTGAGACAGACATAGACGAAGAAATGTTGAAGAAGTATGCTGTTAGAAATCTGTTGCAGGTGAATTTGTTTTTTCAAGTGGGACAAACAGGTCTTAAATGAATGTTAATCTTTGCCACTCATGAGTCCGCTCCCACCGGACAAATTTGGGCCAATTAATTATTAATCTGAGTGGTAAAGGTCAAGCCCTAGACTCAAACTGCATTCTCATTCATGTCACATTAAACAGATCAATTTACAGCAATTTTTATGACTCTAAGAAACAGAGTTTGATACGATTTTCTTACTTGTTTTTTTAAAATATTAATTAAAGTTTGTTGTTTATATTGTTTTTCATTGTTATGTATGATTCTAGGCATTGCACGAATACAAGTTTGAATTCCTGCGCATTGTTTGCAATCACGAACATTTCATACCACTTAATCTGCCGCTGATGAGGAAGCAAGTCAAGAGTTTCAAAGGTACAAAAGTTTTAAACATACGTTGAATAATTAATTATAGAATTGTTGCCTTCATTGATTGCAGTGGTTTTTACCCTGATTTGCATGAAAGAAGCCAAAGAGTGATGTTGGTTTTGGTTAAAGAGCTGTTATCTGAGCGCTGGTGTGATGTGCTACTTCTGCTTTTTATCTAATAAGTTTGATACTTGAGTTGTATTGAGTAAGATGGATTATGCCACCAATGGAAACAGCAAATTCGACAGTTGTAGTTGTAGCCATCATTGATCATCAATGATCATGTGTGCTACTCAACTGACATGATCCAGAATCTATTAATCTACATTCTTCCTTTGTCTCGGAAGATATGTTGACTGCTCTGGATTGGTTGTGCACTGGTGAGACGTGCTACTTGAATAAGGATTGATGCAATATTATCTATTTATAAGCGTTGTGCTGTTAAATAGAGATTGAGTAAAAGAGTAGAAGCATAATATCAACATATATCACTTTGAAATTAAAGATCAAATTGTTGCAGCTGAAATAGAAACAATACATGATTTTCAATTGATTCAATGAAATTTTTCTTTTTCCACCAATTTGTAGAAGTTCGGCCAGAAGGTAAACAATGACAAGTATTACCGCCGTAAATTAGCTTACTAATGATCACGTTTAGAGTATTTATGAATTGTTTCATTGACCTTGTTCTTGGTATGTTGTTGGATCTAACATTCGGCTTCAATGAATCTAGTGACACTGGCATGGACCAAATTGAAGACAGCAAAGTGTCACAGATTCTGTTTGCAATTCTGATGAGGCGTTCAAATGCTGCGCTGTACTTCAACTGTCTCTCTGAGTCTTTCTGTTGCTGTCACCTGTCTTGTCCTCTTCTGTCCTGTCTTCTTCTCTCATCCTTGTCTTATGGAGATCAAGGGCATGAGACAAAGAGAGAGAGACACCTCTTCCTCTTTTGCTGTTTTTTATTACTTCTCAGTTTGATGTCTTTTCACCGGATCTGTTGGGCGTTTGAATTTAACGGGAAAAGACCTGTGTTCAATCCTCATGCTCTTGCATGGCTTCGTTCAATTGCAGACTTTACGATCCAAGCTGACGACTCCTGTAGATTGATTGCATGCGTCGTGTGTTTCACTAATCCTCTGATCACATGGAAAATAACGACTTCTATGTTCGACCAATGTTTGCTTTTTACCCATGGATCAGCCAAAGCTTTCCCTGACCATCAGATCTCTCAAGTTTTTTAGTATCTTTATTTCCTCCTCCAATGCATGTGTCATGTGTGTGTTAACAGTTCTTCAACATTTCTTCGTCTATGTCTGTCTCAACAAAAAGTCTCTGTTAATATTTAACGTGTTTTAAACGTGTGTTCTTTTGTGATAACACTCATGTTTTCAGTGTTATCATGTGTGTGTTCTTTTGTGATAACACTCATGTTTTCAGTGTTATCACGTATGTTTTCTGGTGTTACTTAACACGTATGTTTTGAGTGTTGTGCTAGTTGTAGCATGCCTTGCTGTAGATTTGTTTTACTAACAGCAGACAGACGTTAAGCAAACTCCTAAATATCCTTCTGATGAATTTGGGACTCGGCTTCTTTTTTGTTGGCCAAGCATTACAAACGTCCAACTTGTCTCGTGTACATCTTTAGAAATAGTGAATTTTCTTTCAACTGACTCTCGACTGAATCTGATCTTCACCGACGTTTAACTGACTCGTTCAACTGCGATGTGGACATCATTTCTTATTAAAATGACTCTAATCATTAACTCTTTGTGTGCAGATTTCTAACAGCATACTTCTGTATTTTAGTATTTTGTTACTATTTATTTGTGCTGCTTATCAAGAGTTGTAGAGGAGTTTTATAAAAGCTGTTTGCCAAAGACGACAGGCATTTCCAACTTTTTTTAATGAGCAGATTGTGATTGGTCAACAGTCATCCAGCGCTGCCAATGATTTGCACATTAATTCATAATTTGCATGAATCACACACAAAAAATACAGTGAAACAGAAGTAATCAGATTTCTTTAGTATTCAGAGGTGCATACGGTCAGCTCACATTTGTTTTGATTTAGCAGAAGGTTCAGAAGTGGAAAGTAAGACAAGGGTTTCTTTGACTGTACATTTGAATTCTTCAGATTGCTGAGCTACGTTGTTATTATTGTTGATGTTGTTGTTATTGTGTGGTTTAGACGTGAAGCATGACTACACGTTGTCTGAGGAATTCCAGCGCAATCATTATCTCGTTGGTCTGCTTCTCTTCGAAGTGAAGTCGGCTCTCAACGAGATTCAAGACGTTCGTAGGTGTGCCATCACCGTCCTTCGCAATCTGCTCGCGAAACATTCGATCGACGACAGATACGCTTCAAAGGTTTTTGTCTTCTCTGATTGTTTGTCATTCGCTTGATGCTTAATCAAGACAATGACTTTGTTAGATGAATATTCAATCACAGTTTATTAGTTATTATTAATTTACCAGAATAGGTTGGAAAGAGGAGCTGGTGGTAGCTCTGAGACTGAGAGAGAATGTGGGGCGTAGTAACAAGAATATCCACCAAGTGCTATCACATGCTTGTGAACACTTACTTTATTTCTTGACTGAAGTTTATCTTATGAAAAGAAGAGCTATTAAGCCATTGTGCTGAGTTTGAGGCGTGTATTTTGAAATTTATTCTTATTTGTTGATCATGGTGCTGGAAACAATCTCCGAGATTGACTGGAAAGAAAGAAAGGCAAATGAAAGACTATAAATGAAAGACTATAAATGGATGACTGGTTGACGTGTGGTTGTTGTGTGATTGCAGGCAGCTCAGGCGCGAATAGCGGCTCTCTATCTGCCGATGATATCGATCATTCTTGAGAACAAAACTCGTCTGTCAGTGAAGGAGAGCGTCACTCACTCGTCACCAAACAATCTTGCAAACGGCAACGACTCATCGTTGTCATCGTCGTCGTCACTCGACGCTGTTCCGAATCGCATGGGATCGATGGAGTCGTACAACAGTCAGTTGTCGCTTGATCGCACGTCGCTCTCCTCAGCAACATCGTCGGCCAGTCAACCGCGTCCTGTACGAGATCCAAACGTCTTCAGCATCATCTCTGGAGGTCAAGGTCAGTCAACCATGGTAGACTAATATTAGTAGTCCATGATAGTAAGTTGAAGTTGAGTTGAATTGGCAGCAAAAACGAATCTCTCGCCTTTGATGAGTTGTTTAATTGTATTAAGTTCAGCTTTTTGTGACAACTGATCAGAACTAAATCTTGCGTTTCCATCGTGTTTATGCATGCTGTTCATCTTGGATGCAATTTGCATTCATCAGGTTATTAATTAAGTGTTTTAAAATGATAGGAACTGAGCTGTTCCAGTTTGACATATGAGCTGATGATCTCGTAGTATGTGACCCATCTGACCAGAACCAGATGTGTGTCGCAACACACGCTTTTGAAATTATCACCAAAATGTGATAAAAAAACCCAGTTTTTCAATTTTTAATTTTTTACAGAAAATGATAAATAAAATGTTTTTAAACATATTGAAACTAAAATTTGACAGAATTTTTTTGACGTCTCTATTCTTCAACAGCTTCGAACGCGCACACGTTCTTAGAGCAGCAGCAGCAGATCCAGCGTCAGTCGCATTACGGATCGTCGACTTCACTGGCGAGCACCGTCTCTGCTCATTCAACGTCAACCATCGAAAAACTCTCATCGGACAGCGTCAGTCAGAAGGACGGAGGAGGAGGAGGAGGAAGGGAAAAGTGCGATTCTATTGCGTCTGTGCCGTATGTCGTCTACCTTTAAAATAGCAACAACACTCACAATGTCACAGTTGTTGGAGTCAGAGTAAGGAAGGAGGAGGAGGTCTTCATGGTCTGTTCAGTGGACTTAAATTTGGCAAATGACTTACAAGTTGATAGTCTTGAGCTGTGTTTTTAATGCCTCCGCAGAATGCACGTTCTTCAGATGGTCGAGAAGACTGTTGTTCCTTGCATCGTCATCACAAGTTGCTTAATTATGACATGGATTCTGATGTAGTATGGATGCTTCAGCCCAGACTCAATTATATAGAAAACATTGAATATGATAGAAGGCAGTCCGTGATGTGGCCACTGAAGACAATATTATTTATTGCAGTGTATCTATATTAATTTTTTTGTGCATTGGCTTTCATGATCTGAGTTGTTGTCATGTTGTCTTTTCAGTTGTTCGTCTGTCGCTGGTACGGTTGTTTCTGTTGTCACGCGATACGATAAACTGACGCAAGAAGAGATTCGTGATCTACTCGTCTGCTTCCTTTTCGTCGTCAAGAATCTCGCTGAAGGTTTTTTCACATCTTTTGTTTTGTATGGCATCTATCTAAAGCAGTGTTCTGGCTCATTGAAAAGTATCTCATATCTGAAGGTTCATTGTTAAGCAGTTTTAGTGGAAAGAAAATTACGAGGATATTGAGAGTGCATGATGAAAGGTCAAATCTGTAACCATCCAACATCCAATGCTGAGGTTTCTGTCTCGAGAGTATCGTCCCTTGTTGTGAAGATTTTTAGTTCAAAGAGAAAAGAAAAACTTGAGTTTTGTAAAGTGTTTTTCTGTCTGCTCTTAGCCTACTACTGTATTTTGCTTATAATCTTTGTAAAAGCGTTTCTGTGTTGATGTGTTGTTTGTAGAAGTGATTTTGGGATGGTTCAACAATTCTCCTGAATATGACATTTTGGATTTCTTGAATGTTCTTGAGTAAGACTCCAACATATGTTCTTATGTACTGAAATACTTAATTTTAATTTTAATCGGTTAAAAATGATTATAAATTTAGGAAATACATTCTACCTTTTAGCCTGCGATCTTCGGACATAGGTTGAGCTCCAATGTGTCGTTATGTCATGATGTGCTACGAATCCTACGATGTATCATTATAATATAATGTAGAAGTGATTTTGAGACTATGTTATAGTCTGTGTTGCTGTCTCTCATTGAGCAGCAATCGAATTGAATCGACTCCAATGAAGATCAGAAATTATATATTTTCATCTTTAAGAAATGCGTCAAAACTCATTTCTTATTTTTCTCATTGATTTTCACACTGTTTGATATCAATAGATTGCTGTTCACTTCTGTCTGGTGTGTCTTATCATTTATGTAAATCTTAGAATGCATAGATTGAATTATCAATATTAATACTAGTTATGATTACAACAATAATTACATGTAGGTTGGTTTATCCCTTAAAAGCAGTGTTTCTGTTTACGCTGTTGTGACATTAAGCGTTGTTGAGCTGTTCAATCTTTCTGTTAACTTTGCATAATTATAATTTCTGTCGTCATTTCATTTCAGAATAAGCATGCAGCAGTTTCGTTATCCGGGAAAGAAGCGAATCACAACTCTACGGTTAGTTGATCCGTCTGATCTGAATTAAGGTCTCCAGTGGCAAAGGTCTTGGCCAGATTACATTTTGACTCTGGAGTTATGTGCAATTGAAAAACAGCAGAAGCATAGAAGAGAACTAGCAAATAAAAAGCCAACAAAGCGCTTAAAAGAAACCGCCTCTCATCTGGTGTCTGATGTTGGAAATTAAAGTAAAATGTGTACTTGTGCTCATCGTGCCTCTGAGTAGGAATTCTGATGTGGTGCTATATAAATTCTGATTGATTGATTTATTGATTGATTGAATAATAATTTACAGTTTTGCTAAGCAGTTTGTGTTAAAATTGTGACTTCATCTTTCGAAATTGTTTTAGTTCTGTGGAACTGATGGAAAACTGATTTGATAGTTTTGTGGATGTTTGTTATAATCTTTAAAATTTTGTGTTGATTGAATTATTCGTGACATTTCAGTTTCATCGGTGACAGCCGTCGTTCCGTTACACTTCCGGAAAGACATCGCAAGCAAGTCAGCTTCTTACCAGGAACACGAGTTAGCAGTCTCTACGCTGAAGTGCCAAACATTGAAGCAGGAGGAGGAGGAGCATTGGGAGGATTAGGAGGAGCAGGCACAGCAGCTGGTAATATGTTTACGTTTCGATGTCTCATCTTGCTATGAAACCTTTATAACTTATGATCGTGTCCTCCTTACTTGCGATTGATGTTCAGTTGTCCAAGTTATTTTGCATGTCTCACAGATCTGATGAAAGTTTGAAATCCTCGATGTCTTTCAAATTGGCTGATGTTGACATATATGTGACACCTTGGCTCGAAACCTGTCGCTTGTCGCTTCCTAGATATTGTGCTAGATGCCGAAATAGGCGAGAGGGGTCAAGAATGTTTATTCTTCAGTTCAGCATATGACTGTGAATTCGCCCTAATTTGCGAAGTAGTGATGCCGTTTGCGTTATCTGATTCAGAATATATGCCGCTAATGCCCAGAACAATTGCAGAATAATAACTTAGTAGGTTCATTAGACTTGTATTACACAAATATTCAGTAACTTTTTGCTTCGTTTTCTCACTATAAACTAATGAAAGAATCAAACGAGCATAACTCCAGTTAGAAAAAAGATATTTTCATTCTGTTAAAAGCATTATAGAGCTTGTTCATTGTAGCATATGACTAAATCAAAAGGTCAAAAAACGACATGTGATGGGTTTTGAGCCCCTCTGTCACATTTGTCAGCTTTTGGCTCTCATGCAACGCACTGTCGTCATTCAATGAAAGCAGATGTTGTCAGATGTTATCTCGTCATCATCAATTCTGCTCTCTGCTTTGTTTTGTCTATGCTACTCCAGATCCACCGTAATTTAGCCATGAAATACAACAGAATTACAAACATACATACAGCATCGGCTCAAAAATTGCAACCTTTCAGTATTTGCTCAAGCATTGATCATCTACATTTTCAATACCTTAAAAAGTCATGTCAGAAAATGACAAATTTGTCTCTGATCTCAGCTTTAGAACAGTTTATAAATTTACACAATATTTGTTTTTTCTCTAACACGTTTAGCTGCGAGCAATTCTGAAGCGGAATGCAATCAACAGATCGTGATGGATGCGAATCTTTCTGTGGAAGCAGGAATGATCGCTCTTGATGTCATCAGTCTCTACGTTAACACGTTCAAAGTAACTCTCAAATATATATATATCATGTTACATATATATAATACTGTGGAATCAGTTGACTTTGAGTATAAGTCGTCCACTAAACTTTGGGTTAGGATATTGAGAAAATGTATTAATCACAATATAAGTCGTTGTCCTCCTCTGCCTACATAAGTGCTTAGCCATGTTTTTAATAATAATGAGTGTGTTCTCTTATTTGAAGGTATTGCTAGATGAATTGAATAGTTTTAAACAATTCTAAAAGCTTATTTTGATATGTAGAGCTTGTGCTATTGGCTCTTCAAAAATTTCGTGAAATTGCACCATGGAAGCAACATATAATATAGAGTCGCTTAGAGTCTTCATAGTTTCACGATTATGGCACAGAACTGTTTTTCAACTTGCTGGTTTATAATGCTTTCTTTACCTTTTCCTTTTCAATGTACACTTTTAAAATCCTGCAAGTGTACATCAAAGTTTAAGTGCTTTATTCTTTACTATGAAATTGATGTACTATGATTTTGAGTTGAGAGAAGATACGCTAACAAAGTACGAACAACTTCACTTTTGTATATATGGTTGAGATATTGCATAGAATGGTGCAATCAGATGCTTGATTTTTGCATTCAATTTCTTTGCGAAAGAAAGCTTTGTAAAATATATGATTTCAATTTGCTTATTCTAGGTAGAAACAGTTAACATATTAACTTACATATATGCAATGCATATTTGTAGGATCAGTTGCAGTATCAGGATGGTGACAATGCTATCATGCATAAAATATTCGATTTGTACGTGATGCTCATTCAGATGAATCAAGCGGAAACTGTTCTCAAGCATGCGTTCGCTGCTCTCAGGTCGTTCATCGGAAAGGTCAGCTTGAGAAATTGCTCTCTGTCATCGTCGTCATTGGACTCATATTTCTCTCTCTCTCTCTCTCTCTTCGTATTTGTTTCATGTATTTAGCGATGATGATGGATGTAAATGCAATCTGCTATTCTAAAATGTTGCCATTCATTTATAAATCTCAAAGAAATTTGTTTATATGTAAATTTAAGTAAATTTTTTTATCTATTATCTTGGAGTACTGGAGATAGATCTACGATTTAAAAATGAAATGTATATGAAATTAATACATTTGTTGTTGTTTGGAGGCATTTTTTACATGCAGCAACTGCAGCACTATATAACGCTACATGCTTTTTATATAATGTATTGTGTTTTGTTTTATTGCTATTCAAGTTTTACTAGACACAAGTCATGTATATTAATTATGTCTACAGTTGGACTGTTTTGTGTTTCTGATTAATGTTCACCTGTGACGACTCTGACATTGCGTTGATTCGTTGTAGTTTCCAAAAGTTCTGTTTCAAGGTCAGGCAAACATGTGCGGCCGATTATGTTACGAGGTCAGTCATATGTCAGTTTTTACTACAAACAGATGAGATAGTTTAGAATTCATCAGTAAATATTTCACAAAATGTGCATATTATCTGTAAATCTAATATAAGTAAAGTAAGTAAGTAAGAAACCTTTAATTCATAGAGCAAAATCAGCACATGATGTCATGTTGTGAAAAGCAATGAAGCTTACAATGGTATTAAATGCCTTCTAAAACATGTGAAACTTTACAGAATTGTATTTTTCTGTCTTCTACTTTCCACAGAAGTGTTTTCTTTTCTTAGTTGGTGTCATTTTTATATTTTCAGCATAAATTTGTGTGTGTGTATCGATGTGCGTGTGGTGTGTGATTTGTTTAGGTCCTGCGTTGCTGTAGTTCTCGCCTGGACTTGACTCGCAGTGAGGCGTGTACGCTGATGTATCTGTTGATGAGGAAGAACTTTGAGTTCTGCAAAGGCGTCAGCTTCAACAGAGTTCATCTTCAGGTCAGAACCTCATCTCCAATATTATATCGACAAATGTTCAGCAGCAGCAGTAGCAGCAAGAAATAGTTACATTCACTGAATATTATTATCATCATCAGTTACTTATTTCATCGTAATTAGTTCATATGAATGCTAACACTGAAATATATGAAAAAATATATACAGTGTAATTTTTTCCTATTTTATTCCTCAACAATTAAAACTGTTTTGAAAATTGACCAATTAATGTGTTTGCCTCATCTATATATATAAAAATGTAACGGCGTTCGCACGAATCTTCCATTTATAGGATCTTGGTAAGTACTGGACCGATTCTTTTCAAAAATGCAGCAAAACGTTCCGTTAATATAGGCGCAGGTTTGCATAATGCTTTTTTTCCCAAATCTTCTACAACAAAAAACAACTTTCACTTCCATTCGACTGATTCCCAGTTGAAAATGCGCTATATGAACCTTGCCGCAACCACCATTTTTAAACGTTTGCCCAATGCATTTGGACGGTTTCAATTTGAACTCACAATCGGTCGAATCGAAGTGAAAGTTATTTCTTTTTGTTATGGACGGTTTGAATTTTAACTCACAATCGGTCGAATCGAAGTGAAAGTTATTTCTTTTTGTTATGGACAGTTTGAATTTTAACTCTCAATCGGTCGAATGGAAGTGAAAGTTATTTCTTTTGTAAAAGATCTGCAAATTCGACCGTTTTACGCCCGCCGATAGGCTTTGCTTCGGGCCCGTGTTCCGTTTATGTAGCGCATTTCAACACATTCGATTCCGGCCTTTTTCATGTTCCGCGTCGCTCTGTTCCGCGTCGCTGTCGGCCCGTGTCGGAAAGGGACGGCGTGAGGGAGGAAAGGAAGGGAAGGAGCGGGACGAAGAGGGAGGGAAGAGATGGAGGATGTAGGGGGAGGGGGAGCGGAGGGGGAGGAGGGGGAGGGGAGGGGTGGGTTGGGGGAGGGGAAGGGGAGGGGAAAGGGGGAGAAGCGGGGGAGTTAGGAGAGGGGGAGGGGAGGGAAGGGGGAGGGGAGAGGGGGCGGGGGGGAGGGGGAGAGAGGGGGGAGATTGGAGGCAGAGGACGGTCTTTTCTGCCACAGCAACGCGTGGCCGGGTTCAGCTAGTAAATAAATAAAATTGTTTTTTATAATAAAAACTTTAATTGTAGTGTTAGAAACTCATATAAATCACCAGACGTCTTTAAAATCTTGAAACCTCGTCTGCCTTATTAGTCGTATTTGCTTGACAGCCTCTCAGCATAAATGTGTTCAACGATATAACTTTCGTGTACGTTTGAACTTGCCTGATCAATGTGCAAACATTAGATTACAGAGACCAGTGACCAGGAAGGAGTCCATGACTGTTTATATTTTTAAATGGCTGGACGACGTATATGTTTGAAAAATCATCGTCATTTCTATCTTTACAAATGGAAAAAACCCTTGTAAGGGATTTTTTAATGTGCAATGTTTCTTCTGCCGATTGAATAGAAAGAGCTGTTGATACATGGCTAATTATAGACTAGTAGAGTAGAGTGGAGGAGGGTGTTTGTTAGCAGTTGATATCGACCTCATATCCAATGTGAAAGACTTCACAGACTGCAAGTTTTGATGTAAGAAAGTGAAGTACGTACTTTAATCATGTCAATCATGATCATGTCATATGAGAACAAGAGACGCTTATGACATTGATGATGAAAGCCACTTAAACACTGTTTGACTTGCACTGCTTCACAGAACCTGAAGTCTGAAGTGTTTGTTTACTGACTTCAGACTGACGTCCTAATCTGCAGCTCTTAGGTATTTCCAAATGTAAAATAAATACTTGCTGTGTTTGAACGGAGGAAATTAAGATTCGTGCAACAGTTGCAACAGTTGTAAGATATGTCATCATGTGATTTAGTGAATAGAAGATGGCTGCTGCTGTGTCTCTGCGTCTATAGATGAATAGATGAGCGGATGATAGATATGCAGATGACGATGTTTTTGTAGATGATCATTTCCGTGTCTCAGTTGATCAGCAACGGAGCGATCATAAGCAACGCACGATTCGCAGAAAGTCTTTCGATCATCAGTAGCTATGCAACAAACGAGAAAGGCATGCAGGTAATTTCAACCTACTTTCGTCCACCTTTCCTAAACACTCTTTTCTTTTATGTTCCTGAATGGCAAAGAGTTAATAAAGACAGATTTCTCAGGTTTTGGTGTAAATTATTTGAATGGCCAGTTTTTATTTTATTTTAAAAATGAAATGATTTTTTAAAATTTAAATTAAATGAAAACTGATTTAAAGATTTTTCAGTCGATTAATTTTGACTTAAATTGTGATAAAATATTTTTTATGTATTTGTTCAGCGTTCATCGTTTCCCGTTGAAGTGAAGGATCTGACGAAGTGCGTAAGAACGGTTCTCATGGCAACGGCCGCCATGAAAGAACACAAGAACAACCCAGAAATGCTCGTCGATCTTCAGTACAGCTTAGCGAAGTCGTACACGAGTACGCCAGAACTGCGCAAGACATGGCTCGAATCGATGGCTCAGATACATACGAAGAACAATGACTACTCTGAGGTAGAGTTCTTCTCCATATTCGTTGTCTCAGTGCTTAGGAGCCAATGCCAAAGTATGATGTATGTATGGATTGAGAGAAATAGGGAGGAAGGGAGAAAGAGGGAGAGCACTGTACCATAGGATCACATCTAACATAACTGTTATAAGAAAATCATGATATCCTATCTTGTATATGTAAAAAAGAAACCTTGCTCTTGATTGGCCTTTCTGAATTTAAAAATATAAGTTGACCAATGACAAGTATTTGGTAATTTGATGTTTGACAATTTATCATCTTCCAAAATATTGTTGTTTTGATCAAAGAAATCCATTTGCCAATGATGCATTACAGACCACTTCTCTTCACCCACTCCGCTGCTTTTGACTGGCATGATCTCTTCATCCTGCAAACTGTTTAGGACTGCCATGTCTAAATCGTGAGCGTTTGCTTTCATTGGCTTTCATTTGACTGTGGAACCAACTTCCTCCTTCGACGCATTCATCCTAAGTATTAACTGGTGATTGGCCAAGACATATCACTAATAGACTGATGTTTATCTGCTCAACTGAATTTCTGTGCAGCTACAAATGATCGAAGTTATGATTTAATTTATGTGAATGTTTCATTGTCGTTGACAGGCGGCTCATTGTTACATTCACATTGCTGCTTTGGTGGCAGAATACCTGAAGAGAAGAGGTAGAAATTATTATTATTCGCTATTCCTTATTATTCGTTATTCTTATAATCATATTTTCATGAACCGTTTAGTCATTCGACGTTAAATATCTCATTTGGTTTTGTGTCTTCCCTAAAACATTCACGGTAAAATGAATAGTCTATGCATGTGTATAGGTATATCAAGACACTTTTTGCACAATATCTGACAGGAGAACACACTCATCTGGTCGACTACAAAGCAAACAAACCACGGGAGCTACATCTGCTTCGAGGGGCTATTACTAAAGCATCTTTTTTCTTAAATTCAAAACTGTGTTTTTTCCATGCTAGAGTCGAAAGGACTTGTGAATAACCCCCTTGAAGAAACGCTTCAGAAATTCTGAAATGAATGAATGAATGAATGAATATTTTAGCAGAAAGAAAGATCTGCAGATTTCCAGACTATTTGCTGGAAGTATTAACTTATTATTAGGCAGAGTTTCATTTTATGGCTTTAGCACAAGTTTGAGAACATTTCATAGCAATGGTTTAAAGTGGTTCACACAAAACTACCATCTTTGTAATGATTTCAACTTCATAAAAGCCATTTTATCCTAAACTCTTATCAGAATATTCATTCATATCTTAGACTTAAAGTCTTGTTGACACTCTTTTTAAAAAAATATATATATTGGATTTTGCTATTTTTGTCAACAGGAGACCTTGGCCGTAAGTCTAAAGGTTTAGGTTGTTGTTGTTGACATTGCTCCTTCTTAGTTAATGTGTTGACGTTGAATCATTTAATGATTATGATCTACATGTGACTTATTCTTATATCTTCAGCCGCCTGCTTAGCTGCTTCTTCTACGTTCATATGTTGAGCTGACGTTATTTTCGTTGCTCTGCTCAATTCAAAGAAGCAGTTACTTTACTAGCGATCAAGTTATTGGAATTGCAGACCTCTGCATTCGTTGTCTGTTTCTATGAGTTGAACCTTAAACTGTCTTTCATGTAGTGAATAAGTTTTGTCATACTTTGTTCTTATATTGTTTTTATTATATAATAGCTTTTTGTGCTAGCTAGTGTGTTTTGTGTATAATATGAGTAATGTAATTAAGAGTTGAGGAAACCGTCAGTATGTGTGTGCGCGCATGCTGAGCAATGTTGTGGAAAGCAGATCAGCATCAGTGTCTTCCGATCTAAATTACCTGTTCAAAGACAAAAGATTACCTGAGTAGACAAGTGATGTCTAGAGTTTGCCAGCAACAAAGTTCTGATTCTTGGATAAAAGAATAAATTGAATTGGTTTGATAAGGCGTAAAAAAAAAAGTGTTGTGTTTCCGGTAACGCGACCGACCCATTTTTACGGCCGCGACCCTAATATTTTTGTAAAAAAAAATTTTTTTTTTTTAAATTTCAAAAAAAAATTTTTTTTCCCAAAAAAATTTAATTTTTTTTTCAAAAAATCTTTTTTTAACATTTGTATTGACATAACATAAGAGACGTCAACAAAATGAAATTAATAGGACTGTTTCTAGAGCTGTTTTAGGTGCAGACAGTCAGGAAATAGGCAGTTTATACTTGCTTAGTACACGTACTTTGTTTCAGCGTGCAAAAAAGACTAGTGGGGTATACTTTTTCGGATAGTCACTGCATAAAAATATTTTACAAAATAAAAATATTTTCCGACCTACCTACCCAATTTTTTTTAGCTCTGTTACCGGAAACACAGCATTTTTTTTTTAGGCCTAAGTCTACTGTGAATGGTTGAATTCGCTTCTGCACCACCTTTGAATCTGGTCGCAAACGAAAAGTAAATGAAGTGAAGTTGTCTGATACCATCATCCAAGCACAACCATGGAGCTGACTTTGCTTACAGGTTGACTCACACAATTCATGGAATCCAAGATGGATCAGAAAATAGCTCCAAGGGACAAAATAATTGATTAAAAAATGCTGTGGAAGATCTAAAGCAGACTTGAAATATCCAGCAATGTGAAGAAACGTGAAGAAGAAAGAAAACATTTGAGTAACTTGGTCCAACCGGCTACTACTGGTCAGAACAACTATGTAGCCTTGACGATGATGATGATGATGTGTATCCTTAGGAGCAATGCATCTGTTCACTTGGTTCTTAGATGTTGCATTGATTTATAATTATTTTAAATCTTAAGTTAATGAATTGTTCTAGATGTGATGTCTTTTCATGAATCAGTGAATGATTTAAACTTGTCAGTTTAATCCAATGTTGTGATTTCATTCATCGGAAATTCTTTTCCTTTTTATTGTGTTTTTATCTCTCTGTTCTATTTTGTCTTAAAATCTAGAATGGATATTTGAACCATGAGTGACATTTGTAGTTTTAACTACATCACATAAAGTTGCCTGTCATGTCTGTTATAAGCAAAAAAAGCTGTTGATCAGGGATTGCTAATCAGATTTATTCTACTATGGTCACTTCTATACTTCCATATTTCAGTCACTTGAATTGCATTGGTTAAGACCCAAACAAGAGACCAGAAGGCGGTCTTAATACTCTTTCCTGTTGTGTGGCTAACGTAAACTCCAGTGCATCATTTTGTATTTTGTTTTGTAATTATGGCACTAAAGCCAGAAAAATTCTTCAATTCTTTGATGGTTGAGAGATAGACAAGAAAATACGTTTCTGAGAATAAATCAATAAAAGTTGTTCGGTTCACTTAGAAGTCTCTTGAAAGTGTGTTCTGTCCAAATGACTAACGAAATTAACGATATTCATGGTTACTCAGCCAACAGTTGAGGTCATTAGTTTATTGTAGTAAGTGAGAGTTTAATGCACTTTTACACTGAGGAGTGAATTAATTGTTGCTTGCTCACATTTTTACCATTCGTCACGATTTCCCGAATGCCTATTTTGCTAATTATGCTAATTTTTCAAAAGCAAAATGGCTTCTGAAACAAAGCCACTCAGTAGAGAACTTGGTTTTGCATTCATTGCTTCTTGCTTCTCATCGATAATTGGCCGAACTATAAACTGGCTTTGCTGCTTGTTGAGGGAGATGTCTGATGTCAGTGAGTCACTTAATGCCAACAATTCAGTACATAGAGATATTTGTATCTGATGACTTTTTGAAGAAATTGTGACTCAATGTCTTTAAAATACACGGTAGTTATTCTAGATGTTTTGGTTTTCTGCAGGTGAGTTTCCTCAAGGCTGCACTGTCTTCCGGACAATTTCACCAAATGTTGAGACGGAGGAATCTGGAATGCGAGACGATACAGGAATGCAGCTCGAAGTTGCTTACAGAGAGGTTTGTATTGTCATGTCAGTTGCCATGTAGGACTTTAAAAGAAAGTAATTACACTTTTAAAGCATGAATTTTTTTAAAGTGCTAATACATTCAAAACCTGCCATGTTTTCTGTACTATATTTTGCTCCTTTGGATTTATAAGGTTTTGCAAAATCAGCAATTTATTGTAAATCAACGCATGTGTCGCACAGCAGCCTTAAATATACCTTTTGTTCAATTTAATTTCTTGCTCTTTGGAAATAAAAATTTTCAGCATCTGGTGTAAGTTGTGGTTTTCTAGTAGTGTTCGTTGATTTGAAATTAAAGAGTAAAGGCCCTCATGAAAAAACGTGACCAAGAGTCCAAAAACGCGATTTTCTGGTTGTGAGTCCAAGCAATAATAAGCTTTACAAAAGTCCTTTTTTCTTAAGTCCATTGCATCCATTGTGTTGGTTGTTTGTTTCTGACATCATGCAATCAGTTTCTGTCATCTTCTTGTTTGCAACCAGTTCTCTAAGATGTGCTGTAGACGTACTGTACGATCTGTGAATTTGGATGTTATTGTCGTTAATGAATAAGATGTGATCCACTGATCTGTTTAAATCATTTCAGAATTTTCAGCAACATTTGTACGTATGTTTCTTGAATTCATCGTTTTAGGATAATCTCACTGATCTTCTCGAGAAATGCGCCGTTCTGCTGCAAAAGTCCGAACGTTACGAACTTCTTGGCGAGATTTATCGATTCATTCTTCCGATCTACGAAGGAAAGAGAGACTTTCAGGTGACGACGTCCTTTCAACAATTAATAGATTTATTATAATACAACTGAAATTTGATAATCCTTACAATTATATTTATTATATACGGATGTTAATTATTTTCTTACGTTATTCAGAGATGTCGTGAGATGCTCATGTTCCTCACTAAAGTGTCACGTTATCATGTTATTGTTCTGTTTTGTTGAGACTATGTTAAACGAATTGACGAAGGCTGTAAGTTTTTCTTGGACGTTGTCAGCAGCTGTTAAGACACAGATTGACAAAACCAGTAAAAACAGCGGCAATTTTTATGTGTTACTAAAGCTTTTGAGGTGAATTCATACATTTATGTAATATGTAATATAATATTTATAGTCACTGGTTACAGTGGTTTGGGTGGCCAGTGGATGCGCCAAGTGTGTGAGCAGTGAAAACACTGAAGAAGTTTTGTTGGAATGCGCGTGTTTCAAGGATGTAGCACGTATTGAAACGTGCAGAAGAGTTAGTGAAGGATCTCTTTACGCAATCAATTCATTGAGGTCATACGAAGGTCGCAATGAATTAAATCCAATACATTGATATTTATATCATGTCCACTCGATGTTCTGCTTTGTCGTCTGTGATAGATATGAGTCATAACACGGCAAAATCCATCCATGTTTGATATTGTGGCTTATCGCCATTCCATCGTCTTGTCACTGTGGTGCTATATGTGACCCGCTATATGATAAGGTACCATAAGTCGGGGTACAGTTTCCCCAGAAATCGCGCATAAAGACGTGAAGGGAAAAAAATTTTTTTTAATCAAATTTGAGTTCTTGGTATTTTTAGCAGCAGGTGAAAAGGACTTTTAAGTTAATAACACTGATAATATTACATAATAGACAACACTGAGAATTGGTCGTGAACCTCTTGTAGGATAAATCGCTCAGAAGCGCTCCCAGTGTGCAAGACCCCACGACACTCATCGATGGAAATAAAGTGGCAATTTCTCATGTTCATCATTATAAGTCGGTCATTTATCATCCGATTTTTATCTGGTTTTCAGCAAAATGTTCCGCCCACTTAGCTGGTTTGTGAAGGCATAATAACTCCAAACCCGACTTATGGTACCTTTTCATGAAGCGGGTCACATATATATGCAGATGTCTACATATATGTCATGTTTGATGTTGATGTCAAACTCTTTCAGTCAGATCTCATTGTAGTGTATCATTAAATGTGGCTTAACGATTGTACCGCTTTCTTTAAGCTGACTCTGTTCGTTCATTTATAGAGACTTGCATCAGCGTATGGATTGCTTCACGAGGCATACAGCAAAATCGTTGAGGTGATGAGGTCAGGAAAACGTCTGCTTGGCAAATACTTTCGCGTCGCTTTCTTCGGTCAGTCGTTCTTTGAGGAAGAGGACAGCAAACAATACGTCTACAAAGAACCAAAGATCACTGGACTCACGGAAATCTGCGATCGACTTCTCAAGCTTTATTCCGACAAGTTTGGCCAAGGAAACGTGAAGCTGATCATGGATTCTAATAAGGTCAGTCAGAGGAAATATAAACGAAGTGATTGTTAACTTATATCCAGTGGGTCACTGATTGTCATAAATCTGGCTTGAATAATGTTGGGTAGCATTGTGACTTCGCAACATGCAGTAACCTTTATACTTTTGAAACAATCACGAAAAATATTTTGTTTCAGCTTATTGATTGCTGTGGTGAAGGTGAAATCGGATTTTGAACTTTGTGTCTTAAACGATTTTCAAAACACATTTTGCCACAACCTGTTGATGGAAAGTGCAGCACGCTGACCACTAGACTATCGCATCATCTTCCCCTCATCTTCTCCTCATCTTCTCCTCTGGTCGCCTGTCAGCTGGGTTCTAATTTAATTGGAAAACTGGTTTCTGATATCTGTCATCATCATATAAATTCGCAGATGTGTCAGTTGATGTTTAGAATTGAAACGATGTTGAATTGTCTGACATTTTGAATCGATTGATCTTCGTTGTGTTGAAGGTGAATCCAAAAGATCTCGACGCAAAGATGGCTTACATCCAGGTGACGTACGTTACGCCGTATTTCGATGAGAAGGAATTGGAAGAGCGACAGACGCAGTTTGAACGCAGCAACAACATTCGATGCTTCATGTTTGAAACGCCGTTCACTAAAGACGGCAAAGCGCACGGACTCATCGACGAACAACACAAACGACGCACTATACTAACCAGTGCGTTTCTCATCATCAATATCGTCATCATTATTATCATCATCATCTTCATCATCATCATCGTCATCACCATCATTATCATCATCATCATGTTCAACTGTTTTTTGTCCAATGCTTAGAAAGTTATGTTTATAAAACTGCAGATTGAATCATTTCGTTTCGTACTGAGCCGCAAAACACATTTAAGTCTCTCTTCAGTTGTAGACTGTTAGTTATTTGACACAAGATTATTTCTGACGTACAATTCTGAAACTGGAGCAAAGAAGAAACATGAATGAAACGTCATCAATTTAGTTGTGATGAACTCAGCTTCGATTAGTTTGTATTGTGAACTGGTGAAGTTTTGTGAAGTTATTGATGAATCGTGTTAATGCGTTGTTTCTTCTCGTTTTCCAGCGTCACATTCCTTTCCGTACGTGAAGAAGCGCATTCAGGTCGTCTACCACAAAGAGGAGATTCTGTCTCCGATCGAAGTAGCCATCGATGAAATGAAGAATAAAGTGGCTGAGTTGAACGAAGTCGTTGAACAGCCGGACGCTGATCTCAAGAAGCTGCAGCTCAAGTTGCAAGGCAGCATCAGCGTTCAAGTCAACGCTGGACCTGTCGCGTACGCTGAAGCGTTTCTTACGGACGGAAAGATCCAGAAGTACAAGCGAGATAAAGTGGGAACGCTGAAGGAATACTTCAGGTATCAACGTCGTCATCATGTCTTTATGGCTCAAAGTCGTTCAGATGATCTGACGACGATGATGACTTAGGTTGATATGTACGCAATAGAAACGACGCACGGGGTTGGGTTGTTAGGGTGGGGGAAGAGATGTCCATCATCTGATCACAAATATCTAAGCGTTTATTGTCTAAATAAAATTGACAATCATAAATTATGCAAAATGATATAAGGTATCATTGTAAGATGTAATAATTGCTCTTCCAATCTCATATTATTACCTATTAGACATGGAAAGTAGAATGCCCATAATATATGTCTGCTTTTATTCTGAAGTTTCGGGCTCGAAGGAACCAAAAGTTTAAAGTTTCTGACATTCCTTCTTGCAATGTTTGCTTCATTCTGGGTAACTGACTGACCATGCAGCTGGTTTTCTCCGTTTCATTAGAGAGAGCATGTTTTGACCGTTTGAAACACTTGGTCCATTCAGATAAGGTGGTACAGATTTCATTGCTCTTTTCAGACATTGTCTTGCTCGAACAATATGAGTAAAAACTTTGTTCATTTTAGCACTTACAGACAGATTGTCAATTTAAATGGACATGTTGCTTGAGTAAGATTTGAAGTCATTGTGGAACTGCTTTGTCGTTGGTCATTTTGACAGGGACTATTTTGTTTGTGATTTTTTCAGGAGTTTCGTTCAGATTTGTAAGGAGGGATTGGAGTTGAATGGTCAGTTGATCCACGACGATCAGCGAGAATATCACGAATCACTGCGCAAGAATTTCAGCGAAATGTCCGAGAGACTTGGTGAAATATTTGGAGAATCGGTGAGTGGGCTGGTCTGGCCAGTCCCCTCTTTCCCCCCTTCCCATGTCATGTGTCCAAATTGTGCTGAGCAGGTGTAAACAGTGACACTTCATTCATGAAGGGCTGGTGATAAATTAATCCAAGCACAAATGATGTAACTTCAAAACGCAATGTCTATACAATATTTACTGTACTGCACTTTGTTCATTAGACATTGGCTTTACTGTGCATTAAAGTTATGGAACTGTTTGAACAGTGATGTACAGTGTTTTATGAATAGTTTAGCTCGTATTTTAGCTGGAAAATAGGAATGGCTGGTGATCGCTTTCCCTTAAGGCTAGAATTAATCGCTTGCATCCTTCTCCACTTCTCTCTTGTTTCCAGTGTCTTCTTTCTTCAGTTTGAGCCACTTCAGCTTTATCATCCGATTTGAGTTGCTTTGCTAAGTCTGCTATTGTGGTTGTTTGTTGTTGTTTTCAGTTATTGGAAGAGGACGATCGATGTTCAGTGGCGAGCAATCGCAACAGTGCGTTCCTGCAAGGAAGCATCATCTCAACGACGAGTTCTGTTATGACGTTCTAGCGACGTAGATCCACTTCTTTCTATAATCAAACGACAGCGCTGGATGATGATGATGATGATGATGGAAAGCAGCTTTTGTAGCAGATGGCCAATCAATCGTCGATGGTTGACTTTCTCAGACTAGTCCCCCATTTCAAACTGATTCTTGTCAGTTATAACTTTGCGAAATTAAGAGCATAAGTTCTGTAGTAAAAGTTTAACTAACTTTAGGGATAATTGTAGTTGTGATGATGATGCTGACGATGATGATGATGATGATGATGATGATGATGAGGTTTGATTTTAGCGTAATTTATTCAGAGTTGTGCGGTTGTTTCATTCACCGATTCACTTGCTGCAAATCAAATCATCGTAGACGTGTTGCTGCTGCTGCTACTGTCTTCGTTGTTGAGCCTTACACCAAAACTGTTGGAGTCTGACAGTAGGAATTGTTCTGTGCCTGTTGCTGTCACTTGTGATTACGAGGTGTGCGTTGATAACAGCGTTGCGTAAAGTTACGCTATGAATACTTAAGAGTCGTTCTAATGTGTTTGGCGTTGACTGCCACACATGTTTATGTGATGATTGCAGCACATGTTTAGGCTGATGTTGATGTTTGCTTCACTTTTTGTAGATTTGCGTAACATGCTTACTTTCTGTTTTTTGGTTATTTTCTCGCTTTTATCACCTAAGTCATTGTGTTGTTAGTTTACGTGACGACGAAATTCACGAACTTTCTTCACAGAATGTTGACCGTGTAGTCGTCGTCACTTAGATGACTTATTATTGAGAAGCTCTGTAATTTTAGCTGTAATTTTTATTATGAGTAGGAATTGAAATGCAGCTTTGTGCTAATTTCTTTATTTTAAATGCGTCATTTCTCGCCTATAAATCAGATTTGCTAGGAAAGTAGATTTAGTTAACATAACCAAATCTTCAATGCCTACAGTAAATTGCGTCTGTAGTATGTAATACTTCAGACTTTGTCACTTTGAAATGTTTATGCAACCGTGACAGAAACAGTTCTGCTGCAGTTTTGACATTTGCACTTTTGTTGTAAAAATGTTCGACGGCAAAATCAAATGGCAGAATTGTTCTTATTTCTTGTGATTTAGAATTTTACACAGTGCGTAAAGTTATTGGAAAGTCAAAGCTGGCCGTAATAAATGTATGTTTATTTTTTAAATTTGCATGCAAGTTGAATTGGTGGGGTGGGGTGGGTCGTACAGTGTGTTGAAGTCGTTTTCACTGGCTGGAGTTTGTTTTTTCTTTGTATTAGACCAGTGCAGTTGTTCAACCTGTGACCTGCAAGCTCATTTTAAGTGGCCCGCTTAAGCTAAGTGAAAAAATGTGTGGAAATTATTTGAAAATGAAGGAGTACAAAATCGCAGGTCTGCTTGCATAGCGATAAGTACATAAAATGGTCTTTGGTCGCCCGCCTTGTCAAAACGTTTGGACAGCACTGTTCTTTACTCTGTCACATGCTGCTCGTCCTAATCTGCAGCATTCACTATCATCACACGTGGGCAACTTTCTTTTTTCGTTTCACAAACACAACTAAAGACTTATTGAGCCTTTAATCAGCAAGCCGGGGTGACTTTCTAAATTATCACAACAATAAGAATCTGAGTAATAATACTGACGATGGTGATGGGGTTGGATGATTGATTGTGTGTAAATACTTTACTTGTTTACCAATTAAACAATGAATTAATATCAGTTTTCTATGCGATGACGTTGTATTGAAGAGCAGCTGGCAAATTATTAGAAATTATTATAAATTTACTATCGAAAATCAGTCTTGACGTTACTCAGAAAATAATTTGTGTCACATGGTTAAGAAATGTGTTTTGTGATTATTTATGGATATCTCCGTGAAAGAACTGTAACGTTACTATCGTCAGTGTGTACAGACTTCTTCCGTAAGTACAGAACTTGTAGCATCAGATTTACTAGGCCTTGAACGACGACGACGACGATGATATGAACATGTTGCCTTAGAAGAGAAGTTGCGGCTTTTGCGTCAGTTTAGACGACAGTGGCTGGCGTCACGTGTGTCACGCTGACAGACATTTAGGCGTAATCGTTGTATCTAAACAGATTTAGTTAAGATTGGAGAAGCTGCAACTGTTAGTTTACTGTTATTTGAACACCTAAACTGTTAATGAATGAGGAAAAGTGTTTTTATTCCCTGTATGTAATATACGCCATGTTTCATTGCTAAACCAGTTTTATACTGTTGAATAATATATCCAAAGATTGAAAAAAAATGATTTTAAGTTTTATTGTTTTGCCTTCAGAGCTTTTTGTTGACTTTCCAGATTGCATAGTCTTTAGATGTTGGCTTAATCGCTTTTGGAAACAGAACTACTTAGGAAACTTTCGTATAATAATAATAACAATAATAACAATAACATCGTTGATCGATTTCATCGTACTCTGCCTAACACATGCAGACAATAATAATAATAATAATAGTATTAATAATATTAGTGGGAACAGACGTCTGTCCTTCTGTATCTAACCTGGTCGCTTTCAAAGGTACTTTTGCCTCACACCCTGAAGACGAGGCCTGACCCACCAGATGTTCATTCCAGAAACAATAATGACATCTAAGTTCCTGGAGAATGAAGTAGCTCAGGGCATAAAAATAATAATGATAACACAATAGAATTGCGTCATTTATAACTCATCACAAAAGTCATGGCAACTGAGTTCTAGTAGACCTAGAATTGAAGCATGTATCCACATGGACTGAGCGAAACAAGCTTAGACTAAAATACTACAAAGTCCATGGAAATGATGATAGCTCAACGAGGAGCAGATGCTTATCCTTATAATCCTCGCAAGACTTGATGGAATGGAACGCGTCGACACAATGCGGATTCTAGATGTCACTGTGCAGCGAAACTTCGACTGCATATCTTCTTAGGCTGTTATTCTATTACCTAGGACGAAATCAATTGAGGCTAAAATGATCCATATTAGTCCTCTGACCATTGGCGCCCGCACGCACTTGGTCAGGCGACTATATGTGCCTACATGTAGGTTATGCATGCTAAATGGTGTCAGGCAAGTGAAATTCATTGGAGCCCAGCTGCTATAAAACTACCATTTCTACTACCCTAGGCCTACTGTGTACAGTACTACTGCTACCACCACTCCAGGGTGAGAATTGACAGAGTTGTGGGGTTGAGCCCCAGTCTTTCTTATAACCCCATAGTCATGTCCTCACTCATCCATCTAACCGTCTATCCATCCACCCATCTACCGATCCACATGATCCAGCAAGTCACACACCTATCCATCCACCCACTCATACATCCCTCTATCCAAACATCCATCGAGCCAACCATTCATCTGTCTGGCACATTATTATGTCTGCATGATTAATTCTTTCATCCAGTAACACTCCTCAATGCTCACCCCGAGTCCACATAAATCAACGTGTAACCTTCCCCCACCCCTTATTTTTCTACAATTCTTATACTGAACCACTTCCACCATTCAGAATGAAATGAGGAAGCAGCATAAAACATAAAATTATTACATTGTGCAATTAAATGGTTTCATATAAAATAAATCATAATCATTTCACATCTAAGATGTAAGAATACAGCATAATAATGTGGTTCAAGAGAGACCAAATCTACCTCTATGCCTCAAATCTCTAAACTTTCTAAAGATAGACATGTTAATTTTTGCGGTCAACTGCAGCGAGATCTAGTGATCAACCATTAGTCACGCTATGTGTTCACCATGCTCTAAGGGAGGAAGGGGAAGTGGGGAAGGGGGAAGTGGGGAACATGATGCTCTGTTTTTTTTAACGAATCTGTTTGTTCAGTTGTTCCTGTGACGAGAAGAGACTGAAGCGTTGACGGCTCGATCCGTTCCAGCGAACGACAACGTTGATTCTGTCGTCGTCGTCGCTTCAATTAATGCCGCAAGTCTGTTCTGTTGACATAAGAAGAAGAGATTTGAAGCAGAGATTAAAAAATAATATTATAAGCAAACATTGTCTCGTGCTGTCACCAGTACAACAGCGAACTATTCAAATAATTATGAAAGCCGTGGTAACACCTTGATGTTGGTGCTTGGTGTTTCCTAACTAAATATACGCCATGATTGGGCTAGGAAGCCTATAGCATATTCTGATTATTCATTTGTCATATTCTGATTATTTATTTATCATATTCTGATTATGCACTTGTCATGTTCTGATTATTCATTTGTCATCTTCTGATTATTCATTTGTCATCTTCTGATTATTCATTTGTCATCTTCTGATTATTCATTTGTCATCTTCTGATCATTCATTTGTCATATTCTGATTATGTATTTATCATCTTCTGATTATTCATTTATCATATTCTGATTATTCATTTATCATATTCTGATTATTCATTTGTCATATTCTGATTATTCATTTGTCATCTTCTGATTATTCATTTGTCATGTTCTGATTATTTATTTGTCATCGTCTGATTATGTATTTATCTTCTTCTGATTATTCATTTGTCATGTTCTGATTATTGATTTGTCATGTTCTGATTATTCATTTGTCATATTCTGATCATTCATTTGTCATATTCTGATTATTCATTTGTCATATTCTGATTATTCATTTGTCATGTTCTGATTATTCATTTGTCATGTTCTGATTATTCATTTGTCATCTTTTAATTATTCATTTGTCATATTCTGATTATTCATTTGTCATGTTCTGATTATTCATTTGTCATATTCTGATTATTCATTTGTCATCTTCTGATCATTCATTTGTCATCTTCTGATTATTCATTTGTCATGTTTTGATTATTCATTTGTCATGTTCTGATTATTCATTTGTCATCTTCTGATTATTCATTTGTCATATTCTGATTATTCATTTGTCATATTCTGATTATTCATTTGTCATATTCTGATTATTCATTTGTCATTTTTATGATTATTCATTTGTCATCTTCTGATTATTCATTTGTCATTTTTATGATTATTCATTTGTCATATTCTGATTATTCATTTGTCATTTTTATGATTATTCATTTGTCATCTTCTGATTATTCATTTGTCATCTTCTGATTATGTATTTATCATCTTCTGATTATTCATTTGTCATGTTCTGATTATTCATTTGTCATGTTCTGATTATTCATTTGTCATCTTCTGATTATTCATTTGTCATGTTCTGATTATGTATTTATCATCTTCTGATTATTCATTTGTCATCTTCTGATCATTCATTTGTCATCTTCTGATTATTCATTTGTCATGTTCTGATTATTCATTTGTCATCTTCTGATTATTCATTTGTCATCTTCTGATTATTCATTTGTCATCTTCTGATTATTCATTTGTCATATTCTGATTATTCATTTGTCATATTCTGATTAATCATTTGTCATATTCTGATTATTCATTTGTCATGTTCTGATTATTCATTTGTCATCTTCTGATTATTCATTTGTCATCTTCTGATAATTCATTTGTCATATTCTGATTATTCATTTATCATGTTCTGATTTTTCATTTGTCATATTCTGATCATTCATTTGTTATCTTCTGATTATGTATTTATCATCTTCTGATTATTCACTTGTCATTTTTTTGATTATTCATTTGTCATATTCTGATTATTCATTTGTCATATTCTGATTATTCATTTGTCATCTTCTGGTCATTCATTTGTCATCTTCTGATTATTCATTTGTCATCTTCTGATTGTTCATTTGTCATATTCTGATTATTCATTTATCATATTCTGATTGTTCATTTGTCATATTCTGATTATTCATTTGTCATATTCTGATTATTCATTTGTCATATTCTGATTATTCATTTGTCATCTTCTGATCATTCATTTGTCATCTTCTGATTATTCATTTGTCATGTTTTGATTATTCATTTGTCATGTTCTGATTATTCATTTGTCATCTTCTGATTATTCATTTGTCATATTCTGATTATTCATTTGTCATATTCTGATTATTCATTTGTCATATTCTGATTATTCATTTGTCATTTTTATGATTATTCATTTGTCATCTTCTGATTATTCATTTGTCATTTTTATGATTATTCATTTGTCATATTCTGATTATTCATTTGTCATTTTTATGATTATTCATTTGTCATCTTCTGATTATTCATTTGTCATCTTCTGATTATGTATTTATCATCTTCTGATTATTCATTTGTCATGTTCTGATTATTCATTTGTCATGTTCTGATTATTCATTTGTCATCTTCTGATTATTCATTTGTCATGTTCTGATTATGTATTTATCATCTTCTGATTATTCATTTGTCATCTTCTGATCATTCATTTGTCATCTTCTGATTATTCATTTGTCATGTTCTGATTATTCATTTGTCATCTTCTGATTATTCATTTGTCATCTTCTGATTATTCATTTGTCATCTTCTGATTATTCATTTGTCATATTCTGATTATTCATTTGTCATATTCTGATTAATCATTTGTCATATTCTGTTTATTCATTTGTCATGTTCTGATTATTCATTTGTCATCTTCTGATTATTCATTTGTCATCTTCTGATTATTCATTTGTCATCTTCTGCTCATTCATTTGTCATCTTCTGATGATTCATTTGTCATCTTCTGATTATTCATTTGTCATCTTCTGATGATTCATTTGTCATCTTCTAATTATTCATTTGTCATCTTCTGATGATTCATTTGTCATCTTCTGATTATTCATTTGTCATGTTCTGATTATTCATTTGTCATATTCTGATTATTCATTTGTCATATTCTGATTATTCATTTGTCATTTTTATGATTATTCATTTGTCATTTTTATGATTATTCATTTGTCATCTTCTGATTATTCATTTGTCATCTTCTGCTCATTCATTTGTCATCTTCTGATGATTCATTTGTCATCTTCTGATTATTCATTTGTCATGTTCTGATTATTCATTTGTCATATTCTGATTATTCATTTGTCATATTCTGATTATTCATTTGTCATATTCTGATTATTCATTTGTCATTTTTATGATTATTCATTTGTCATTTTTATGATTATTCATTTGTCATCTTCTGATTATTCATTTGTCATCTTCTGCTCATTCATTTGTCATCTTCTGATGATTCATTTGTCATCTTCTAATTATTCATTTGTCATCTTCTGATTATTCATTTGTCATCTTCTGATTATTTATTTATCATATTCTGATTATGCACTTGTCATGTTCTGATTATTCATTTGTCATGTTCTGATTATGCACTCGTCATATTCTTATTATTCATTTGTCATGTTCTGATTATTCATTTGTCATGTTCTGATTATTCATTTGTCATGTTCTGATTATTCATTTGTCATGTTCTTATAATTCATTTGTCATTTTTCTGATTATTCATTTGTCATGTTCTGATTATTCATTTGTCATATTCTGATTATTCATTTGTCATGTTTTGGTTTTTCATTTATCATCTTCTGATTATAATATTCATTTTTGTCATCTTTTGATTATTCATTTGTCATCTTCTGATTATTCATTTGTCATGTTCTGATAATTCATTTGTCATATTCTGATTATTCATTTGTCATATTCTGATTATTCATTTGTCATATTCTGATTATTCATTTGTCATATTCTGATTATTCATTTGTCATTTTTATGATTATTCATTTGTCATCTTCTGATTATTCATTTGTCATCTCCTGATTATTCATTTGTCATATTCTGATTATTAATTTGTCATCTTCTGATTATTCATTTGTCATCTTCTGATTATTCATTTGTCATGTTCTGATAATTCATTTTCATATTCTGATTATTCATTTGTCATATTCTGATTATTCATTTGTCATTTTTATGATTATTCATTTGTCATCCTCTGATTATTCATTTGTCATATTCTGATTATTCATTTGTCATGTTCTGATTATTCATTTGTCATCTTCTGATTATTCATTTGTCATCTTCTGATTATTAATTTGTCATCTCCTGATTATTCATTTGTCATATTCTAATTATTCATTTGTCATATTCTGATAATTCTTTTGGAAATCATCGTTTGGCTGAGCGCCAGTGGCGTCCTCCCTCTCTCGTTCCCTCCCTCCCTCGTTCCCTCCCGATTTCGTTCCATCCCGATTTCGTTTCCTCCCTACCTCGTTCCCTCCCTCCCTTCCTCCCTCCCTCCCTTCCTCCCTCCTTCGTTCCTCTCTATAATGTTGCAGGATGTAACACACACTGAACCAGTTTAGTTGCAGTGTGTGTATTTGTGTTAATAGATCAAATCAATCGACGCCGAAGAAGAGAGGGAGGAAGAATGAGAATGAGAAGGAGAAGGAGAAGGAGAAGGAGAAGAAGAAGAATGAGGGGGAGGGGAGAGGCAAACGATTACTCATTGCGTCGTCGTCGTCGTCGTCGTCGTCGTCGTCGTCGTCTGCCGAAATCTTCGGCTGCGGAACGACGACGACGACAACGACGGCTGTAGCCTCTGCCGATGCCGTTGCTGTTGTGCTGTGGTGCGGTGATCGGTGCAGACAGTTGGAGAGGAAGAGGAAGAAGATCAGCTAGAAAAAACGGCTCAGAAAAACATTGACTGACAGTTAGTTGTTTTCACTGTAGTATACATGGAGAAGGAGACAGAGTGAGGCAGACAGACAGACAGGCAGAAAGACAGAGACGAGGAGATGACTCATCTCGTGCTGTACGATGATGATGATGATGATGATGATGATGGTTCTTTGTTGAACTGGATAGGCGCATTGGTTATGAGGCCTATAGGCCTAGCAAGAGAAGAAGGAGGAGAATGAGGTCTGCTGCTGCTATATCATTATATATATTGGCCTATGACTGTACCACAGACGCAGACGTAGTATCACTAGTCACTACAGTCTGCTGCCATCCATGGTGCAGCAGCACGTTCGATGTGGATGAGTATCTGAGGCGTGCTTCTTCTTCTTCTTCATTGTTACGCACGTGGCTCTCGTCATTGGCGCCCGGCAACAAAAAACCTCCTTTGGAAACTGTCCCTCTCCTAATCACACATGCATACTAATACTAATTATAGTACTACTACAACAAGACAACAGCTATGCATACAACGCAGCAGCAGCAACAGCAGCAGATGCCCATGATAGTCAGTGCAACAACAACAGCTAAACCAGCAACAGCACACACAGCAGCAGTTGTCTTTGGAACGGTTAAGGATTCTCGTTGGTTGACGTTGGAGGTTTGTAGAGAATTCGCTCGAAACAAATGCATTCGATCGGACGATGAATGTCGATTCGCGCATCCAACATCGAACGTTGAAGTTCAAAATGGTCGAGTCATGTGCTGCTTCGATTCCATCAAGGTACGACTCAGATTCTCCTCTTCTTATTATTATAAAATAAACCAGCTTCTATCAATCAGCTTGTCTGGCTGTCTCACAACCTTTATGTAAAGACATTAATGCATATTCATTACCTGATAGGGCTTGAAGTGTGACTGGACTGTCATGGACGATGTCTATGCACTTATTTTCAAATCTTAACGTCGTCCTTTAACTTAAAGGTACTAGGGACGTCCAGTCACTTCTTGTTTACATTTTAAGCATTGGATTTCCACATGCATTTTGCTCATGCTATGTGTGTGTAACTGTGTGTGTGTGTTCTACTGTGTGTAGCCATGAACATGATTTGTATATGCACATGTAGTGAATTCATGCTGGTTGGATGGTTGAAGATTCAGCAACCATGGAACTCAGTTCTAAGTTGTACAGAAACAGCTCAAGAACTGTAGGATGTTTAAGTTTGCCATGCAATGTAACATGAATTTTTTTCACTTTCTAATTAAGTTAGGCAATTGCTAATCAAGTGTTATTTTGCAAATGGAGTAATAAAGGCTATACTTACTTACTCGCCTTAAGTTACTTATTCAAAGTTCAATAAAAGTATAAATGAAGCAAGTAACTTTCCAGCGGTTGAATTTGTTTGTAAATGATGTTCATGTTACTGAAATTGAGCTCTTTTGATGCGCGTGTGTCAGCCATTCAGTCAGACCTCACAGAGAAGATACAGTCTCTGGATCATATTGTCTATCAACTTTGTATCAAGACAACAGCTGAGTGCAGGACAAGCATTCATAATTATCAGCAGTAAATTGGCTGAAGCACCGTTCTCTGGTCAATGATCTAAGCCTGATCTGAACTGGCAAATTGCAACCAGTGCAATCACTCCAAAAACTTGTCAATGCCTGTTCACAGTTGAACACTTTCCACTAGTATTACAGCCAAAGTATATTTAGTTTTAAATAGGTAAACTTTTTCATTTTATGGTCGCTAAAAGTTATAATTTCTAATCCGATTATCCGACCCTTCAAATTTGTTTGGACGTTTGATGTGCATAAGATGTTTGCTGATGAAATGAAATAACTGAAATGCATTGGATCTGATTCAATTGCATCTAATATTGTGTTGTCTTTGTTTGACCAACTGATAACTGATAACTGATGATTAGTTGGTGTCTGCTTCATTTGTAGGGACGGTGTCAGCGTTCTGACCCTCCGTGCAAATACCTTCATCCACCGCAGCATCTGAAGGAGCAGCTACTACAGAACGGTCGCAACAATCTGATGTGGAGGAATTTCCAAATGCAACAATTGTCTAGCGGCATCCACCAGTTTGTTCCGACCATGTTTCCTGTTGTAAGTAGATCAACTTCAGTTGCTGTGTAACTTGTGCTATTTGATAATTTCAGTTATTTCTCCTAATGCCAATAATCACAGTCTTCTCATTTCTAAAGTGCTATAGCTAAAACACAGAGTGCTACTAACAGCTTAGTCATAAGCACTAGAGTGTTATATTAAGTTGTTCTAAAGCAGGGGTTCTCAAACTGTGGTACGCGTACCCCTAGGGGTACACCAGGCGCCGGTAAGGGGTACGCGAAAAATTCTAAAAATATAATTTTTGTGAGTTTATGGACTTTGTGTCCATCTTTCTTTGATTAGCAATGATTTTAACGTCGCACCATGTAACGGACTAACTGTGCGGTGCTCATCGTCATTTATTTGTTTCACAACATATATTTAGAGTATATATATAGACTCACATACTATAGGCCTACACTACAGTGCATGCAACATATTTATGTTTAGGCCAATTGCTATAATTTTGAAACAAATCATGCATAAATGGTTGAATGTACCAAAGCCAGAAGTTCTCAGCATATTGTATATCGAGCTCAAATAGCAGAGAGCTAAATTGGCCTAAGGATTAATTTCTTATCGAGCTTTAAATTCTGTGATTCCTTTCAGGAGTCATATCTGGGTGAAGCTGGTTTTTAAACTATTCGTGCTATAAAAATTATAAAAAACATGGGGTTAATTTGAGTTTGAAATTGACTAATATTAAACCAGATATTTTAACTTTAAGTATGTGCTAGCCCATACAAGCCCACAGCACTATAAGTTGGCCATTTCTTACAGGGGTTATAGACCAATTTCCCTTTTAAATTAAATCTTGTTGATAAGATTTTATGAGTCAAACTAAATTTTGCTCCCTATAGACACTAATAAACGATGTCACTAATGATTAAATGGACTTTTAGTTGTCACTGCAAGGGGACCTCGCAATGGCATTTTGTTTCTGACCTGATTTGCTGGGGGTACGCCATAATTCGATTTTTGTACTTGGGGGTACAATAGAAATAAAGTTTGAGAACCCCTGTTCTAAAGCCAGGTAAGCATCTGGCAGGATTCCAAGGCTTTTGTTGAAAACGAAATATTCACATACATGCAAATCTAAATGAGCCAAGTTAAACATTATGATTGTTCATTTCCATTGTCATAGTCATGTTTTTAGTTTTCAGTGACCCTGGGCATGCCCTCTATGATCTTTTCCCACCAGAACGGGTAACTGGACTCTAGTAACTTAGGCCTCCCTTACATAATCTAGAGATACCACGTTGTGATTCGTTGACTCGAAAGGAATAGGATGCTGTGTAAATGACTTCAGCAATGCTAAGCATATGTCATTTCAATTAATTTCTTATTCAATTTGCACCTTTTATTACCAATGATTACTTTGGTAGATTATGATGATGTTTTATGTTTTATATGAATACATATATATATATATATATATATATATATATATATATATATATATATATACATACAATCATGAATCTATTTCTGTGCAAAGGTACATCAAGGTCCTTCTGCTCCTCCTCCTTCCCATCCTCTTCCTCCTCCTCCTCCTTCTGCGTCCTACCTGATCTCCACCAACACAGCTCCTCATCCTCCTCCTGTCACCTATTACCATTCTCCGCTTCCATCATCAACAACGACGAATGAGTCACCGCTGGTTTCCATGACAACCGTTGCAATGATGACAAGAAGCATGACGTCGCAACCAGCGACTCACTGCAACATCGTCCAATCAGACGTAAGTCTTGACCGGAGCAGAACTGAGAACGGAATGTTCTATTTAAAGAATTAAACGATTTCTTCTTATATAGCTTGACAGTTTGTAGAAGCAGAGACTATTTTATTCTTTCTTTTTAAAGTATTGGAGATTCTGATCAAAATGTCATCGAGGTTTTGTTATATTTGATTGGCATTTGCTCTACCAGTGACCCTAGCGACCTATTGATGTCTAGCATTGAGTTTGAAGTAGAAAGACTAAGGAAGAGGAATGTTGTCATAGTTGATGACTCACTTAGAGCCTCTGAGTAGGTCTATTGAAGAAAAATTAATGAATGACCAACAAACCGTCTGTTATTGCTTCTCACTTAATATAATAATAATAATATGAATTGTTTGATTGACAGGTGGCCGAGTCTGTACCAGACACATCAGCAACATGCCTACCCAACAACGGTGGTGGCTGTCAGAATCAGTACTGGCTGAATCAACAACCTTCTGCGTTCTTTGATTCATCTTCCGCCTGTGCCAACTACTATTCACCACCAACAGCTGCAGTCTTCTACCAGGTGACGTACTACTACTTCTTCCACCAATGACCCACCTTCACTTAACACTCACACAATCACACAAGACCAACACATAGCGTGTAGACACAATCAGTCGATGTTATGCCAAAAGATGGGAGATGAATTAAGACACATGTTCAAGATGTTCGGCCCAACACTTTAAGAATCCCTATACATACAAAAGACAAAAAAGCTTCAATATTTTATTATTATTCTTACAAAGATAAAAAAAACTTCAATATTTTATTATTATTCTTACAAAGATAAAAACCTCAATATTTTATTATTATTCTTACAAAGATAAAAAAAACTTTAATATTTTATTACTATTCTTACAAAGATAAAAGCCTCAATATTTTATTATTATTCTTACAAAGATAAAAACCTCAATATTTTATTACTATTCTTACAAAGATAAAAACCTCAATATTTTATTATTATTCTTACAAAGATAAAAACCTCAATATTTTATTATTATTCTTACAAAGATAAAAACCTCAATATTTTATTATTATTATTATTAGTATTGCAAATATAAAAATTCAAATTGCTATTATTATTGTTACTAAGTCTTGTTAAGTCTATTAGTAAAATTAATTAAAAACACACTGAGAAAGTCATTTCCAAAAGACATACTAGTTAGTTTGTGCATCGAAGTGACATAATGCGTGACCTACATTTTGATTTTACAACTGATGAGTTTAGAAGCAAAAAGACTGTTCAAGTAAATTTCATGACAATTTGAGTTATATTGATTTTGTCAATTCGTAATTTGTTGTTGCCTTTAAATTTCTGACTCTTTTTTTCAAGTAAACTGCAAACACTGTTGACTATTTAGGTAAAGATTACTTTGCTCGCTGTAAATGCAGAATGGATGGATGGATGGATGCCATGATAAGCCTGTTAGGCATGGCGCTTCAGATAATTCTAATTGCGGGTACTTATACTCAATGATCTGATTTGATCAAGTCTGTTTGCTGTCGATTGCAGGGTTTAAATCAATTGGTTCCTGTTGCGAAAACGCATCTAATTCCAGCCGATCTGAGAAATGGCAATGTGACTGTGTTTCCATGTGGAAGCAGTGCATCCTCCTACCAACAGATGACGCTACCATCTGTCATCACTGGTGGTGGCGTTGGTGTTGGTATTGGTGGTGGTGTTGGTGGCCAACAGCAGCCATGCTACGGTCGGTTAGCAGGTAACTGATGAAGCTGTCCTCAAACATGTTCGCCTGCTGACATGTGGACAGAGGAATTTATTCTTCTTTTGCGTTGAAATATTTTTTTTATCTCTATTTTTAAGTGTGATGTCCTTGAAATGGAATTCTTCATTATCAGCTCATCATTATGTTTTATTTGGATAAACTGAGAAGATGACGAATGAAATTGTTTTGATGCAACAGTCGGGGACGACAGACGAACGGAGGAGACAAGACGTCGAATGTGACAGACGACGACAAGTAAGAGGAGAAAGGAGACTCGTATTGGAACAGAATTATACAATTGTACAAATGTGACCCGCTATATGAAAAGGTACCATAAGTCGGGTTTGGAGTTATTATGCCTTCACAAACCAGCTAAGAGAGCTGAACATTTTGCTGAAAACCAGATAAAAATCGGATGATAAATGACCGACTTATAATGATGATCATGAGAAATTGCCACTTGATTTCCATCGATGCACACTGGGAGCGCTTCTGAGCGATTTATCCTACAACAGGTTCACAACCAATTCTCAGTGATGTCTATTATGTAATATTATCAGTGTTATTAACTTAAAAGTCCTTTTCACCTGCTGCTAAAAATACCAAGAACTCAAATTTGATTAAAAAAATTTTTTTTCCCTTCACGTCTTTATGCGCGATTTCTGGGGAAACTGTACGCCGACTTATGGTACCTTTTCATATAGCGGGTCACAAATATTGATCATGTGAGATGATTGGCAGCATGAGTGACATCATAGCAAGATGTGTTCATCCATCCTTTGCCATCGATAATATTTCTTATCCAGATGATATCATGTCCACAGCAATGATGCGACGGATGAAATTGCAACGAAGCATGACATTCTGATAGAGAAGCTAATGAAGGCAGAGCAGCAGAACCAGTTGTTATGACAGGAACAAAGAGACAGAGACATTATTTGATGAAGGTTGAGATGACTGAACAAGACGTGCAAAACATGGGACAAGTTACTTTGTCTTACTTGCTGCTAAACCTTCGATTAGACATGATTTTACTGTTAAGTGAATCACGTTTTCTTTTATTTCTTTTGCAGTTCCAGGAACCATACCAGTGATGCAGAGATATTGACCAAGCTTCAGTTTGGCAAAGTTGACTCTGCGTCACATTTTGTACTTTGGTAAGTTAGTTCGTTAGGTTTCATCTGACCTGTGAACTCTGGCTATGGCAGATTGGTTCTCTAGTAAGCCTTATATGCAAATTGTTGGTCAAGTTAAGACATTTCGGACATTGTTTATGTGGTACCAGACCAAAGAACACCAATGTCCATCATAAAATGCTTTGTGTTATTTTTCGGCCTTTCAATGTAAAATAGTGAAAATGGCTGATGAGTTCTTGTTCTACATGACTGAGTAAACGATGCTAAAGTGACCGATGCAGAAATTATGCACGCACTGAGGTACAAGCAAATAAGGTGGAGCGGAAAGAAAGATTAGTGAGATGTTTCTGGAAGTTAATTCCAAACCTCGACGACTTGGCAATTAGAAAAGTTGAAGTAAAAGACTGAATGTCAAACACGCAGTGAGACAGAGATACACACTCATGTGTAATTGTTTTTTAGATTTCTTCTGTTTTTCCGTTACGTCTTCTACCGGTGATGTTTGGTTTTGACACTGTTGCCTAGCAACTGACTTTGCTCTGGTTCTTTCCGATATTAAAGTGATGAAGCACGAGATGTCGACTGGACGGAGCGATGACTGACTTGGCTGCTGCAGCAGGTTGCCATGGCAACTGGTCTTTATGAAGACACTTGGACAGTGGTTTGTTTTGTATGTGCAATGTTGCATAATAATTATTAAGCGAGGAGAGGCTGTTTCCTTTACTGCACCCCCTCCCAATTGGATTATGGGTATTTCTTTCAAGAAGATGTTGAACTCATCAGAGGAAAAGCTTCCAATCTGTGATTCTCATCTTCAGTTTTATTTGACAACTTTTGCGTTTTGCATGTTAGAAAAATTGTCTGAGTTTTGTAAGGAAATGTTAAACGATGGCAATGTAAGTATTTGATTTCTGGTGAATTTATTTTTGAAGTGTTTAGATGCCTTATGCAGATGTCTTCTCAGCATCAAAGTAATATTTTCATCAGTTATTTGATGCTTATTTTTTCTGTGGTTATTTTCATTATTCATTAGTTAGTACCTGCTTCAGTGAAATTCCTCTTTAATTATTTTGTCCACTTTAATTCTTTTTAAAATCAAATAGAGCTTCAAAGTGGTTCTCTTTTCTGCTAATTCTCAACTCCTGCTGCTGTGCTTTGTAAGGAAATGTTGAAGGGTGGCGTCTGCCTCTGGGCAGATGTTATATCTAAGAACAATAATCATGTAGAATCTTTTAATGTCAATTCAAAGACTGTGTCACATTCCGTTGTTCAAATTGGTCGAATAATGTTCCACGTTGTCTTCCAAGTAACTTATTATTATATGGTCTGAATATAATGAGTGCAGCAAGTTTTAGGACAATGATCATCACCGTCGTTAAACATCTAAGATCTAAGTGCGAACAGAAAATGCAGTTTACACTCTGAATCAAAATTATCTGTTGCCAAGTAAATGATAATCATTAATAACTATAAATTATGTTAATCATTCTTCTTCTTTCTATCAGTTGTGCAATTGGTCACTTCATGTCGAATTTTAGTTTTCCTTCTAGAAGTCAAAAACATTTCTTGATTTAATACAATTGTCTTAGCAGTATTGTGTTCTAAGCTTTGCTGTCCATCTATGATCCAAGCAGGTGGTTTGGATGGCAGGATGCACTCAGTTGCACTGGTCCTTTCAATTCATCTTCAGACATCTATGTATTCTATGAAAATAGTCTAGAATAGTAAAGCTTCAGTGGGAAAAAAAGTTCATACTAGATTTATATAACTGGCACATTCAGAGGGGGCTTTGTGTGTGGTTCTTTCCTTTGGCCTTGGCCAGGCTCTAACGCTATACAAACTGTCTTACAATTATTATTATTATCATCATTATTATTATTGTTGTTATTTTTTTATGAGGTATAAAGAACCCCTATGGGAATCCTGCAATTATGTAAATTGTAGAAATAGAATGTCTGGAAAGACCCTACTCACCTGTTTTGTTGGTTCACGAAATTTTATTATTACTACTACTACTATTGTTATTATTATTGCTACTACTACTACTGCTACTATTATTATTATTATTACTACTATTGTTATTATTATTAATAGTATTATTATTACTACTACTACTACTATTAAACAGTTGCATCTTGTGACACATGAAAGTCGATGTTTATCTGCATTGGGTGGCAGAATATTAATTTTCCACAATACAGAAAACTACTGTACTTTCATAGACTGTATGACGTGCTGGGCACATAATATTTCACTGGATGACGATAATTATTTTAAGCAAATAATATTTTGTCAGTTTTGTCAGGTCAATGATTTCTTCAGGTTGTGTAATGAAATCATTAGTTATGAGAAAAACTGTGTAGAGTTCTGTTCTGTTTTGTGACTGTTGGAGTTGAGTTGGAAGTTGCAGAGTATGCTTTGAAAACATCTAAGACATTAGGTCTAGTAGTCAAATAATCAAGATGATGTTAGTTTTATAGAACTTTTCTATCATTGTGTATTTTGTGTAAACCTGTTTGTGAGCTTGGTTTTTTTATAGAACATTTTTGCTGTGTGTTGTGTGATCTTGTACATTATTATGAGAATTTGATAACTTTAAATCAAGGTAAAAGGCTGTTTGTATTTCTGACATACATGTGTTTGTCGTGATTTTCTTTAACACTACTTACATGTAGACCTATGCATCCAGAACGAGCACAGCTGCACAGTTCATATCTCTACACTAAGTCTTGTTGGCTACACACAAACAGGGCTTTTTAACGTGCAGTTGCACACAAAATGTGCAGTTCTAAAATGCATTTGTGCAGTTGTAGAAGCACTTCTGTACAGTTAAAACTACAAATAAGGTCATTGTCCTGCTATTGGAAGTAATTTACAATGGAGGATGGGAAAGGAAAGAATGGGTTGTGCAGTTCTAAAAATTCCTTTAAAACAGCCCTGCACACAAACGACAGATATCCAGTGTTTAATCTTCAATTAAACTTTAAGAAATGGACTTTTAAAAGTCGTCAGAACAATTAAACTTTAAGAAATAGACTTTTAAAAGTCGTCAGAACAAAGTGGAACGGACATGCAATGTCTCGTCGGTGGCTGCGAATGCCGTCTGCTGAAAATAACCGTTTGTCTCTTCCCTCCCCTCCATAAATGTTTTGTTTGCATGCGCACTTGTTATAGCGCCCCTTGAAGCTCGCTACTCAGAGGCGCTCCCGACTGCAGAGCGGACACTGCATCGGAATTTCACGCCAAAGCGCTGAGCAATTGCGAGTGAATGACTTGTCCAAGGTCCTTACGCAGCGACCTGAGGTAGCCTAGATTCGAACCTGCAACCCTTCGGCTGCAAGGCGACGAACATACCCACTACACCACCATGCCCCGAATCCGAGAATCCACTCCCCAAAAGCAGGGGAAGTTGGGACTAGTTCAAACACTGGCATATGTAATTTATTTTATCTGCGACGGAAGATCAGAACTTGGCGTCAAAGTCAAACGCATAGGCCAATAAGTTCTTACTTCTACGAACTAGAATCCATTTTAAGCAGTTCCAGGCTCCAGCAGCATATTATAAATGCAAAGTCGTGTAACTGATCTGCATCTATTTTTGACAACAGTTCCTCTTTTACAAGGTCGGCACTCGAGCAATTGCGATTGTCAGACAACATGCAGGCAGTAGGCTACAAGGAAGAGCTACGAAAATGTTGTGGTTACAAAGACTTCAACTAGGCCTATGACTTGTTTAAGAAGCAGCCAGAAACATGATTAGGATATAAATTCTTCAGTGTGAGACTTAGACCCACCTCTGGAGCGGTTTACGTCCCAGTAGATATATAATAGCGTTTAATAAAAAAATTAGCTGAGAAACTTGGGCTAATTAAGCATTCCAGGTTGATTTGCAGTGCTGCTAACACAGAAAAGCGTCTTCTTAACCACTTAAAAATTCTTGTTATGTTATGTTAATAATTCAATCAATCCTTTAGTCAGTCAATTGACATTGATAAAAAGCGAACCTTTGCTTTCATTGTCCATGCACCGTACGTGGAACCAGCTTAAGTTTAGCTTAATTACTTCTTCGACTCGTTCTCCTTCGGTTTGTTAACTGGTGAGCCAAGTGACTCTGTTCGCAGTCTCAACTCTCAAGAGAGTCAAGAGTAAACTCAAGACCGTTGTTTCTCTCTTGCCTTGTTATCACGCACTGGCTATGAGCTATCGGTGATTAGTGTGCACTGTAAAAAAACGCTATGCAGTATACAAACTCATGCAATACAATACAATACAACACAGTCAGTCAGTCAGTCAATATTTAGGCCTACTGACCATCCAGATAAGACCAAGGTAGGCTATGGGCCCTATAGGGCCTAGGCCTATAGCCCTATACGAAAACAGCAGCTCGAGGCTTTTAAGCAATAATTGCAACATCAGGGAAATTTCTATAGACTGAATGCGGCCGGTTTGATTAGGCTACCTGAAGTCTACCGTGGATAGACTTTTGAGGTCATTACTCATTAGGTGATCAGAATTCGTAGGCCGACCCTTCGATGATGTTCAGGTCTATCCAAAGTGAGGTCTATCTATAAACGTCTGCTCTAGTTTTTACAAACTTACAAAGCCAGTGTCCGTCGTCAAAACTTGAAAACATTCGATCCACTTGAGCTAGTTTTAGGCCTATACGAATAACCGTACTTGGGCCTATTTGCAATTTATTTACGCACTCGAAATGCATTACCTTCAGGTTGTAAAATAGAGACCTGCTGGTAAGGTGTGTAGATATAGACCGCAGTTTTTTAAAATGTACTTATACTGTGTCCTATAGGCCGAGGAAGAACGAGGGATGGGGTTGTCGATGGCGGATTGAGTGCGGAGAGCGAGGGACAGAGAGAGATGGAGGAAACCAGCGTTGCCACTCTAAAAAATGAAAAAACCCAAGTTGGACGTTCGAAAAAACCCAAGAAAACCCAAGTTGCCCAAATCTTCGAAAATGTCCACAATTTCCCGTCCGAAAATTCTTATGACCTCTTTTTTAGTTATCCGGACCCAAAAATCTTTCAATTTTCCCGTCCGAAAATTCTGACGACCTTTTTTTGGTCATCCGGACCCAAAAATCTTTCAATTTTTTCGTACGAAATTTTTTTTTAGTCAACCGGTCCAAATCTCTGAAAAAATGTCCACAATTTCCCGATTTTCCAAAAAAACAACAAGTGAAAAACCCAAGTTCTTCACGAAAAAACCCAAGTTCGGATCGAAAAACCCAAAATTTTTGGTCGAAAAAAAACCAAGCAAAAAACCCAAGTTCTTCACAAAAAAAACCCATTTCCCAAGTTCGGATCGAAAAACCCAAGATCTTGTGAAAAAACCCAAGGAGTGGCAACGCTGGAGGAAACTGACGTCGCTGGCCCTGGTCTCCGATCCACAGTACCGTAATGAGGATGGTCAAGAATGATGATGATATTAGGGTCGGCTATACTACCTATTCTGTGGTTTAGCCTACCATATTAGGCCTATACATATGCTATACATTATTACATTGCATCAGGCTTACAGTTCCCTACTGGTAATAATTGGCTATTAACGAGAGATAACTCATAGTACAACAAGGTTTTTAAGTGGTTCAGATCCTAAATTGATCATAATTTAATTTACACTGAAAAATTTCCAAACATTGAACATTTTACGCTTGAAATTTCATTTATTATAATTATAGGCCTAATGCAGTTGGCTGTATTTCTTTAGACATCGTGGCGACATCTGTGCGCAATCAAATTTTTTGCATCCGCGATGAAAACTCTTTGCAGCGGCAAAGGCGAAGTGAAAAGTTCAGTAATTAAATACCGCCTTTTGATTTAAGTTCACAAAGGGATTGGTCGGTCGAGAATTTCGTCAAGAATTTCTGAGGGACTGTGCGCGATTAAACTTGGAATCTTCACAGAAATTCAACAGCGAAGTCGTCTTCCAGTCCTTTCATTAGAATGGAAGAGGGTACGGGTCATCATCCCGAAGTCTCTCGTTAAAAATATCTTTTCTGAGTAAGTTGTGAGAGGTTTTGCGTCAAGTTGCTGGTGAAATTCAAGGATGGGCACTCGTTACTTTTGACTATATAGCTATTTAAAATAGCTTTTATAGTTTATTGTTCCACCTCACGACATGCTCAAGACTAATTTTTTAACGGTCTAAGAATGGGCGAAATTTTCGGCTTGCCCGTAGTTTAGTTCAAATTGAAGTAATTTAAATAGCGTACTTTACGTTGGCAAATGTCCATGATAAATGTCGGTACTTATGGGTTATCTACCCCGATTTATTTTGACACAGTGTCTTTTGCCGTGAATCGACCAGTTTCTAATGGCTAAACTAACCCTAACACTAACCCTAACCGACCCTCACGATGCCTAACCTGAGCCCTAACCGACCCTCACGGAAAAGACGTGGAATGACAACGCTGAAAAAATAAAAAAATAAATCGATTACAGGAACGAATTTTATTATAATTATAATAATGTTAATAATATTAATAATTATTATTCTGATTAAATTGCCCTTTTTAAGACGCCTGAACAAAAACAGAATCTTACAAGAAAGTGTGTAACAGGAAAGTCTACTCAAAATTAGTCTACTCATCTTGAACAAATTCGTATGAAGGTTTTTCCTTGAAGACTGATAATGATGAAGATTTGCGAATAAAGTCCATTCAGTGCAAATAAGCGGTTTCCAAATTTCCTAAATGAACGTGTGACAACAAAATCACATTGATGAAGATTGTAGTCCTCGTCTGGATTTGACAATATGTGCAACAAATGAAGACACGAAAGAAGGAGAGTTTATTTATTTTATTTACTGAGAATTTGATATAGCGCTCCTTCAAGGTTACTACTCAGGAGCGCTCCCAGTCCAACCCCGGTCGAATAAGACAGTCTTGAGAAGAGAAAGAAATGAAGTAGAAGTAGAAAGGCTAATAGGTATTTGACGAAGGATAACAGGGAGCTCATTCCAGGTCGCAGGGCCAGCCACGGAGAAAGCACGGCGCTGCCTGATTGCAGTCCGAGAGCGTGGAACAATAAGTTCCGCTTGCGCAGCTGAGCGGAGAGAGCAGCGGCGTTGAACAGCAACAGAGCTCCTGCAAGTATAAAGGAGCCAAACCCTCAAAGCAGCGCCGGACCAATACGGAAATTCTGTACGTAATGCGCTGTGGGTAAGGGAGTGGAGTACACCCCGCATGTACTCGGAGACTCGGCCAAATTTGGGGATGCGGCCTATGAGGCGGGCAGCAGTGCGCAGGACCCTATTTAGGGGCCCCACCCGAGAGGCTGGAAGTTCACCGTATATGGAACTGCAGTAGTCCAAGCGTGAAACTACAAATGCATGAACAAGTGTTGAGGCTGCGCTAGGAGTCAAAGAGCAGGAAATGACCCTGAGCTGCCGAAACTGGTAGTAACAGCTGCGACACAGAAGGTTAATGTGCCGCGTAAATGTGAGTTCCTGGTCAAGGATGACTCCCAAATTCCGGACAGAAGTGGAAAAAGTGAAATGTGGATATTTCAAGGATAGGGAAGCTAAATCAATTTTGGAAAGCTGCTGGGCCGTTCCAAGCCAGATAAGCTGAGTCTTATTAGGGTTAAGGCGCAGGCGGTTTGAGGACATCCAGGACTGCAGGGTTACTATAGTCTGGCTTATTGTTCCAACCGCTGCGTCAGCATGAGCCGCTAGACAGTGGACATAAGCTTGCAGGTCGTCAGCATAAGATTGGCTGTGGACATCCATAGCTGTCAGCAGGGAGCCCAGATCGGCAGTGTAAATTATGTAAAGGAGGGGTCCAAGAACGGAACCTTGAGGCAAACCTATTGGAGCAGGGACCCATGAGGACTTAGTGGATCCATAAGCTACCATGAAGGAGCGGTCCTGCAAAAACGAAGCAAGCCAATCAAGTGCGATACCAGAGAGGCCGAAAGAAATCGATAAACGCTGCAAGAGGATGTCGTGATCTACAGTGTCAAATGCAGAGCTTACATCAAACAGTGAGAGGAGAGTAATCTGGGACCTATCGATAGCACCGTAGATATCAGATAAAAGGCGGACAAGTAGAGTTTCTGTGGAATGGCCCTTGCGAAAGCCTGATTGGAAAATTGGAAGAAGGCTATTTTTGTCCAGATAGTTCATAAGCTGTGTAGCAACAATCTTCTCAATTATTTTTGACATAAATGAAACATTTGCTATTGGCCTGAAATTGTTAGGCTCAGCATTATCAAGACCATTTGCCTTGATCACCGGAACAAGAATGGACCTCTTCTGGGTCACAGGAAGAACTCCTTCTTGAAGAGAGCGATTGCACAGAACTGTGAGAAATGGCAGAAGCGTGTCGATGCTCTCTTGGAGGAGAAACGATGGAAGTGGATCCAGCTTACAAGTCTTCGGTGCCGACGTTAGTATCAACCGACGCAACTCTTCACTGGTGACGGGTGTTAAGAAGGAGAGATCACAGTTCGTAGGCGAAAACGTCGGTGGTGGACAGCCAGCGGTGGCTTCTCGAACTGAGCGCACTTTGGTCGTGTAGGCCTCTAAAAATGCGTCGGCCGAGAAATGCGATATTGTCGAGCTGCGCTCTGAACGTGAGCGACCCAAGATGTCATTAAATGCAGAGTTTGTACATTATTTGCCAGCATCAGCTACATTTTCCTATATACTGAAATCAAGTGCATTAACTGTGGTTTACGTAACTTTTTACCAAGCTGCAAAATCATGAAAAACTAGTATTGGTCATTCGGTGACTACTTGGAATAGTTGTTCAGAAAATGTCAAGAAAAGCTGAAATGACTTGCTCAAATAATTTTGCCTAAATAATTTTTTACCACTGAATTTCAAGGTTGTGGTTTCATAATATTGTTGGCATCTATTGATTTGATTTTAAGTAATTTAACTGCAATTGATTTGAACAACAAGACAAGAAAAGCATCTGGATAAGTTTAGGTCTTTGCACCACAGACGCAAACTTACAAAAGGGGTTATAAGAATATTAATCCTATAGATGTTGAGCTTGTACACATCTAGACAAATATTGTAAGAATATGTTAATGTGTATAATATTTGAATAATATCCATGAAAATTATGCATCACACTAACAAGTTCTTGTGCTACAAATGAATAGCTGAATAACACTAATGTCTGAATGTCTTTACCATTGCAGTATCAACAAGTTGATGCAGCGAAAAAAAACGAGTTGCCGTACTCGTTCACCACTTGTTCCGTTGATGTTCACCCTTCGTCTAACCAATCGTATTTCAACGGTGTCCAGATGGCATTGACGAACACCAGGTGCCGTCCATGAACACCAGGTGCCGTCCACGAACACCAGGTGCCGTCCACGAACACCAGGTGCCGTCCATGAACACCAGGTGCCGTCCATGAACACCAGGTGCCGTCCATGAACACCAGGTGCCGTCCATGAACACCAGGTGCCGTCCACGAAAACCAGGTGCTATCGACGAACACCAGGTGCCATCCACGAACGCCAGGTGCCATCCACGAACGCCAGGTGCCATCCACGAACGCCAGGTGCCATCCACGAACGCCAGGTGCCATCCACGAACGCCAGGTGCCATCCACGAACGCCAGGTGCCGTCCACGAACGCCAGGTGCCGTCCACGAACGCCAGGTGCCGTCCACGAACACCAGGTGCCATCCACAAACACCAGGTGCCATCGAACACCAGATGCCACCGGAGAACCAATGCACCAACATCAGCGTCATCTTGAAACCGTGAATGTGACGTCGAATGGATGCTTCTGGATGGAAAGGTAGGGACATGCATTGCATATATATGTATACCTTAAGTTTCTCGGATTTGCATATTTTAGAATGCTTACTATGAAGTGGGTAAAAGATGATTTTGGTTGTAATAAATCACGATTCCAGTTCCATAGTTGAGTAATGTTGCAGATGCCTCCTTTCTAATGTCTGTGTGAGACTTGTCTTCTTTGCGATGGTCAACGTTCAATGGAAAAGTTCAAATGACAGATGTTGGTTGAATCCATTCTCTGCTTGGTTAGATCTCCTGCAGCCGCGTGGGGGAAGCTCAATGATTTCACTTCAGTAATAAACATTCCAAGGAACTTTAAATGATTTGAAGTTCACGTGCAGATCTGCTGCTCTGCAAAACAAAATATATCTTAAATGCCCGTGTAAGTGAAAGAGAAATAAATTGCTGGCTTTGTTGAAGTAACAGGAGTTTTCTTCAAGAAGTGTTGATTGCATCCGCTCTCTTTTCCTGTATGACGGTCTGTACTGGCATGAGTTGATCTGTACATGGCCTCTTCTGGTCCATTGGTTTGTGACTCAAGTAGGAGAGTTCTGTGGTCTGTTGGAAGAATTCAGTTGTCTTTGTTTCAAAGATTGTTGTTAATTCGTTTGGCAGAGTTGTGAGGTAGAGACGGCTGGTCATATGTGATGCTTATCGTTGCTTAAGAGCTCTGCTGTTTGAAAAGATTCTGAACGTGAGGTCAGAGTTTTTGCGAGTATTTTATTAACATGATGCATTTTTGCATGCACTGCTCTGTAATCCATCTTTTATCCAGAATGAGCTTAAGTTGGAGGTTAATTCTTCCTCTTCCATCTCGTCTAAGTCTATGAAGTTGTCTAGTTGTGGTTTGGGTTGATCTGCAGGACATTGGATTGTATTGTGAATGCAGTTTTGGCATCTGACACCCAACACTGACTAACTGGACAATCTGACATATATGAAGTCCACTACCCTGGTCACAGATTCGTTCATAAAGTTTATGTTCGATCTGTTTGATCATTAAACTTCGAGAGTGATGCACATTTCAAGTAATAACAAAGGCTTCACGCTCCAGTTCTTGATTAAGAACAACCTGATGTGTATGTATGGTTGAATGAAATATCATTGTCTCATAAATGTAGTGGTTTTTCCACTCTTCGTGTTCTCTGCCGTCATTTTTCCCTTCTTCTCTCAATGATATCTTTTAATAGGGTGTTGCTCCTTAAGATGTGGTTTTTCCACATGATTTACAAATGTGTAGACGAATATATGAAAAACGTAGCTGGCAGTTGTGTAGTGCATGTGTAGAAATGAATTAGCAGAAGATGGTAGTTAGTGTTTAGTAGAATTGACAATTGGAATTGTTTGAAGACTGTGTATGCTGCTCATGTTTGAATAGCCATTTTCTTGCTAAAGCACTAGCACTCGCCTGAAAATGTAGTCCGGCATAAGATTGTATGTTATCCACTGGGGAGGGGGCACGCAGCTAGTGCAGGTTGTCACGCAGCAGATCGGTTACATGATAGGATGTTGTCCGGTTGTATATGATGCGTGCAGCAGAGTTTAGCACCGACTGTATTCACTTTAGCTGACAAACTGAAAGACCCAATGCCAGTATACAATGTTGCATTAGTCAGCCCTGGAGACAATGAAGCTGTTGACTAAGATCACCGCAGTTGAAGTTTGAACGAATCTGCAGATGGCTTTGATTCGTTGCAGTTGGTAAAAACAACCACAAACGAATTCTGCAATGCCAATGTTATTTATAATGTTGAGGTCCTGCATCAGGTTGTCACACTTGTTGTACATGATATCTCTAAACCCGTTCATTCTATCACCTGACTAAACGCTTGCAATTGAATGGTAATCCTGGAAGCATTACATTACACAGAGTACTTACTTAGAAACACATGTGCTGCAAGTGTACTATAGCATAGCATGTTTATTGCACTGACCATGCCTGTTGCTCACGACACACTTGGTAGTTGGCAAAGTTGTTGCGAAGTATTGAACGTTGTGACGGGTCAGACGCCTTGCAATGAAAAATGCCTTTGGGATAACGAAACCAACTGGTCAATATTGAGCAGTGATGACGAGTGAATAACGAACCGAGATCTGGCGACGATTCTTCCATGTTTGTGGCACAATGAGCTGTATTGCTCATCGCCATGTCCAGGAGAATTGAGAATGATATTATTACTAGAATCCACAACCAGGATTTAGTAGGCCTTGTTTGCGTCGCTATCCGCGTCACTATCTGGTTCTGCATCTTCAAGTTGATGGCCACTATCTCAATGATGTATCAATATGTTCTTCTGACATCTAACTGCTTCAAGACCTTGCCACGTTAAGACCTTTTCATAAGAACATTGCACGATCATTCACTTAAGACCGCGTATGGGTAAGGCGTCAGCTGCAATTATTCTATGCATATCCAGTTACCAGATGACAGCAAAGATCATTGTAGTAAGAGAGGCTGCAAGGTTTTTTATGCTGCTATAAGTTGCTGTGTACTGATTACACTGAGGTGTAACAATGCGTTGTCCATTGATGATTCACCTGTCAAATATCAGACGAGTGCAGCAGTCAGAGTTTTACGCAGCAAGTAGAACTTTCTTTGAACAGATGGACGAATTTTTCTTTTTGAGTCGAGCAATAGCGTTGATTAGAAGCCGTGTGGTCATGTACTGCCTATCGAGGTTTTTGAAGGCATTCTCAAGCATCTGTGAATGTATTGTTGCTCAGTTTTGCTTATGGCGTGTACTGATTGCAGTATTTACCCCAGTCATTGCATCTCTATCTAGTAAGACAATGTCTTCTTCAACATGGTCCAAATTAGCCTTGCAATAATGACAAGCCTTCAAGTATGTGATCAGAATCTGACCAAACAGAATTGATTGGAGTATGATCTGCCAAAGCGTTGCACAATGTAATATCCCTGCCTATGTCAATGCCATTTTTCTGTAACTGAAACATGCATGTGGTGCTATCATGCGCCACATGCATTGCCTCCTGTATTGACATTCCCATTGTTCAATGTGTGGTTATTAGATATATTTATATAAATTCAAATTTTTCACTAAATATTGAACAAAACAGAAATATCATTAGCAAAAAAGCTAGGTTGCTTTTGGTAGCAAGGGGCATTATCTTGCTTTCAGAACAAACTGCATTGTCACATTTGCAAACATTTTGCATCGCACAGCTTCGTCGCTCTAGTTACAAGGAATGGCCACTTCACGGTTGTAAACAACTTGACTTACTTGACTTTGACTTATGTCCGACTGGCGATGCCTTCAGCACGCGTCAGCCGCTCTCCCATGGTATCTCCACTTTTGTCTATCATGCGCCACATGCATTGCCTCCTGTATTGACATTCTCATTGTTTCATAGTCCTCTCTTATTGTGTCGATCCATCTTTTCTTTGGTCTCCCCTTGATCTTTTCCCATGTACATATCCAGCAGTGAGCGCTATCTTTGGATATCTTTCGTTTCCTATCCTTGACACATGTCCAAAGTATCGCATTCTTCTGCAAACGAATTCATCTGAATTCGTAGACAATTGATGTTCTTCTGCATTGCAGAGAATTTGTGCGACTCCAGAATGCTTGAGAATGGTGCTCACGTTCTACATAATTCCTATGACTGTCGCTAGTAGAATGTACGTTATTGTAGTTGAAATGGTTTTGCCTCCATCATCCTCCTTCCACCAAACTGGGGAATGAAGTGTAATTGGCTTACGGGGAAGCCTAATATCATCAAGGTTGAATTCTGTTTGTAAATAGCATAGAAAGCACTGAAACAGTTGGCATTTATATGCTGTTGAATCGAGTTTACCGACGGTGTGTGGCCGCAAGCCTTTACCGTCCTTGGTAGTATGGTTTATTGTTGTTCTTTTCTGGTGTTTGGTTTTCTCTTTGCGGGTCGTCTTTTCGCAGGAATCTGTTGGTGTTGTGTAGTTCTGGCATTCGTTATCCTCTGTTTTCATCTTTGGGTCGGCGGTTCTTCTTCTTTGTCGTTGTTCTTTCTGCTGTCTGTTTTGTTTTTAAAATTAGGTTTACATGTGGTTTTACTATAGTATTTACCATGCCATCTCAGTCGATGGTTGGTTTACATAATGATTACTTTTATTACAGGTATTGGTGTAGATTATCTGCGCGTTTGGCTCTCTTCTTTTCGTTCTCTCATTTGGCCTCTATGGCTCTTTTCGCCTGAGGTGTTCTCTCCCCCCCCTTTTTTTTCTTTTTCCCCCTTCCTCCGGCCATTTAGGCATTTTTTGGTGCCTTATGGCTCTTTTCTTCCGTCAATGATTGTGCATATTTACAAGTCAGTTTCCCGGTTTTCTTTGTTACCGGTCATTATATAAGTAAGTAAATATGCAATTTTATATATCTATGCACACTCGTATATACTCACACGTATCCTAGTTTAAAGGCGTATTATACATTTGCATGCGATTTTCTACGCTCTGGGGCATAGTTTTGCCGGTAGCCCGATGCATGTTAGACATATGTGCATCTTTATACGTTTATAGACAGGTATTTACAAACATTCATATACATACATATATACATTGTTTTACGGCTATGATCGTGCTCCCCGTGTGTACACTTCCACACCCCCATTTACATAAATACACATAATCACATATATATATATACATGGTCTTTAGAGGATTTTATTTGGCCAAATGGCCCGTATTTTATTTACCGTTTCTTCCTGTACCGATTGGTACAGAAAGATGCTGGGGATGGAGTGTTCCACCCCCAGCATTTTGCATTTATTCCCAATCGTGTGGCTGATATCCTTTCGGCAGCACTCTAAAAGAAGGTGTCGGGTCGTGTCAGGGACCCCGCACTCTGGACACTTCCCATCAGGGTGCTTCTTCATTAGGTAAAGCCTGTGGTTGAGCATAACTTGGTCCAGGCGCAGTCTAGTGATCTGGACCTCTTGCCTTCGCAGGGCATCCATGTATTTTATTCTAGTCGATACCAGCGGTTCTATTTGCTTGTAGAAGGCCCCTTTCGGGCTGTCAGTGTATTCCTTTTGCCATAAGTTGAGTGTATGTTTCTGTATTTTATGATACATCTCCTCCCACTCAACATATGCAATGGAGTTGACAGCCGAAAGGCTGAGGCCTTCTTTTGCCGCGGTATCTGCTTCTTCATTTCCATGGATGCCTACATGGCTTGGGATCCAGATCACGGTGATGAGACAGCCCTGGTTCAGTCCATTCAACCTGTCCAGGACCTCCGCCATGAGCGTTGGTCTGGACTTTGATCTTTGCTGCTTTAGGGACTGCACAGCGCTGAGGGAGTCAGTGAAGATTGCAAAGTTATTTCTGACGGGGGTTTGATTTGTGGCGATCCATTCAAGCGCATCCAAGATGGCCGTGAGTTCCGTTGCATATACACTGGACGAATCCGCTAAACGCATAACCTTTCGGTGTCCTATTTTTCGGGATCACTACTGCAGCTGCTGCTGTTTCTCCTAGTTTGGATCCATTCGTGTATATGCAAGTGTCATGTGGGATTTAAATGACTGGCTCAAGACACCTCAATATCTCGGCCTTCACAAGTTGACAGTGCTCAGTTCAGCAGCTTTGCTATGTTTTGGACCGATGCTACAAGTTGATTTCGTCAACAATATGGTAGATCAGTATAGCAAATTGCTAACTGTAAATATATAGCATGCAAATGTTGTTTAGCATGTAGCAATTGTAAGTAGCAGAAAGCAGAATGTGAAACCCAATACCTCTATGAATGAACTTAGGCAGAAATTTGTCCTATAAAGTTATCTAAGTTCACTGATCAGTGATAGATAACTGACTGTTTTGCTATATACCTTGATTACTGTGATTGCCAGCCTATTTTACTGCTCATGAAAGGTCGTCCCTAGTTCTCATGTACAGTGGTTTCCCGTCTCATGTTTAGCATGTACTGTATTGTCCAGTGGTCCAACTTTGCCTCCCTTACAATGTGTATCTTAGTCATGATCTCGAGGTGTTTTGCCACGCTCATTTTGTTGCGCAAATGGCCACAAATGCTATTAATTATGCTATTAATTACCATGTTATTTAATCTCCAGCTGATTGGTTACGTTACACATGAATGATTACAGGCTTGGAGAAGAAATAGCAAGTGGAAAGTTACTGTGAATGTAGGATATATGCGAGAAACGAAAACCATTCGCGGACTGTAGGCTATCCTTAGTGTTCAATAATTTTGTAACACTAAGACATAGATAGATCTGTGACATTTAAGAAATTAAACAATTGATATTCTTTACAATAGCAGAGACTGCAGGTGAATGCGCTTGGCACTGTCCCTACCTTCCCCCATAGCAAGTTGTGTTGGTCCTCGCTCCGACCTTGATCAGCGACCTTGATCATCAACACAAGATTCTGTTCCGTTATTGTTTGATGGACGCATATGCAGCAGCCGCTTTCGCTTGCAGACCTGTGCATCACAGCAGACAAGAGATCAACTTCGTCTACTTCCTTTGCACAGTTGGTAACTGGCACATTAGGGTGCCAATGAAAATCAAAGTTCAATTTTTTTCGATCTCACCCCTTGATTTTGTTCACTTAGCCATAAAACTGAAACGTATAAAGTGTTTTAGCAATTAGGTAATATTTACTGGCTGCACAACACCTGAAGTTTTGAAAATTGGCAATATGGAATCGCAATACACATGCAGTGTTCCCTCGTTTAATAAATGTTATTGGCTACACAATCTTGGGCTGAGCAAACATTTTTGGGTGCTTGAGAGTGCTGGTGATGACTTTCAACCACCTTGTGCAGATATTGCCTCTGCTCCTCTTGGTTCGTGATGTCGGACTTGAACATCTGTTTCAATGCTGCTCCCCGTTCAGATGTCTTTTTTTAACCACCATCATATACCCTGCACTCTGCTGTGATTATATGCTATACTGGCTTCCAAAAGCTTGGATCTTGCAAAAGGAAATCTTGTGGGATATCTATGGAAGTAAAAAATGTCTGTGTTTCGTGACACAAAACGAGACAAATGTTTTCAGAGATACAGTTCGTGTCAATTGTCACTCAAACTGGAGAATCTTCTTCACCCAACTTACAAAGGGTTGCAACCATGTCAACTTTTTCCATAACAGAAAGTTCCGAATAAAAAGGCAAGACCAAGAAGTGAATCACACGATTTATTGCCTTCAAAGTGTCGCTAAATCCTTACCTCAGTCGTTCTTTGACTCTTTCAAACACTGACACGCGGCGATGCGACGCGATGCGAGCTCCTACAGCTGAGCACGGCGCATGCCCGAGGCCTGATGACCGTTCAAGAGTGACGTATCCTTCGCCCACCGATGAAGACAACACAGAGCGTGGAATGCGACCAACACAGTGTAGTAAATTCACCACGCGCGATCAGACGCTGAAGGGGACTAGACCTTCACTTCACGACCGGCCGGTATAGCCAAGCGACGTTCTCAAACGGCCCTAAGTACTACTCAGCCGAACAACAGACAAAAGGTTTAAGGAAAGATAATGCGAAAGACCGAAGACTTCGTATCACGTCACCAAGTTTGTTATTTTGTCATGAGATGATTTATACTTCTTGACTATGTGCTTAATTTTACCATCTCTCTTTGTAGTTTGGATTGTGGATGTAGATTCGTACAATTATACTTACTGCATACAACACTTGCAAGATTCAGCTTTCCAAATTCTTTTTTGCCCTTGTGGCCAAACCAGTTGTATTGGTATTGTAGCCCAACAGTCATGAGACGGCGAAGCAGTCCACCAAAACATCACTCCTTTTCCGCAATGTATGGAAGGATGTATGACCTGAAATATGTTGAACGCAATGAGCAACACATGAAGAAATATTTTAAATACTCGCAGTGCATATTGAATTTACAGATTTGATGTGCCATAAAATACGGTAAATCAATAGGAGGATTTGTTAGAGCATACATCATGTAAAACAGTTGACATGTCTTAAATGAAGGCAACAACATTAAAGGGATTTATATTGAGTGTTAAATAATATACGGAGGATCCCGGTTGATTTCTTTACCACATAGTACTTGTTGTATGGACTGGTATTGAAAGATATTGGGAATGGTGTGATCTATGCCAGTATAGTAGTAGTAGTTCCGGTGTTTTACGACGTTGTGTGGCAACATAGGTTGTTAATGTGTTTTGTTGATTGTTGCTGCAATATTGACATTTGTCCTCTTTGGGATCTTCTCTTTCTGTTTCTCTGGGGTTTTTTCCTCCACTTTTTCTCTTTTTTGGCTCTCTGTGGCTCTTTTTTTCCCCTTCCAAAGAAATTCCAGCTTAGCTTTCCTTTGGTGGCCGCAGCCGACTCTTTTTTTTCCTTAATTAAACATGTTCACATTAATTTTATATGGAGGTTATTCACATATTTACAATTTACAAGTTGTTATATATTAACTCATTCCCGCCGGAATTGTTCCGATACCTATTGGGTTTATCGGGTCACCCGCGACCCGATCCGGCGGGAAAGAGTTAACAAATGATTATGAATGGTTTTCTGTGTCTGTATTCATTGAATCAAACACATTTTAATCGCCTTTTGGCCACAAACAATTTATGTGCGATTGTCAGATTCAACGGGAACCAATCAGCGCAGAGGTTTTGCGGGTCTATGGCCGTTGAAACTTTTAAATGTATACACCAGCATCTGACATTTTTCTTATGTCTTTTCGGCAGCACTCCAAAAGAAGGTGTCTGGTCGTGTCAGGGACACAACACTCTTCACACATCCCATTAGGGTGCATCCTCATCCTATGCCAAATGATTCTTCTTCGTCTCCTTCACGTCAATTTCTTCCTATTTCAATGATTGTCTTCATCGAAAGAGGCTTCCTTGAAATCGCCGTCGTAAAAGGCTTCGCAAAATAATATTATTTTCTCTTTGCTGGTGGTACATAATTTGATGGACTCTCCGTCTTCCATGCAAAAATTAGGTATGTCGCGAAATTGTTCATTTGAAACTCTTCCGACCACCCATTCATTGTCTATCGAATCCTTTGGCTTTCAATTTGTAAGTCTTTCCATCGATCGTCTCGAAATGACAATACCCTTAGAGAGACATTTTTTGTCAGACTTCACATTGTCTATTATTCGTAAAAGGCTTTGCAAAATAATATTATTTTCTCTTTGCTGGTGGTGAATAATTTGATAGATTCTCCATCTTCCAGGCGGAAAGTAGGTATGTCGAAGCAGTCCACCAAAAACATCAATCAAAGATTTTTTGCCAAGTAGGGAAAGATTTATGACCTGAAATATGTTGAATGCAATGAGCAACACATGAAGAAATATTTTAAATACTCGCATCACATATTGAATTTGCAAATTTGATGTGCCATATAATATGGTAAATGAATATTTATTGCACATTCATGAAACTTGGAGTCTGTTAGAGCATACATCATGAAAACAGTTGACATGTCTTACATGGAGGCAACAACCCCTGAAGTGATTTATATTGGGTATTATATAATATACGGAGGTTCTCTGTTGATTTCTTTTCCTCTTAGTACTTGTTGTATGGACTGGTATTGAAAGATATTGGGAATGGTGGGATCTACCCCCGGCATTTGGCATTTTTTCTTTATAGTGTGGCTGATGTCTTTTCGCCAGCACTCCAAAAGAAGGTGTCTGGTTGTGTCCGGGACACCACACTCTTCACACTTCCCATCAGGGTGCATCCTCGTCCTATGCCAAAGTATTCTTCTTCGTCTCCTTCACGTCAATTTCTTCCTATTTCAATGATTGTCTTCATCGAAAGAGGCTTCCTTGAAATCGCCGTCGTAAAAGGCTTCGCAAAATAATATTATTTTCTCTTTGCTGGTGGTACATAATTTGATGGACTCTCCGTCTTCCATGCAAAAATTAGGTATGTCGCGAAATTGTTCATTTGAAACTCTTCCGGTCACCCATTCTCTATTGTTGCGCTTCAGTTGAAGTTCCATTGGAGTTTTGAAAGATGCTTTCTTGAAATCACGTTCGTAAAAGGCTTCACAAAATAATATTATTTTCCCTTTGTGGTGGTGAATAATTTGATGGACTCTCTGTCTTCCATGCAAAACTAGGTTTGTCGCGAAATTGTTCATTTGAGGGGCATTCCAGCAGGAAGTGACGCACGGTTTCCTGGACACCGCACACGTCGCAGTTTCTGGAGTCGTGTCGTCCTTATCTCTGCATCTGCGTGTTGAGGAGGCAGTGGCCGAGACAGAGTCTGGTGATCGTGACTTCCTTCTTCCGGATTGGATCAGCGTACTTGTCACCAGGTTGACGTTCGGCTCAATGAGTCTGTAGTCGGAGCCGGTTGCTGAGGTGGTCCATTCCTGCTGCCATTTCCGGACGAAGTGGTCTCTGTAGGCGTGTCGAGCTTCTGTGTGCTCAAGCGTCATCGGGATGTTTCGACATGCTGAAGCATACGCTACATGTCCATAATCTAATACTGATCGTTTAAGATCTTTATATATGGCTAACATAGATTTCTTTGATGCACCCCAATGACAACCTGATACTGCTCTCGTTTGATTTAATGTTTTCATCTAGCCATTGCCCATGGTTGATACATCCAGCCTTCACTTCACGGCGTACAATGGACAACGGCCTCGGGGTCAAAATATCGACAACGTATCGTATCTTGTCAAAAACACTTGCAACTCAATTGTATTCTGTAGGCACACGCTGAGAAGCAGAAGTAGTTAGACTAGAAACGACCTGACGTTTAGCATGCTGTCATTTGTTACACAGATTAACAATTAAAAATGGGTGCAAGTTTTCCTTTCCCTCCCCTCCCCCCTCCAAAACGCCATCACAACACAGACGACCAAAAGTTTCTTGTCCAATTTGTCTCGTCCATCTCGTGTTTACATTCTTGAAGCACACATTTCATAGCCCAAAAACCGGGATTCTGACCTCCTGTGAGAAGGCTTTGATGTTATGCATGATCGCCTTCGATCGCATCCCACCGTCGAAAGAAAGAATGGCAACTCGCTGGATATCATTTGAAACAATAAATAATATATAAATAAATATATTGTGCTCTGTGGCCACCCATTCTCTTAACATATTTTGCGCCAACGATTTGAGCAATTTCAAAGAGGCCATCCTCATCTTCTCCAACTCTGAAGATGACCCCCCCCATAATCCTGTTGGGTGTCTTAACTTAAGCAATCTGCTATTGGTATTTACTACACCTAATCTTAGTTGGCTAATTTGTACTTCTTTTTGCCTCATTGGGTCTGAAAAACTTGATGTTAGCATTAACAGTAGGGCAGATGTTCTTATAGAAGTGACCTTTACTATCGCCATTATATACTGTTTGCCATTTATTTATTAGATGAGATTTAATTGAGCTATTAATTTCATCTAACTCTAGATAATTAGTTGAATTTATGCGATCTAGGTCTAATGCTTCTTTTGCTAATTTATCTGGTCTTTCAATTCCTATTATGTCAACATGGCTTGGGATCCAAATAATCGTTAACTTAGAGGCAAGCACGCATGTCCATTGGCAGAAAGAGTCAGAGAGAGCAAGAGGAACTCCCTTCATAGTTTTTTAGGCAGAGTCATCAACCAAGTATCGACTTCACCCTTGGTCACTACAATTGAGCCGCTGCTTCCTAGATAGAAAGGCCGTATCGTATCTAGTCAGAAACACTTGGAACTCGATCGTATTCTGTAGGCACACGGTGAGAAGCATGGTCGTCGATGCAGGCGGAGACATGTAGCTCTACTGTAAAAGAAAATATAGTAACAATTTCAGAAAGCAGAGTCGAGAACCAGAGCACCTTTAAAGATCACACAACTGTGCATTAAACTTGTGTAGAGATCACTGAGTTGGATAAAATTGAAGCACAGTGACCATAGAGTTAACGCCTCCACTCTTGCCTTCATTCCACCCATTTACTCTGTCTGCACACTATAGTTTGGCATGAAAACTCAAATCGGTTTTCCGTACAGAAAACTGAAAACGATTTTACTAACTACCTACAAAGGGAAATGGCTACCTTAAGAAAGTCATAGTTACTCCCGCCTTTCACCAAGAGGCTGCCGATAGTGAGCTGCCTCTTGTGGCTTGTCTGCCACACAGGCAGCAAGTAGCACATTACAACTATTATTTGCGCAATCCATTGTTCATTACTATCAAAGGTCCATCGCATTCACTCGAAGTGTTAAAACAGACTAGACATTATATTTGTTATATATAAGAAATGCATATCCCTTCTAATTGCTCTATGTAATATGTACATCTTGCACTGTGTCTGAATTAAATCAATTGCGCAGTAGCCACAGCTCCCATCGTCAGCACTTAGCATGTAGCCAGCTGAAACATTTGCTGCACTCAATCATTTTCTCTTCTGATGGCCTCTGACAAATGCAATGAGTCTTTTGAACTTTGTGAATATGTTCTTTCCCTTTGTAAATTCTAATTTTCTCGAACTCTGTTAGTTTTGTCAACGCAACAGCCTCTTCAAAGTGTTCGAAGAAGAAATCTTCGTCATATATATTATATATATATATATTATATATATATATATATATATTATATTTTATATATATATATATTATATTATATATATATATATGACCAGTCGGATCGTTCTTCATGCAGCAGGCTAGTGCCACCGCAACAGCGTAATAGCCGCTAATTCTTGTCCCCCTTCTTTCTGGTTGGAGGGGTCGTATGTGAAACACCGAAACCGAATTCTGCAGGCTCAAGCTTGAGATTCAGTAGCAGCCTGACGAGACCATGGCAGGGTGGGTCCCAATCCAACCACTGCCGGTTCGTCGATGCAGACGAAATGTGGAGACCAACTGTATAAAATACAGTTATAAAGTTTCAGAAACACTGTCGTTCACCAATGGGCATTCAAATATCATACACGGTACGATAAAACTGCGTTGGATAATATTGAATCACAGTACCCTAGAGTAGACGCCTCTACTCTACATACATAGTAGTGTGGTCCTCAAATCTATGGGGGAAAATAAAGTTTGAACAATGCATGACGGTACCATTTTTTTCTGTTATGCATCATATGAAAATGATTCTTACCAAATTTTATTGAAATTGCTCAAAGTTTAGAGGTCGCTCTGCAGGGTGAGATATACCAGTACCCCGACTGCATGTACATTACATGTATGTCGACAAAACTCGACATTCATTTATGATTTAAAGTTAACGGTCGTCATAGATGCAATGTTTTCTTCAATCTGCAGGAAGAAGCTGATGCAATTATTCTTTTATTTAAATGCTTTTAGATAAGGGTATAAGTGACCTTTGGATAATTGTTTAAATAATAAGAGAGGAGAGATAAATTTACGGATGCACTTGGTGCTAAGATGATTGTAATGCGTTCGATGGATGGGAAGATCTTTCCTGGTATTACAGGTAAACAACCATTTGATAGATTGCCAGTGGGCTACTGGTCTCAAGATATACGAAGTGAATCAATTACACGGAGTGCAAAGGTTAAATTATGGTCAAGGTGAAGAAACAAGACAAGTTGTTGTGATTCTGTTGAAGGATTTTGTAGATAGAGTCAAAGTGATGTACTTCGATACTGCAGCATTAAACAAAGAGACTATACTGGGAAAGACCCACTGCACCTTGCTTGTCAAAATTGTGATGCATGGTCATGAGTTCAAACAATCATTTGCACTAGCATCAAGTGGCCCACCAGACATAACAATTTTGAAAGTGGGTCTCATGCATTTATAGTTGGATGCTATTGTAAGTCACTTCCAGACAGCACTCCAGGATCCGAAATGCCAAGATAATTTGGCAGCATTCATCAAGTCGTCAATTCAGACTTGATGCAAATAGTCAAAAATGCTTAACAATTTAGCATCCAGCTTTGAGATGAATACCACGGGCTACTTCAACTCATTGTCGCCTTTCTTAGTAAAATTCCACCACGTGAAACCCGATTGATGGCACTCGTTGCAGTACATGGGGTAAGATGGTTGGCAGATATTGTTTCTTGATGTTCAGAGAACAATTCCTTCTTACAGACCAGAAGAAATATCAGTTAGATGTATACATCAACCTGTTTCCTAGTCTGGTATTGGCAGGAGCATGTTGTCTTGTCCCAACCAGATTAGCCTACGACACCTTCCAGCGACCTTCGGATTTTGAAGTCTATCTTCAGGTACAAAAAGTTCGAAAAAATTGTGTCATTTCTGCAGCAACCACCAAGGCTCTTTCTAAGGATTTGTGATATGTGAGTGAGGAGATGGTAGCCTTGGCCTTTTTAGACTCCACCGTCAACCATGGAACATGCATGTGCACTTGTGCAGCGAAAGATGGTCAAGGCATCTCAAATTCAAGAACGAAACGAGCATGTGAAACACACATTCAAGTGCAGGTGAGCAGCGTATTTACAGGTTGAAGATTTTGGTACGGTCAAAACTTTGAACATCTTACGGATAGTAGAACACAATGTAAATTCCTAACTGAGATTGGTAGCCTACCGAACAATTGAAACAAAATCAGGACTTTTAGAAGGCAAAACAGTGCACAAAGAGTTTCATTGTTGTAAACGGCATTGCCGAGAGGGGTGTTAAACTCCTTCAAGAATTCAAATCATCCACCACTAAATATGAATGGGAGAAATACCTAACGCAGGTTGTATCTGAGCACAGATCTCAGTTCCTTGACGAAAAAGAAGTATGTGTTGGGCATACTACTGAGACTCCAACAATCGAAAACCCTCTAAAACTGTTGCGCATGCAGAACATGTTCAGCATATGCCTGGCTTTGCTATACTTTTTAAAATTATTTTAAGACAAAATTATTAACTTTATACCAGTAGGCCTATTCAGTAGATCTATATGCCACTCATTCTCCAACAGTCTACGATGATCAGTTTATTTCTTTGATCTAAATTCTAAAAGAGTTCTTGTCCAATATACTTCAAATGCTATGATTTGACTATTTTTCGCCATGGTAATCAATGGTGAAAAGTCAGTAGCATGGAGCTACCACTAAATATCTATCAATCGGGCTGAAATTTTACACTTATTCACTACTAAGGCAAGGTAACAGATAGAGAGGGTACCATCAGCTAAATTCGAGAAATTATTTTTGAGGACCACACTAATACATAGCAATGCACCATGTGGTAGCCTTTATTCTACCAATTTAACTCTGTTTGCACACTATAGTTTGGCTTGTAAACCTAAATCTGTTTTCCGTACAGGAAACCGGTTTCCTGAACTACATACAAAGGGAAATGGCTAAACCATTCATCCTTTTTCCCAATTCCACACTGATCCCAGATTAGTTTGATCTGTAAGCTCTGAACAATAATTTTACCAGCTGGCTTTTGCTTCTGTTTTAAGAGTTTGTTTAACAATGGCTTCCTGTTTTTTTTATAGCATGGACCTATCTTGGGGCGTGTACAGTTAAGAATAGACAGAGAGTGGTAGCTACAATTATACTTACTGCATACAACACTCGTAAGATTCAGCTTTCCAAATTCTTTTTTGCTCTTGTTGCCATACAAGTTGTATTGGCGTTGCAGCCCCAACAGTCGTGAGACAGTGATGCAGTCACCCAAAAACATCACTCAAAGATTTCCGCCATGTAGGGAAAGATGTATGACATAAAATGTGTTGATCAGCAATGAGCAACCTATGAAGAAATACTTTAAATACATTGCATCTTGAATTCGCAAATTTGATGTGCCATAAAATACGGTAAATAAATATTTATTGCACATTCATGAAACTTGGAGGCTTTGTTAGAGTATACATCATGAAAAACAGTTGACATGTCTTACATGGAGGCAACAACCCTTGAAGTGATTTATATTGAGTGTTAAATAATATACGGAGGTTCTCTGTTGATTTCTTTTCCACTTAGTACTTGTTGTATGGACTGGTATTGAAAGATATTGGGAATGGTGTGATCTACCATCAGCATCTGGCATTTCTTTTTAATGGTGTGGCTGATATCTTTTCGCCAGCACTCCAAACGAAGGTGTCGGGTCGTGTCCGGGACACCTCACTCTTCACACATCCCATCAGGGTGCATCTTCATCCTATGCCAAAGGATTCTTCTTCGTCTCCTTCACGTCAATTCCTTCCTATTTCAATGTTTGTCTTCATCGAAAGAGGCTTTCTTGAAATCGCCATCGTAAAAGGCTTTGCAGAATAAGATTATTTTCCCTTTACATGTGTGGGTAAAAAACAGCACATCCCGTTTACGACAGTGATTAAGAGCAGTTGATCAGTGGCTTGCGAGTTCAATGTTTTTTAAGAACTCGGAAGCAAGAACTTTGGTTAATAGTTGAAATTATCAAACAGTTCTGTAAATCTCATGATGAAACTTTCTTATTAAACAGAACTTTAAAGTACTGAATGATTTTGCCCTCCTGGGTAAGATTTTCATTCAATTTGCATGCGCATCGTAATGACATGTGTTTGAGATGATTCGGTAATGCGAAAGTGTTGCTTGTTTAAAAATTAAGCAGGCTTTTCATGTGAAGCAATTGAACATGAAGCAGGCATTTGGGTGATGGCAAGAATTTTGATGGAGTTGTGGAGCGCCTGCTTGCACAGGGCGTATGCTGTCTCGTTGCCTGCGATGCCGTGATGACCGGGAATCCAAACGATCTTCGCTGGTGACTCTGCGTGTTGTCCTTAGTCATCGGTGACGATTTCGACGGCTCCGAGTTTCGGGAGGTTTTGAAGGCAGCGGCGATCGTGCTCACAAGAAGCTCGATCAGCAGAAATGGCGAGAACTGTCCGTCGTCTCCACGAGCAGGGCAAAGGCACGACTCGGAGCCTCCAGAGCGTCTTCCCTCTGGGCACAGCAGGGGCGGGTGTGGTCAGTGGTCTCACCTGAGATCTTTGACGGCAAAGGACACGAGGTAGGCGCTGCTCTTTCGGCTCAGCCTGAGCGGCTGCCGGGTTGCTCGGCGTAGCAGCAGGCGTCGCAGTCGTCGTCGGTGTTGTAGATGGTGCGGATGATGTCGTTGTTGCTGCAGCGGACGTCTTCTCCCTCTCCTGGTTTTTGGCGATCCGTAGCGCATCGCTGTAGGATCGGCTGTCCCTGACGCTGATGGTTGTCGCGGTCTTTGCCAAGTTGTACTTCGGGCAGCTTCCCGACATCGCAGGGTGTGGTCCTCTGCAGGCTGTTGCCTCTTTGTGCACTCGGTGTGCTTGTGTGGTCCAGCACAGATGCTGCAGCATTGGCTTTGCCTGCAAAACTTGGCCACGTGATTGAGGCCAAAAACAAACAAAACAGCGTGTAGGTGGTGGTACATATACATGCAGTTTGAATTTCAGAAACCCAATATTCATTTTCGTAGGCAGTATCGGGCCTGGTATGTGAAGTCCATGAGGTCAGCCATTGTCGCCATTTTAACATTGTTTACAATTTTGAGAATCCTCTGTGCTCTTATCAGAGGCAGGCACACATTGTATTTGGCCGCCTCGAATATGTCAGAGTCAGATAGAGCGTGAGGGACTCCCTTAATCACTCTCTGGGCATATTTGCCCCTTTGGCGCAGCTTTGTGTTTGCCTACAAAACTTAGCCACGTGGCCAAGAGAAAAACAAACAAAGCAGCGTGTAGGCGGAGGAACGTAGACATGCAGCTTAAAAGTCATGAAACCGATGTTTACTCTTGTTTGGACAATCGTGCCTGGTATGAAGTCCAGTAGGACTGCCATTGTCGCCGTCTTCACGTTATCTTTAATTTTATAGATACGCTGGGCCTTGATCAATGACAGGCACTGATTGTCCTTAAGGGCCTCGTTAATGTCCGAGTCGGTGAGAGCAAGAGGGACTCCCTTCATCACCCTCTGGACATACCTGCCCCTCTGGCGCACGATCTCGTGCGGCTCCGACACCTTGATCTGATAAGAGCAGATCTTGGTAGAGGCGAGCAAACGCGCCTTGTTGGTATCCTTTTCAGGGCCTCCAAGGTGCACACGCACGCTCGTGGCCGCCGGGGTAGAGAGGTCTGCTGACAGCGGGCCAAACTGTTGATTCAGCTCCGCACGAACAGCTACCGCGTTGACCTTACACAGCGGTAGACCAATAAATTCTATAAACAATCGATTGTCAACAGGTCGAGAAACCGTCGCTCGTGCGACCGGCGCCTCCGTCATCTCTATTGACACAGGTGAGTCATTCTGCGCCTCAGGTTCATTGAGCGCGCACCGTTTGGTCACTGAACTTTGACCTTTGACCTTACGTGACACGGATACCTTGGCCGGTTTCCTCGCGGTCGCATGCAAACGTCGGTTGCCGGTTTTCCGCAGTGAGTTTAGACTCACAGCTTTTTTGGTTTGGCGACTCGGGCGCTGTCGGTTTCATAGCCGTCGTTGTCGCCTGCTTCATCTGCCGTGGCTAAACCAGCGGCATAATCCCAATACTTCGCCGTCTCGTGGGGCGAGTCACCGGCCGGTTTCTTCCGTTTCTTAGGCGGATTCATAAGCCCGGTATCTGCTTCACCTTCGGGTGACTGCAATTGAGCTGCAGCCCCGGCGGTAGAAGGACCTTCGCTGGCACTCATGGCCTACAAACTCGATAAACAAACGATCGTCAACAGATCGAGAGATCGTGCGACCGGCTCCACTGTCATCTCTGTTGACACAGATGACTCACGATTGATCTTGAGGACCTTGGATGCATTGGGCGCGCACCGTGAGGCCTCTTGTCCTTGTACCTTGGCCTAACTTGACCCAGGCCGATTCGTCGGTTTTAATGGCGACCGTTGAGCGCTGCTCTTCCTCAGAGAATCGAGGGTCACAGCGGTCTTCAGCTTTTAGGTTTCGCTGATTTGACGGGCGTACACGCTCCACCGTCGTCGTTCGCATCATCTGACGATCTCATACCAATCAGCCCAGTAATTCATGCACTCAATCGGTGAATCTTCCATTGGCTTCGTCCGTTTTTTAGACAGAGTCATCAGCCATGGTTCTGCTTCATCCCCAGGTAGGCGCAATTGATGTGCACCCAGGGTGAAGGGCCTTGGCTTTGCGCTCACGGTCGAACGATTGTGCAAGAATAAAGTACGCAGTAGATTAAATAAAATATAATGGAAAAGTATACACAGTCTTTGAAAGGAAACAATGAATAAGCAATCTAAATATCAATCTAAGCTAGACGTATTTATGATCTAAGTACATACAGTTCACCGCGTGGGTGTTTTCTTTGTTCACAAGTCATGCGCTTTCTCGCTCGTCATGCGCTGTTGATTTCGTTCAGGTGCATCCGATTGCCTCGACAGCTCAGGTGCGAATCCCCCCTCAAGAACCGACCAAGGGAAAAACAAACAAAGCAACGTGTAGGGGGGAGGCACGTACACATTTTATGGTTTTGAAAGTATCAGTTCTATTTGCTTGTAGAAGGCCCCTTTCGGGCTGTCAGTGTATTCCTTTTGCCATAAGTTGAGTGTATATTTCTGTATTTTATGATGCATCTCCTCCCACTCAATAAATGAAATGGAGTTGACAGCCGAAAGGTTGAGGCCTTCTTTTGCCGCGGTATCTGCTTCTTCATTTCCATGGATGCCTACATGGCTTGGGATCCAGATCACTGTGATGTAACAGCCCTGGCCCAGTCCATTCATCCTGTCCAGTACCTCCGCCATGAGCGTTGGTCTGGACTTTGATCTTTGCTGCTTTAGGGACTGCACAGCGCTGAGGGAGTCAGTGAAGATTGCAAAGTTATTTCTGACGGGGGTTTGATTTGTGGCGATCCATTCAAGCGCATCCGAGATGGCCGTGAGTTCCGTTGCATATACACTGGACGAATCCGCTAAACGCATAACCTTTCGGTGTCCTATTTTTCGGGATCACTACTGCAGCTGCTGCTGTTTCTCCTCGTTTGGATCCATTCGTGAATATGCAAGTGTCATGTGTGTGTAGTGATATTCGTTGGAGTGCTATGAGTTTTTGTATTTCTGGTGCTAACGTTGCTTTGTTGATTTGTTTTGTGAGAATTGTGTCTATTTGGATGCGCTTGTTTCTCCAAGGGGGCAATTTCTGGTTTTCTGGGCCTCTGCATTCCTGATACTCGGAGTTGAAGAAGCGCTGCGTTCGTTGGAACAGCACTTCTCCTTCTCTGAGCGTACTCTGGTACAGGGTCCAGTGGTCTTCCATCGCCCCCTTCGCCACGTGGTCTGTCTTGGTTTTAATCTTGACACCTTCTTTTAGACTGCTGCCCAGCCACCGCAGGTGCAGAGGCATTTCGCCGCACTCGTTCTGAAGGGTTTCGGCCGGAGTGCTAGCTGGTGCCCTACAGCATATCCTTAGGGCTTGATATTGGATGGAATCCCCCTCAGGTATATGCATGCGGAGCTGAAGGCTACCGCACCGTAATCAAGTGTTGACCTAATTAGGGCTCGGTAGAGCATGAGCAGCGTTTTTTGCTGCTCCTCCACCTATTGCCAGACACGGCTCGCAGAAGACCAAGTCTGCTTTTGCATTTATTAGCGACATATTCCATATGCGCTTCCCACGTCAGTTTCTGATCAAATATCACTCCCAAGAATTTGGCCGTTTCGCTGAACTCAATCCTCTCCCCGTTTATTTCCAAGTGGATATTTTTGTCTTTCCTTGCTTTTGTGAATAGTACTGCTGTGGTTTTAGAGATGGATATTTTAAAGCCATTTCTATTGCACCAGTCTGTAATGTTATTTAGTGAATTTTGGATTTTCTTTTGAAGCAGTGCTGTGTCCCCCCCCCCCCCCCGACAAAAAGGGCGCTGTCGTCTGCGAAGAGGGATAAATCTACTCCGTCAACGACATTTGGGATATCATTTATCATGATTAGAAATAGTAGGGGGGAGATAATAGAGCCCTGCGGCATGCCATTTTCCTGGGAGCGGGGTCAAAGATTTTTTCTTAACAACAGAACCTTTCAAGTCAAGGTGGGAGCCGCACTATCTGATCGCCGCTCCCAGCTTGACCACGGACAAGGCGCTGCATCACCTCATAGCCGGCGGGCAGTTTTGATTCTCTTATCATAAGTAAAGGTTTAAGCTTCGCTGTTTTATTAAGGAGTCATCCTCCCCTTTTATCTTCATTTCTTTACTCTGTGGTCGTCCTTTGTTGCTGCGGGGTCATGTCCATTGTCGTCTTAGTGCCCATTGTCTTGGCGTCGGCCATCTTCCTCTTTGTGTGGTCGACCCACGCTCCCTACTCACTCAGCACAAGTTACGCTCCGCTGCCACTCCGTCTATAGATGTAATGGTGACCAAGTGGTCAGACTGGTGTTTAAGACACTGTGACTGCATCGTCCTTCTCTATACCATATAGTACGCCCTTCACTTCGTTATCTCCAGATCGTCCATTCACAGCATAGGGTGCACTAGTCTGGACTTTTATGCGGAATGAAAGTCCAATTTTCCTACACTGCTGCTTAAGATCTTCATTTTGGAAAGTTAAGCGCAAGCTGTCTCCCACGATTTGGATGCCTTCAAATGGGCATCCAGAGGCCTCTCTTATTTCTTCACTCAAATCGGGTCCGTATCGTCTTTTCCGTCTTCTTCTTCCGACCGATGCTGATGGTCTGCGTCGGATGGTCCTCAATGGCGTCCGTCTTCATGATGAAGTCCATCATCTGCTGCTTGCGTCGGAGATGGAGCGGCATTTCTCCACAGTCGACCTGTAAAGCAGACAAACTTGTACCTTTTAGTGCTCCAGAAGCAATCATCAGCGCTTTACACTGGATTGTGTTAAGCGCCTGCTTCTGGGTCGTCGAGGCACTCTCGTAGGCGATGGAGCCGTAGTCGATGACCGAGCGGATGAGCGCCCGGTAGACCATCAGGAGCGTGTCCTTCGACACCCCCCAATGAGACCCTGCAATGGCACGCATCAGATTGAGGCGCTTCTTGCAGCGGTCTGTCACATACCGGATGTGTTCGGACCTGCTGAGATGCTGGTCAAATATCACACCGAGGAACTTGACCTTGGTGTCGTACTGCAGGTGAGAGGCACCCAACCTGAGCGGCCGATGTGCAGCAGGGGTCCCATTGCGGCGAAACTCGACTGCGACGGTCTTTGTCGTTGAAACTCCGAACGCCCCATTGGTCGAAGAACTCCTTCAGTCGATCCAGGTACGTCTGCCAATGGCGTTGGTTGACGTCCGGGTTCGGTCCGGCTCTCCAGATGGCGCTGTCGTCCGCGTAGAATGATCTTTCAAGATCGTTTCCTCTATGCATAATATCTATGGTGAATTGGGAGTATTGCATAACAGATGTTTAAGTTGATCTTTATGCCCTTTCCAACACTTGCTCTTCCGTCCATGTCGATGCGTCCTCCATTTAAAAACACGCCTGCAAAGTCAACATAAAGTTACAAGGATTATTACTAATGACAGATATTAAATAATGGTCAGTGTTAGGATGAGATCGGCGATCTCATTTTATAACATGTTGGATAAAATGAGCTCGGCTATATTCAACCACCTACGGACAAAACTAACCCTAACACTAACCCTAAGACTAACCCTAACCCACCCTCACGACACTTAAACTAACCCTAAACGACCCTCGCCGTGCTTAAATTCTAGGTATAAAGTTTTTGATGCGGTAAGGTCGCCATTTCGAATACTGATGCTGTTGCGATGGACACGCAACGTGATTGGTCGACGTCGCCCGATCTCGTGTTAACACCGCTAAAATTAGATCGCCGATTTCGTTTTATAATTATTCATAAATAATACACGAGGAATACACAAAACAAATAGGGCCGGCGTTACTAAGCGCGCATCCTATTAAATTTCCGGCCGGTGTCACGAAATAGAGTATCCCCCATATTAATAGTATCCCCCAAAATGAGGAACAGTCTAAAATAACACTTCCGCGTGCATTTATTTTTGCAAATTAATTTTCATCTGCTTTGTTTTTGAACAATGACACTAACAGGTATGTTTATTCCTACTAGATAATTTGTTTTGCTTTGGTTTTATAGCACTTAAAACATTTAAAACACTTAGAAACACTCGGAGACACTAAATAATTTCGAGTTGCCTTTCTCTGAGCATTGCTTAGGTCACTTAACCCTTTCGCCCCTGCTGTCCTGGTTAGATTTTCCTTATCCCCTGGGCTCCCTAGAAGAAACCCTAAACCCTAATGTTGACATCTGCGATACTAAAACTCACATATATACATACATACATACATACATACATACATACATACATACATACATACATACATACATACATACATACATACATACATACATACATACATACATACATACATACATACTACATACATACATACAAAGGCTACATACATACATACATACATACATACATACATACATAGGTCTAAATACATACATACCTAGGCCTACATAGGCCTACACACATACATACATAGGCCTACATACATACATACATAGGTCTACATACATACATAGGCCTAAATACATACATACATACATACATACATACATACATACATACATACATATATACATACATACATACATACATATATACATACATAGCCTACATTATATTCTCACTGTCCTCTGTCTCTATGTATTCGGAATCACATTCGTCGTCCGCACTAAGATCATTGTCCGAATCAATTTGCATCAGCATTTCTAAAGCTTCTTTAGAACTGAATTTCTTGTGTTTTTCAACTACTTTACCAAGTTTATTACCGGTTGGTCGCTTTCTTTTTAGGTTTTTCGGCGACATTTTGCGAAGTGCCGATTACGTATCTAAATGGCCGCATGTGTCCTAAGTCACTGTCTATGTTTTATTATCGCGCATCGTAAACATTAACTAACATCAATAGAGTAGCAAAGACTATATCACGCATAAAATTCAAACAAGTCCTCTCGGGGATAGGTAGAAAGACGAAAAGCCGCAAAAGCGGCTTCTCGGGGATACGTAAATGCAGGAAATGCCGCTTTTGCGGCTTCTCGGGGCGAAAGGGTTAAAACAATTAGAGTGACTTTAAATTTTGATTAGAGTATAAACTTTTTAATTATACGCATTTTTCAAAAAATGGGATAGAATTGTTTATCCCCCCGGATAGTCTAGACCGGTTAATTCCATCCGGGGGGATAGATTAATTCATCCCCCCGGATAGCTTTCAGGGGGGATAATCCTTTTCATGACACCGGCCGTTGCGGCCTTCAATCAAACCGTAATGGAGTAACAGGCTGAAACTCGGCTACCACTGTGGGCCTCCTGTCACATTAATCAAATTCCCGCCATTAGTAATAGTCGTCGTTACATGGTTCAGTTTATGAATATTTTGTGACAGAATATGAGGATAATGATAACCCGACTAAAATCAATGGGCACACAACACATGCATTGCAAAAAAAATTTGGATTTAAAAAGATTAAAACATTAAAACGTACCTTCTCTCTCAGTGATCACAGACGAAAAGACAACTTCCGTTGCAAAAATAATTTACGAAAGCTACTCTTAAACAAGTAAGTAAAAATAAATTTCTATGACGCATCGCAGAGTGCCCTTATGCGCCGCATTTATATTATAACGCGCGTCAATATTGAAATATATACATAATATAAAAATCATAAAATTAAAATTATAATACTATGCTCTTATCCTTACCTCCGGCCTCCGTTAATTTTGTCTTGAAATCAAATTTACATTCCCTGTGCATCCAGAACTTTTCATCTGTTTTTAATCATATTAACAGTGGAATAATTAGCTTTAACTAGACGTTAATTCCTATAAACTCCAGCGTTCTTATATAGGGCCTAGCATAAATGTGTGCTCAACATATAATACAATAATGTTATTCAACGGTTGAATTGACTATATTTGGAGTCAAATTAAGTATATTCATTCATTCATATCGAACATTTATATAGCGCCCCTTCAAGAAAACTGCTCAGAGGCGCTCCCAACTCCAGCACGGCTAAAAAGAACAGTCTTAAGATGAGAAAAGAAAGTAAGAGAAAGGGTCCTGCATGGGGAAAAGGCGAAGCTCCGAGCGCGCATGCATGCATACATGCATGGTTGTGTAGAAATCTATAAAAACCAGTGGCATTTGTAATATAGAATTGCTTGGACAATCACCAGACATATATATAGCCGTAATGTCGACAGGACTCCACATTCGTAGGCCTATGCCCATTGCAAATGCCTCGTACATATAGAGAATCTGCGTGGCATAAACATCGAGGATGGTCCGTTAAGGTAATTTCAAGAACCATTTCAAATGGTTTAGAAACGGTTTACTGCTAACAAAAACCGGATAGGTATTCTATCAGCTGGAAAACCTTGAGTACTTTATAATACCATTAAAAAACTATTTAAAAAACCTCTACTTCTAACAGTGCATGGAGTTACCATGTAGATTCAGTAGCATCACAGCTTTAGTCCATGACTGGATATAAATACTGATACTTTTTATTGATGACCCTACTCTCTGTGACAAGTACTGAGCCTCAGTCATGTTGCATGCCAGGGCAAAAAAAGGTGTTTTCTCTGGCTGGCAAAATTAGTCGTGAATCTCCTGAAAGCCAGGTCTGTATTTTTCACTACAGTTCCCATGTTACTTGCTGAACGGACGTGAAAATCAACGTTAATTTTTATATGACGCAATTGTTGCATCAGGCAGCAGACACACGATTTGGATGACTTCCCTAAAGTGAAATTCTGTTAATTAATCTAAAAATACTGTTCTTCCCAATTCGTGCCAAACTCCCTCAATACATTTTCATGTTCATAACTTTTCTTCAAAGAACTAGCAGTCTTGCAGTGCTAAAGACATGACAAATATCCTAAATATTTGTGAAGATGATGCAAGTCTGTCACTTTGTTTGGTCCTACGACCTTCAGTAAGAACCAAACTCAATGTCTTATCTCTGTGTAGCAGAATTATGCTGTGGAGAAAGCAGACTGAATGAGATGAGTGTGCTGCAGGTTGGCCACCACTGCGCTTAGTGCACTAGGAGATGTGCAAACATTGATTTACTTTGATTTACTATTTACAGTCGATATTTCATTGTCTTGCATCTCGATTCCACGAACTTCATCCATCTGGAGCAGAGTATGGCTTCCATCTAAACGCTCTTGTTGTAATGAAACACTTTGATTACGATTACCTCAATCAGATCGATACCCTTCTCGTATCCATTGACCATCATCTTGCTGTCCATGTTCTCGATGCATCTGATGTACTTGGCAGCGATCTCCTTCAGTGTCTCTTCATCGAAGAAATTCTTCGAGGCCAAAGATGATGCCCTTCACGTCGTAGTTGACCTCCGACGTTGGTCGGCTGAGAGTATATGAATATGTTCAGACGATCTTCCTTCCCTCAATCTGCACCATTTTTTAATCTTGCTTTTGGCTGTCACCAGACATCTGGATATCCTCATTGTCACAATGTGTAGCATTTAAAATGACCAATTAAAAAAAGTTCAATGTCGGCCTTGGCTGCCCTTACCACCCACCTGGCAGCGTCCTCTGGCAGGTATCCCATTCGCCATGCATGACGCAACAGTCGCTCAATTTTTTTATCATCAGTAGTGAGCCTCCACAATGCTTCCATACATGAGGTGAGCCATGGTAGTAGCCTCAATAGTCAATAACCGTGTGCATTGTCTTGGTAGTCAGTCCATGGGACTTTAGCATGTGCAGCGCATAGATGGAACTAGCACATGAGCTTAGGACGTTGTCGACCTTGTGTTGAGAAAAAGACAAGTTGTCTTGAGCAGTGACTCCAATTGATGCCAATCACTCGGTAATTTTCCTTCCATTTTTTCCATTACTTTACGTAAAGTGGCTGTCAGAGAAATGGGTCTGTAGGATTCTGGTTTTGTTGCATCTTTGCTTGGTTTTAACATAGGTAAGATGATGGCATGATGCCACTCATTCGGTAGGTTTCCTTCTATCCATACTTCATTATAAACTTTCAGTAAAGTTTTGATTGCATTTTTATGTAAATTTTTTAATAGTTCATACGGAATCTTATCATCTCCTGGTGATTTGCTTATTTTTAGCAGATTTTATTGCTTGTTTTAGTTCATTTATATTAAATATTTCATTCATTACTTCTATTTTCTCATTAGACCTACAATTCTTTTTGAACAGTCTTAATGGGGTTGTCTTCCAATTTATTACCTTATTATAATTTAAGAAATTTTCATTGTAATTTTGTGAGCTACTGGTATTTGCATAATTATTGGCTAACATACATGCCTTCTCAGCATTTGTTTCAGCAATTAAATCATTACTTTTAAGCGTTGGAATTGTGGAGTGGTGGCGACACCATTCATCCGTCTTACCCAGAGCAATAATTTTCCCAGCTGGATTTCACTTCTGTCGATTCAATAATCATTTTAAGACACGAAATAGCCAACTCTGTGCTGATGTGCCATTAAAACCAATCAATCAATCTCGCCCAATTCCATGCTGATCCCAGTTTTGTTTGATCTTACGAGTTTGAATTGATGAGTATGTTGCCACTCCATTCAATCTTCTCGCCCAGTTCCATACTGACCTCACCATGCTTTCGTCAGTCAGTTCTTTACAATACACTTCCCAGCTTGATTTGGCTTCTACTTGAAAGGTTTTCTTTAGTAGTGCTTCCAGTTTGTATAATGCAAGTAAGAATTCATTACAGTTATATTATGAAGATGTTAAAAGAATTTCTTGTTCCAAAGCTTTTGCGTTCCGCTGGACATGATGTTAGCACCTGGTCAGCTGTGTTAAGTTAACAGCACCCATATTGCTTTGATATAAATCATGGATTTTTTATTCCATGCTTGGTTTAACTTCTGTGGCCGTGTGGCCCGTGTCATTTTTGTCATCATGAGAGTTGACAACATCATCACTTCCTTTTGTTGAATCATTTCAGAGTTACAGGTTCACAACTGAATCTGGCGACAGTGGATCTCTTAGTGATATTCTTAAGTTTAGTTCACTGTATGTGTGCTTCCTATTGAATCTGGCTATTGCAACAGCATCAGTGTTTTGTTCATGCAATTGCGTGGACAGCATTGATGATGTGTATAAATTGTCAACAAAAACACCATATCCCTGGCAAAGTAGGTAATTGACTAGTCTAAGAGGACTGAAGATTTCAGCCCCATTGGCTGACTGTTTCAAAGTCATAATTGGACGTTTGTAAACGAGTGCAGTCCACATGTATTCAGACTGACTCTCATAAAGTTCAATCCAAACCATGAACGCTTCATTGGTGTGTATTGCTTCATTGCTAGCTGACCCTTGAATAGCATAAGAGATTCATCGACTGCAATGTTCTGGATCAATGTAAACTGTAGCAATATAATTGACTGCTTGACTATTGTCACAAAAGTTGAGCGTGTGGTGATAGTCGATGTTTTCCTTATTTACTACTAAAGTCCATTGCCATTCTTACCAGTATGTCTTCTAGCGTGCTGTAGCGTAATCGTTGCCTCTAGGTTCAAGGCGTATGCCTTTCTGATAAGTTTATTAATTGCATCATTCTCTTCATGAAGCCTTTTAACTTTTCCACGTACAAAATCCAATTCATCGACCAGCTGAAAACAGAAGACATCAATACCAGGTCAAACCGAGGCCACAGGATGGCGAGGTAAAGGTCAACTGTCAGCTAAAGGTCACACATTTCGACTGAATGCTGGTGAATAAACTAGTCGCAATAACTTACAGCATCCAGATACTCAGTTACTGTCTTCACTAATTACTGCTGTTTGACCCACAATCTGTATTTACTCATGTTTTGTTCCATTAATTTGCCACTGTGCTATTTCTCACCAATGAATGTATATAGGTCCTGTACAGCATGAGTGATAGTATCGTGCCAATAAAGATTACTTACTTACTTACAGTCACGAGTCTAAGAGTCTAATCTCGTAATCATTGGTCATCGTATTGCAGACCTGCTGGATTCTTGCTTTGTACGACGTATCCATGTTGTGAAACTTTCTCTTCTGAATCTGGTATCGCCACCTTTTGAAGTACGATCTTTCGAGAATGTGCTCCTAAAGCAGCAAGACACACACACACACACCAAGAGACACATACGTCAAAATACAACATAATTATGCAGAAAGCAGATGCATCTCTCGTATCTAATGCAAGCCCTGCTTCAACCCACAGGTAGACGCAATTGATGGGCAGCAACCGAGGTTGAAAGGCCTTCGCAGCCACTCGTGGCCAGCGATGGCACCATGTCCTCTTATCTGTCCTGTTTGGGGCTACTGGTTTTTTTTCTCCAGAAAGTCTTCTGGATACGTATTACATCCGGGTGGTCGGTTAACTTTGTTTAAATAGTTTCTTAGTTCGAATCTATTTCTCATGAGCCCCTAGCGTTCCATTGCATAATGGATAGCTCCATGTTTTGGGCTTTATTTAGGGCATCTGTTGTTTCCTTATCTTGTTTACGACCTTTTGGCGTTTCTGGCAGAATGCAGATGTTTCAATGCTATGTTCTGCCTCAAGGAATGGAGCTGTATGCAAGGGTCCTACTACAAAAGGAATGCTAACTGCCATGGCTCCAGCATTAGTGACAGCCATCATACTGCTTTCTAAAACAGTAGGCGAAGCAGCATCATCGAATGCAATGTTTAGGTACAAGAGCAGCTGGCGTATGCAACTATGCATCTCATTTAGTGCAGAGTTACCGTTTGATAAACCCATAGAAGTATCAGGGACGAAATCGAGAAAGGTGGAACTGGTAGTCGGTTGCGTCCTTCGTCAGTGTACGTCTAGTTCGTCAGTTGCTTCCTCCGAGCTGATTCGTTCTTCGTCAGTGTACACCTTCTTCGTCCTTTATTTCTTAAGCTGCAAAAACAAGTATTTAAAAATATTGGCTTCTTGTAGGAAGGTAGTTTCTTCGCTTCGAATGGAGATTGACTCAATATCAGTTTTAGTGTCATCTGCAATTGTTAACTTTTTCAGTGCTTCACTAAACGGGATTTTTTCCGTGGTCCTGATTTTAAGGGCTGTCTGATATTTAAGAAAAATAGGACACAATTTAAAGGTGGCACTATGGCCCTGTCCACAGTTAGCACATTTGTGTACGCTGACACTGGGACAGCCTTTATACTCGTGATTTTGACTGCACCGGCTGCATACAGCTTTCCTGGTGCTGGTGCATTCAAATTTAACATGCCCAAATTTTTGGCACCAGTCGCAGCGTTTGGGGCGAGGGATGTATGGATGCACTTTAAATTTGACATATGCAATTTCGATAATCTCTGACTATTCAGTATTTTTATCAAAAGCTACCAATGTAGTTTTGCTTGTGGCATAATTTACTAGGGTGGACATCTAATCAGCTCCTATCCTGTCTGCTATTTCATCAAGATTTTCTTGATCTTCCAAGTCAGCTCTGACGTTAACTCTCCATCCTCAATTTCAATATCTTTCTAATTGAAACGCACGGACTTACGGCAACCGCATCCGTCGCAAGCCCATCGGCGACCGTCTACCTCTTGATTGTATCGGTTGAGTGTACACAGTCGGTGACAAGCACCACACGTCATTGTATTTCTGATGAGACGCCGACGTGCATTGTAGGGCGATGTCAGTGTCGTTCAAATTCGGCAGCAGTGTTCGTAGACGCCAGATTTCCCCGTTCGTGATCTGTAAGGGATTTAGGACTTCGTTGACGGGTACAATTGTCGTTGATCCTCGTCGTCTCCCTACCATTTCAACTTTTTATAAGTTAGTATTGCTTATATATATCGACTGTTAATGCGCGTATTAAAGCGGAAATGCGTACGCTAAGAAATAATAACCGCTGAAAATGAAACCGCTAGAAAAACGCTGAAAAAATAATTACCGACACTAAAATGGGATTTTACCAGAAACAGTTCGTTGATTGTGGTCAGTAAGAACTTGTTTATGTGCTTCAGTTAAGGGTCTTTATTGCATATAGCTTTCATAGCATCATCTTTACTGTACGTTCTCTATACAGTTGGTATTGGTTCCTTGTTGTCTGCATGTGGCTTCCTGCACCAACTCTATGCTGATGACATTCAGGCCTATGCTCACTGCCTGGGATTTAATTTAATAATACATTGATTTCCTTAATGCTTCAAAATATTCCAAATATTCAGGACACAATTTGTATGCAGCACTCTGGCCCTGTCCACAATTCGGACATTTGTGTATGCTGTTGCTGTGACAGTCCTTGGGCTCATGTAAGGGGACGGTAATAAAGATTTTGCTGTATTTCTGCATCCAAGAGTTAGCTTGCTCGCTTGAGTTTTTATTTATGTTGTACATATTGATTTTTATTACCAACATACACATGTATATTGACCGACGCATATTTTTATTCGTAACAAACACGCTCTCCCCTCTCGAATTCCATCTCGCTAGCATATCTAGCTATCATCTGGGGCTCATTCCTGCACTCAAAGGTGTAGTGTTCGTTCAGCATAGTTTTCAGCATTGATGATAAGATGACATGGCACATACGAAGCAGCACTTGGAGGCAAGGCTCCCAGTGTCTCGTAAGAGATATTTTGCACAGGATTTCATAACTCGCTTACTTGATTTTTGGTCGATTGTTGGTCTTCTGCGTCCATCATCTTGTTTTTGTTGTTCGCAATGTGGAGCCGCATTTCTCCACTGTCGACCTGTAAAGCAGACAAACTTGTGCCTCACAGCGCTTCAGAAGCAATAATCAGCGCTTTACACTGGATTGTGTTGACCCTTTCGTCTCCAGTAACTCCAATTGGAGTCATTATTAATGAAGTTATGAGCTTCGAAGCATCGCTAAAAATTTAGACTTGAGTTCCAAAATGTCAAAAACGAGGACACTCTAGACGTCTTTAAAATTTAACATCTTTAAGACTACTTAAGATATTGATCTGAAATTTGGCGTAGTTTCATCTAATACCATAATAAACATACTGTAAAATTTTCATTGAAATCCGAACTGAATTGAATTCCTTTCCATTGGAGCCGATCTGCGCTCATCCGTTTCATGACTTTGAAAAGGCAGGAAGTGAGCGAGATTTCTGCTCTATCGACCCCTGGGGAAATATCGTTTATCATTATAAGAAAGAGTAAGGGAGAAATTATAGCACCTTGTGGCATTCCGTTTTCTTGTAACAAGCGTTTGGACAGGGTGTTCCCCACCTTTACCTGGAAGGTTCTATTCGTTAGGAAGTCTTTGATCCAATAATACATTTTTCCCATTATTCCTAAGCTCCCAATTTTACGCATCAGTGTTGGGATGTGTAGCATATCGTATGCTTTCTCAAAGTCGATAAAGACCCCAGGACATGCTCTTTACTGTTTAAGCTTTTGTAGATTTTATCATGGAGTCGAAGTACTTGATCCATGGTGCTTCGGTTTTTACGGAAACCTGCCTGATCTTTTGACAACAGTTCCTTCCTTTCCACAAACCATTGGAGCCGATCTGCGCTCATTCTTTCCATGACTTTGCATAGGCAGGAGGTGAGCGAGATCGGTCGGTAAGATTCCCGTTTTGTTGGATCCTTTGGTGGTTTGAGGATTTGGAGGATGATTGCGTGTTTCCAGTCTTCAGGCAGGCTTCGGGCATTCCATGTGTTATTGTATATTTTTAATAATACTGTTATAGATGATTTGTTCATGTTTTGTAGCAGTTCATATGGGATCTTGTCCTCACTGGGAGTTGAGTGTTTTTTAGCTCCTGTTATTGCTTGCTGTGTTTCATATATATTGAAATCTTTATTTAAATTGTCGACGTACAGATCCACTGCTGCCGACGTTTGAGAAGGCCTCTCCACTTTGGGTTATCAGTGTGGGTATGGTTTTTTGGATTTGGATCCGTTCATTCGTTTTGCCATCCCCCACACTGGACCTAGTTTGGATTGGGAGTTCAGGGTTCCACAGAAATCCTCCCAACTACGTCGGGCCGTATCTGCAATTACCCTTTTGGTTATAGCATTTTGTTCTTTGTACTTTGATTTGGTCTTCTATTTCTGACACTTTATTTCATAATCTATTTCTCTCATAGATTGCTTCTGAACATTTATCATTCGAAAATGGGACAGGTTTGTATTTACGTTTACGATTTGCTGTCTTCCTTCAGAACTGTAATCGACGAAGAAGCTGTTTTATGTAACTTATCGGTGAAGTTTATAAATGTTTGTTTAAAGTGCTTTGAATTTTTTCCAAAATTTTTGCATTTTTAGATTCCATTTATGTTGACCAATATCGATCTCTTCCTCTACCTCCTCATCTATTTTGGTCATGGTGACTTTGTGGTCTGATCCAAGGGCTGTGTTTAGAACATTATGGCTGCATCGGAGAGCTAAGTCTCTGGTTGCGTCTGTCTGCAAATTTTGGCCACATGGTTGAGGCCAAAACAAGCAAAGCAACGTGTAGGGGAGGCACGTACACATGCATTTTTAATTTCATAAATCACTCTTGTTGGAACAATCGTGCCTGGAATGAAGTCCAGTAAAACTGCCATTGTCGCGTCTTCACATTGTCTTTGATCTTAAAGATACGCAAAGGCAGGCACGCATTGTCCTTGACAGCCTCGTTTATGTCCGAGTCAGAGAGAGCAAGAGGAACTCCGTCAATCACTCTCTGCACATACTTGCCCCTCTGGTACGTACAGATCTTAGTACAGGCAAGCAGACGCACCTTGTTGGCCTTCTTTGCTTGGCGTCCAAGGTGACTTTGTGGTCTGATCCAAGGGCTGTGTTTAGAACATTATGGCTGCATCGGAGAGCTAAGTCTCTGGTTGTGATAGCCAGATCGATCTATTACATGATTGTATGTAGCGTTTGCTCTTGAGTTAGCTTCCTCCCTTGAGTTTTTTATTTATATCTTTTTTTTTTTTATTACCAACATATTTATTGACCAATGAATATTTTTATTCGTAACAAACACGATCTCTCCTCTCCAATTCCATCTAGTTAGCATCTCTAGCTATCATCTGCGGCTCATTCCTGCATACAAAAGTGTAGTGTTCGTTCAGCATAGTTTTCAGCATTTACGATAAGATGACACGGCTTCTTGAAGACGCCATCGTGCATTGCCTTGCAAAAGAGCATCGCTTTCTCTACGCCGCTGACTTATATGCACACGCAGTCGCCTTCGTCCATGCTGAAGTTTGGCTGGTCCCTAAGGTGTTCGTTGGACACTCTAGCGACTGCATCTGCTGCACACGGTGCTTTCAGTGCAGTATTGTGTTGCATGGCTGTATGTCTGGTAGTTGTCGCATCGTCGAGACCTCAGGATGTAGCGCCTCTAATATGCCTGGCCCGCTTCGTCACCCATCGTCTTCCTCCTCTTCGTTTCCTAATCTATGCATAAATTCTGCCCCTTTTTCTTTGGTAATCCAAGTTGTCTTGGTTTTCCATAAGTCCAAATACTACACCTCTTAAAGTATAGTCCACTTTCTGCTGGGGAGGAATCGGTGGCTGAACTTTAGGTGGTCTATTTTGGTTCGCTGTTGATGGTAGATTTGTTCTATTCAGTACGTATGGTAGGCTTGCTTGCACTGGATTGTTATTTAAGGTGCTCAGTTTTAGTAATCGTATTTTTTTGTGCCTGATCCTTAGTCACTATTCTTAGATCACATTTCCTTGTAATATAGACTTTGTCTGCTTGTCCCCTGCTTTTTCGACTAATTCAATTACAACAGAATGCAATATAATGCAATTCAGAGAAAACAGTAAAACAGTAAAAACCAGTATAAGAAATATCTTCAATCCACCTCCGTTGTTGGTCAGCTGAGAATATACGAATCAGTTCAGACGATCTTCCTTCTGTCGATCTGCCCCATTTCTTGATGTTGTCTTTGTCGACTTCTGTCCTGCAAACAATCCTAAGGCTGTCACCAGACATCTGGATAGACATTGCAACTTGTAGCATTTAAAATTGCCATGTTTTAATATCTTTTGTTCTGAAGAAGCTATCCAGTTAGAATGTTTAGTGTCAAAATGACATTTCATTTTGTTGGTTTTGATTGATTTTCATCAGCAGACTGTCATTACAAATATTGCGGTGTGGTGTCTCTCAATTCGTGCAACAACAACTATGAGAATAAAACCATATTTTAAAATTCATCACTCTGTTTTTGTCTCGTGTGTGATTCATAATTGATACAGAACATTAATAAACTTACGAATTTGTAGGTCACTTAAAATGAAATACATCTATAACTATAGCTGTCAGCACAATTATTAGCATTATTTGAAACAGAAGGTGATATTTCCTGGGGGAGAGGGAGGTGGGGTTGGCGTTTGATTGGTTCTATCTGTTAGAAAATCTTTGATCCAATTTATAACAGTATTACCATACTCTACTCAACCATAACCAATTTTGCAGCCTCTGCTGCAGAGGTCTACACAGTAAGACTGCTCCGGCGTAATGTTGTTAATATCTAGACCTCCCGAACATGTCTCCCTACCACATGTGACATCCATGTATTTGATTTTTGAGGAAACCTTGGGCTCGATAATTTTATGATGGACTACCTTAGACTGCCATCTTACTCTTTCCATCATTTGTCAGCGATGCATTTATTGAGTTTCAACCAGGTTGCCTTTCTTGGTTATATACATAATTGATTGGTGGCAAGGTTTGTGCTTAAATAATTTCACCAATATGCCCCAAATACAAGCACTGTTGTCACAATATGATCGTGTTGACATTGATTCTGAGGAACGATAATACATTGATTTCCTTAATGCTTCAAAATATTCCAAATATTCAGGACACAATTTGTATGCAGCACTATGGCCCTGTCCACAATTAGGACATTTGTGTACGCAATTCGGACCTTTGTGTACGCTGTTGCTGTGACAGTCCTTGGGCTCATGTAAGGGGTCGGTAATAAATATTTTGCTGTATTTCTGCGTCCAAGAGTTGGCTTGCTCGCTTGAGTTTTTTAATTTATGTATATTGATTTTTATTACCAACATATGCATGTATATTGACCAACGAATATTTTTATTCGTAAACAAACACGCTCTCTCCTCGAATTCCTTCTAGCTAGCATCTGCGGCTCATTCCTGCATACGAAAGTGTAGTGTTTGTTCAGCATTGTTTTCAGCATTGACGATAAGATGACATGGCACGTACGAGGCTTTTCCTGTCTATATCCAAACTGGGGGTGAAGGAAAAGATGGTCCAACAACAGATGAATTAAATTTGAATAAAAAGTCATTTATTCGGTATCTTTAGAACTGATTTTTATATTTTGTTGTTTTAAAAGTATTAGTCCAGTGCTTTACAGGGGTGGTCCTTATTTCCTATTATTTTAATTCCCATTTTATTTGAATTATAAGTTCTTCTTAGAAATAGGGGCATATCTCCGCAATCATTTTGCAGAGCAGAGGCTGCTGTTCCCTTTGGTGCTCCACAGCACAGCCGTAAAGCTTCGGTTTGTATAGACGTAATTTTATTTAAATGTGATTTGCATGCTGATGCGTAAGCCACGTCTCCATAATCTAGGATTGATCTAATCAATGCCTTATATATTGCTAATAAGGATTTTTTAGATGCCCCCCAATTATAACCTGAGATTGCTCTCATAAGGTTCAGCCTCTTTTTGCATGTGTCTGTTATATATGCCTTCCAGTTGAGTTTCCTATCAAAAATCATTCCTAGAAATTTTGCCTTATTTTCCATTTTAATATTATCTTTGCCAAAGATCTCACCATTCTAAAGAGTTGGTGTAAATCATTCTCTAAAATACAGCATAAATGACTTCTTACTAACATTTAATTCAACTCTTAAAAATAGTGAGATCTTTGAATGGTAAAAAGTTAATAAATTTATGAGAGTACAAAGTGGCCTGGGTCAGTGTCAATCACATTATTTTCTTCTCAAAATAACTATTTTTAGCTACCTTGCCCAAATAGAGCATTCATTCAGCTTTAATTTGGTATCTCACTTTTGCTTCTAGGTGCAATAGGAGCTGAGATACGGGTCGTTAGGGTCGACCTTCAACAGAAACCGGTTGACCAAAATTCTAGATTTTTGTGTCAGCTTGACACAAAAATCTAGAACTTTGGTTTTGAGCGTTTCTCATTGGGTTCTACCATCCTGCCAAATTTCATCAAAATTGGAGATGGTCATGCATAAACACTGATGATTTGACCTGGATTCCTGGAATGACCCACCTACTGTTTTGGCTACTGAAAGTTTAAAACCATTTTCATTGCAGCACTTAAGTATCCATTAATCGTTGTTTGAAAATTGTCTATTGAAATCTTCACATTTCTATGGCATATAATTATCTACTGCTCTGTCATCAGCAAAGAGTGACATGTTTACGCCTTTTGGCCCTGGTGGCATATCGTTAATCATGAGAAGAAACAACAAAGGGGAAATAACCGATCCTTGAGGGGGTTGCATTTTGTTGATGTAATTTTTTGACAATTCTTCTCCAACCTTTACTTGAAAGGTCCTGTTAGTTAGAAAGCTTTTAATCCAATTAGCTGCATTTCCCACTTCCCAATTTTTTTAGTTTTCCTAATAGAGTTGGTACATGCAACACTGACTGATGTACGATTTATTGAGAAGCTTCATTCCAATGATGATCGCCTCATCCAAGAACATTTACAGTTTGTCAAGATATATACATGCAGTTGGTATAATCTTTTAAGCCATTTAACATATAATATTAAAAATAGTGCTGTATTCCTTTAGATTCTAGTGACTGGGCCTATAATTATAATTGATGTTCATTATATCATTGTTCGTTAGTTTGCGGCTCCCGTAGTGTGGCACCGCTTTGCGAGTCGGTCGAAAACTTTACACCGCCTGCATACATTGACTGATTACAGAGCAGAGGACCCAACTCGATGTGTTTTAAGCACTGGAGTCGGCACAACCACGATCTAGGCAGATGATATGCAAGCATATATACAAGTTATCTACAATATATTGCATGCAATAGTGCTAATTACTCATAATAAGCATTTTATATGCAGACATATATATGCATACGGAGACATTTACATAAATGCATACATGCACACATATATACATACACATACACAACCATATGCGCACATAGACATATATAGGCGGACATACACACATAATGCATTAGAGTCAGTATACACATGCATTCCTACATACACACACACATACACACATATATACATACTCATATAAATATATATATATATATATATATATGCAAGGTTCAAGCAATTGCAATGGTCTGTCTATTGCATTGTTCTCAGATGTTGACTTTCTTCTTTCTTGATCTTGGTCTTTGCCTTCTTCTTCCCTTGCTTAATGGTGCAAGGGACCGCCAGGGTTAACCAGGGTGATTCCTTTTTAGGCACAAGGATCGCCATGTTGGATACAAGTGTCACATCCGTCGACCGGAAACTTCCACCCACTTGTACACGAGGTTCAAGCAGGTGGGTTGACTGAGTGCGGTTTGCAGATTGAAAGAGAGAACAGTGGGCGTTGAAGTCTTCCAGAACGATGGCTGATTTGTCCTTGAAGAATTGTGTGTAGGTCTCCGGTTGTAGTGGGTTGACCGTTGACGCTGGTCGCCGGTAGATGTTGACGATCTTCATCTTCTCCGGCAGTCCGTCGGTCGAGATAGTGATTGATTCCGGAACGTCGGTCGTGTTGATCACGGAGTTGGAGATGCCCGTCTTCACCAAGGTTGCCACTCCTCCTTGTTCTCCAGTGGTGCGATACCCGGGTAGCTCAAGGTTGATACTCGGCTTGAGCCACGTTTCCTGTATACAGATGATCGCTGGTGGTCTCTGCATCTCCGCGATGCGGTGCCTCTCCGACGCGGGGTCGGAGGCTACAAGCATTCCACTGAAGAAGTTGAAACTCCATGATTGTTGTCGTTGGATGCAGTGGCTGACGCATTGCTCACTGCACCAGAAGCTTTCTCGACAACCGCGAAGGCCTTGGAGGCCGTGTTTTGGTTGATGGGATGGGTTGACTGTATTTTCAGTACCACTTTTAACTCGATCGGTATACAATGCCTTGACTGGTTTATCATGAGTTCTATGAGTATTGCTCATATTGCTGGTTTCCCCATTTTGTTCTTGTTCTATGGTTGCTGATATTTGGCTATTTTTATCTTTTAACTTCTTAATGGCTGCTGCCAGTGGGATATGCTCTTCTGCTCTTATTTTAACCCTTTCCCGGGCCAATTTTATGTAGTTATTTTATAAATCAGACAATAGCATCATAAATCATAGAAAAATAAGCAGATTAAAAAAAAATATTTTTTTAATTATCGGGAAAAAAATTTTTCCACTCACTTTTCCAGTGTAAATCTCAATGGAAAACACGCGAATTGTCGCGTCGCATCAGGGTTTGAATCCACTCTTGTCCGTTTTCATAGGCCTGTATTGTTTTAGTGAAGAAACAATATCCAAGCCTTGAGATCTTCAGTAGTAAATGATAGTCCATTCCACTCACTTTTCCAGTTTTCCAGTGTAGATCTCAATGGAGAACACCCGTCGCATCAGGGGGACACCAGACTTTGTATCCCGTCTTGGCCGGTATAGAATTTTCCATCCTAAAACAAAAAGCTGCTGATAAAGTATAAACACACAGAAGTCTGTACCACAATCATATCATACAGACCAGAGCGGTCTCCCTCCTCCTTCCTCCGGCTTGGGACGGACACGGCAGCTGGTATCGCCTGCACGTGGCGGAGTTCCCCGCTAACTAAAACTGATATAGGCGCAAAAAAAGAAAACGCTCCCAATATCAAACGAGAAACTGTCAAAGGAAACAAATAAGTTCTAAAAAGGGAATCTGTACACAAAATTACGAAAGTCTCGAAGTAAACTGTCTCTTGCTTTAGTTTTCTATTCACTTTCCATGGAATTTGCGAAAACACGGATCGATACACAGCGGAACATCACATGATGAGCATGTGTAGCGGCTCCGTTTTTCGCGCTTCTGGTTGCTGCACAGACGACATCTACGGAAGGTCTTGTTCCTTTGCAGCAGGTGGCTTCCAACCTGGTTGAGTCGGATGTCATCTGCAACTTTGGTTTTATTCCCAAGGAAGGAAACTGGCCGGCCTCGTTTACTTCTGGCTTTATAACCACTTGTCAGTTCACGTGCCAACTGAAGGCGGAAGCTCAGCTGATCAATTCGACACGTCTCCAGAAAAAAGCTGCTGATAAAGTTTGAACACACAGAAGTCTGAGACACAATCATATCAGACAGATCCTGTTAGCTTTTGATGTTGCCATCCTAAAACAAAAAAGCTGCTGATAAAGTTTGAACACACAGTAATCATATCACTGATTGCCTCTCCCACTTGACCTGGGTCCGGTTGCGATCTTGTAGGGTCGCTATATAAATTTTTATTTATTGATTTGACAGAAGTAATGAAGGGAGGGATCATGACAATAACGCCGACATTGATGAACTAATAAAATACTATCGTGATAATAAATTACAGGTCTAGGAGTATTCACTCTACTCCCGAAATTTAGTTGATTGATTGATTGATTGAAATGCTGGGATTACGCTTGGTGTCTGTGCGATTCACTCAGATAGATATACTACACGTTAGCATCGACGAAAACTACATCTAGGTTGCTAAAACCTGTCAAAAGAAGCGATAAAATCACTAGAAGAGAACAATCAATAACTAGTTATTTACAACATACGTTGTCACGGAAACAGCTGATTTTGGACAAAAAAGGGCGAAGTTTACGATGATAAGCGATAACACTCTACACTCATAATAACGCTCACACTTTCGTTTGCTATTTTTATTGGCATAGATATATATGTTAGAGTTCAAACACCAAAATTTTAGAGTAATCGCTAAGTGGGAAGTATACTTCTCACCGCCCGGGAAGCGACAGGGAAAAGTGGGAAGTTTCTAACCCAGCGCCCGGGAATCTCTATAAATTTTGGACACAGCTTGTAGGCTGCACTGTGCGCCAGTGATATTTTAGTTCAGGGAATAATTTTAGTTATTATTTTTATTCTATTCTAACTTTTTATTTATTATTATTATTCTATTTTAGTTAATGAAATAATTTTAGTTTTTATTATTATTCAGTTCAATGAAAATAATTTTAGTTTTTATTTAGTTCAAGTTCAGTTTGCATAATTAATACAATACATAGGAAAACAACAGAAGTTACAGAACAAAAGAACGCCTATATTTAATTAACGTGGTGTGTTCACTGTGCTGGAAGAGTATTAATGAAGAATGCAACTGAAGTTAAACAAGAATATGGTTATTTAATTTGTGGAAGACCCTCATCTCGAAAGATTTTCTAATTATGTTGCGACGACCTGCAGTGAGGATACAGCACACTGAAAAAATCCGCTCAACGTAGGCCTATGCCTGAGAGGCTGAGGCAGTTACCAAATCCTGACCAAGCATGGACAGTTTGCTATAGCAACTTTTTTTATCTTGCCAGAAGTCAAGTGCATTGTCACACACAACATTGTCAGTATCCATTATATATCGATTCAGCTGATCCAGAATAGTGTCATTATTGTTCGATGTTGCCGGTAACTCAGCAGCCTTACATTTGGATTTATTTGTTATAGCATCGTAAAAACGAAGAATTTCCAAACCGGACTATCCTTTTTTCGCCCAGCGAGCAATTTTGCAAGCGAACTCATTATTATTTACTTTCTAAACAAAATAAATATTTCAGTATGAATAACAACCACACTTCGCTGCTTTTTCTGAAATAAAGGAAGCGGAAGTTGATAGAATTGCGGAAGTTGATAATGGGCGCGTTTTTTGACATCGGAGCGTTCACCCAGTGCATTCCAAAACGTGATCGAAAAAATTTACACGACTTTCAACAATTTTCGTTTGGCTAATAATTTTAGTTATTATTATTATTCAGTTCGGTACTTTTAAATATAGTTTTTATTCTATTTTCGTTAGTGAAATAATTATAGTTATGATTTCGTTATTATTAACGATTCCGCCAAAAAATTTAGTTTTTATTTAGTTCTCGTTAACGAAAATATCACTGCTGTGCGCTAATCCGCAATTGACACATTCATGTAAGTCCTTATTGGGGCAGTCTTGGAACAAATGATTTCCACTACAGCGACTGCATTTAGGTGCCTTCTTGCAACGAAATTTTAAATGTCCAAATTGCTGACATTGATCACAGCGCATAGGCTTCGGTATATATGGGAAGACCTTGAAGTATCGTCCATTGATATCAATAGATGACGGCAATGTCATGTGATTGTCATAAGCAATAATTGTCGTTTTACTGGTATCAGGATTCCCCAATCTTGCCATATATTTGGCTCCAATTTCAGATGCTATTTCCTTGAGCGGCGTTTGTGTGGACTGCTATTTATGCTTTTCACTGTAAGCGGGCTCCGCGCGCTGATTGGTTCACGCGAATCGCCGGCTAACGCAGAAATCGTGAATGGCCGAGAGGCATGTTTAAAGGATCAGCTTCTTGTGTGCGTGTTTGTCCGAATGCGTAGGTTGTGTAACTATGTAGGTACCCAGACAGCCAGCCTCATCGGCCCCGCGATTAACCACTAGGGTGAACGGTCTTATCTTGTGTAATTTTAAATTCGGTGTACGGACCACGGTGTACACTTCGAGGCCCTTCGGACCTTCGGCTGCAAGTTGCAACTGTGTACGACGTACCTGACAGAATCTTGACACTCTCGCATGATCGAACATTTGCGACAGATGTCCTCGTCGTCGATGGGGCCCATGGGGGTATTTAGTCGTCGACAATGAAACTCGTTTCGGCGACCGGATCGGCTTCCTCGATGACACTTGTTTCAGCGATGACTGGATCATCGTCTCCAATATTTTCCAGCGTCAGGGACCCACAAGGCTTACGAGATGACGAGAAAAACGTTGTTACCTTCGGTATTTTTGTCAATAATACCTGAGATTTCTTCTCAGCTTCTACTGTCTTTTTCCGTTTTCTAGCCCCGCTCAAATATACCATATTTTGTCGAAGAAATCTACGGAAATGTAAAAAGAAATTCGCGTGACGACGGAATGAGCGTTAATATAAAAAGGAAGGAAAAGAAAGATACTGTAAGAATCAAGAGCAATTTCACTTTAGACGTCAAGTTTAATAAAATACGCTCCGATTATGGGGGTCATATTGGGAGATCCGGGGAGATCCGGATCTCATAAAAATCACTATGGGGCCCCAGATCTAAATTTTTACACATTCAAGGGCCCCGGGGAGATCCGTCTCACTTTTTACACTGTTTGTAAGTATACATATTCAGGACATAATTTGTAGGCAGCACTCTCTGTCTTCTGTTATGTGTATATTGTAGCTACTGCATTCCTTATATTCGTGGTTTCCGCTGCATGGCTACAAACAGCTTCTCTTCTGCATTCGTGCTTAAGATACCCAAGTCTTTGACACCAATCACAGTTCAATCTCCCTTTGAGTTGTTGGTGTTTTCCAGCATGTAGCCCTTGATTTTCCCAATCATCTCCAGTTGTACATGTTACAATAACTTCCAGATCTTGGACCAGTCGCATCGTTTGGGACGGGAATATATGGATGGACTCTGTATCTAAAATTGTCTATATGTCTATAAAATCTGGCAATGTATGGAACTTATCATATGCCACCAATGTAGTCTTACTTTTTTCCTCATATCCAATTCTGCACATATATTTCGCGCCAATCTCATCAGCGATTTCATTCAGGTTATCTTGGTTTTCCACTAATCCACAGATAACTCCTTTTATAACCTAGTATTTTTCTTTTTGTGGCTCAGCATATGTCCTAATTTCAGGTGGTTTAATTTGATTCGTTGCAGATGACAAATTTGCTTTAATATTGTTACTTACTGAAAATGGTAAGCTCGTCTCTACAGGATTGTTGTCTAATGTGCTTAGTTTTAGCAATCTGTTTTTTGTGACTGGTCTTTTGCTAATATTACTCACAGGTCGCCTTTCTTAGTGATATAAACCTTGTCAACCTGCCCCTGCTTTCTCAATTACTTCTTTACTTAATTGTCGTGGTTTGTGGTTGTAAAGTTTAATAACACTATCTCTTTCACCAGATATAAGAAACAGTTCATTGATTGTGGTCAGTAAGAACTTGTTTTTGTGCTTCAGTTAAGGGGCTATAGTGCAAGGCTTTCATAGCATCATCTTTACTGTACGTTCTCTATACAGTTGGTATTGGTTCCTTGTTGTCTGCATGTGGCCTCCTGCACCAACTCTATGCTGACGACATTCAGGCCTATGCTCACTGCCTGGGATTTAATTTCAATGCCCTGAATTTCAATGTTCGACATTACTTATATTGAAATTTTTTACCTAGTTTTATGTAAAATATTAGGCCCCATTTTCATGAACAGTGCAATCTTTGCGAATTGCGTTAAAGCATTCCAATTTCAGTGTTCGGGTTTTTTCTTTCAAAAATGATTCTTGAATACATATCCGGTGTTTCCTGTACCTTAGATGGGAAGTTTTTAAGTTGGTCTTTATGGGTCCTCAGACCTCTAGCATTCCACTGAAGAATACTAAAACCCATAATGGACTATGTGAATAAATTTTTATATATATTTTTTAATTTATGAAATTTAAATGAGTAATTTAACATTTAATTTCAATATCATGGTCAAATATTAATTTTGAGGCGGCCTGACACACAATATATTTGGCATGTTCTCTGTTCTGAGCCTTATCAATACTTGCTATCACACCCAGTATAAATGATTCAATTTTATCTGTGGTGGGGCTGATATTTTCAGTTTTACTGTCTGCAATATTTGTTTTTATCAAAAGCAATAACATTTTGTATTGCCTTTTTGGAATTATGATCTTCTGTTTCCACTGTTAGAATACTAAAACCCATAATAGAATAAGGTTGAGAAACCTTTGCACCCATTTCGTAGAAAGTGACAAAGCGTGTTATTAATTAAATATTAAACCATGCAAATAACACTCCGTTAAGAGGATGGTGGGAACCAAAGCCCAGTTATATAATATATGATATATATAGAAATTGTCCACAAAAACACTATCCCAGGCCAAGTAGATCATTGACTAATGTAAGAACAAATGGCTGAAGATTTCAATTTATCGGCTGACTTTCATACTTGGACGCGTGTAAATGAGTGCGTTCCACATGTATCTGGACTGACTTTCACAACGTTCATACAGTTTCAATCCAAACCACGATTGATTCATTGCTAACCGACCTTGAATAACATAAGATTCATCGACTGCAATGTTCTGGCTTTGAATGTAAACTGTAGCAAGTTAACTAGGAGACCAGTGCAGCTCATTGTTAAAATGTTAACTGACTGGTCCATCTATCTCAAAGATCTCGGAAAGTTAGATCTACATTCTACACAAAGGCCATGGAGGACTCATTCATCTTTCACCATGCTCCATTTCAATGACACTGGGTTAAAAGCACTTCTGTACATATTATTACGCACACCTCAATCCGTCTGCCCAGTATCAGAATAGAATCATTAGATGCACCCCCCCACCCCAAAGAAACCTTTTCGACATTTGAATTCATAAATTTCCTCCAATATAATTGACTACTTGACTATTGTCACAACAACTGAGCGCGTGGTGATAGTCGATGTTTTCCTTATTTACTACTAAAGTCCATTGCCATTCTTACCCTTGTCAGTGTCACGAGACATTGCTTTCAGCTTCAATGCCAACACTGTCATCGTAGTTGTCATCTTTGTCAGATCGTTTTTAGAAGCAGTTCGTTCTTGACGTAGTTTGTCATTTTCACAACGAGTCAGCTCAAGTTCATTGACCAGCTGAAAACAGAAGACATCAATACCAGGTCAAACCGAGGTCACAGGTGGGCGAGGTAAAGGTCAACTGTCAGCTAAAGGTCACACATTTCGACTGAATGCTGGTGAATAAGCTAGTCAAAATAACTTCGCTTTGGGACACTTTGGAATTACGCTTGACCAAACTTCACTGGATTTGCAAATAAGTCCTTGGATCAAAATAATACACTAAACATTAAATGCAAGTCTGTTTGCAGCCTAAGAAAGCATCAAGTTATCATGACGTTTTCTAACAATGCGGTTGCAATAAATGGCCGAATTAAATCTTGGATCGATACTTAAAGCACCCTATGTAACCATGATTAACTGATCAGGGAGCAGATGCTGCTCATACATACAAAACTGAAATTCAAACGAAGGTGATACATCCAGCTACTCAGTTACTGTCTTCACGAATTACTGCTCTCTATGCACCTACATATATTTAACTTAAGAGGAAGGGCATGTTTACATTGAATTACCGCTGTTCTACATAAGAAATCCTTCATTGTTTGTTCACTATGCAGGTATAATCATTGGGATAATGCGAGCAAGCCTGTTAATATTTGATCCACGATCTGTATTTACTCATGTTTTGTTCTACTAATGTGCCACTGTGCTGTTTCTCGCCAAAGAACGTAAATTTTTCATTGCATTTTATGCGGTTAGTGCAATTATTCGTGAGGTATTATTGTATCGTCTCTCAGCAATTTGTTGTTTTTAACAGATTATTTCTGCTTCATCATTACAGCTTTTTGGTTTGATTTCCGATTTATTATCTCTAATATTATTTAATAAATTCTCCCTAATTTGCGAGTCAGGGCTGATACATAAGGATGGGCTCGGATATTTATTAATTATAAAATTATAGAAACGAACAGATGATGACGAGAGTTGAATTTAACCGTATACGGCAGCCATGCAATGCGTCCATCACATACAACAACTTATTTTACCATCATCATGTATCGCATAACAGGCTGAGTAGCCTGCGTGGATCTTTGCGAGGATAGTGGGAATCACTTCTAACTTGATGTTCTGCTCTTCAGTTTGCCATTGCATATGAACCTCCCACAAATAAGATATTTGTCAGGAAATTCGTTGTGTTCTAGTTCAATATCCATCTTTTGATGTGCCTGGCTTGCCAAAAGTCAAAGATCGGATGGTTTCTCTGGTGGGGGGTGGTGGTGGTGGCTTTGGATAGGCAGATCGGACGGATGACCTTCCATTTCAGGGTGCGAGATGCTCTGTTTCACAGCATTACTAGTTTTGCTGCCTCCTGGCGCAGATGTCGATTTCGAGTATAGCGCATTTCCTACGTTGTGAGTTGGTGCTGATGTTATACTTGTCTTGTGATGTCACACCTTTAGTATGACTCTGCTCAGGTGTACCCGATTTTCAGGGAAACATCTTTATTATTTCCAACCAGGTAACCTTTCTATAAACCTTTCTTGGTTTATAGACTCCCATCATTTTCAAAAACATCACTATAATTTGTTATTTATTAAATTATTCTCAGCAGGTATTACAATTGTAGCTTTTTCTGCAACATGCATCAATTGACTGTTGGGCAGTGTTTTAGTTACCTGGTTGATTTGATGTTTACTCATACTTAGATTTACATCAGTCGTAGCAACGTAGGTACATGTTCTTTAATTAGCAAATAGGACAACTACTGTCTTGGCTATTGAAATTTTGAATCCATTTTCGTCACACCATTTATGTATTGCTTCAGCTGTTTGCTGAATTTTGTCCATCATCTTTCTATGACCTATGTACACTGCGCTGTAATGAGCAAAGAGTGATAAATTTACATCATTGGGACCTGGTGAAATGTCGTTAATCATCAAAAGAAATACCAAAGGGGAAATTACTTATCCTTGTGGGGTTCCATTTTGTTGAAATAATTTATTGGACAATTCTTCCTCAACTTTTACCTGAAATGTCGTATTAGTTAAAAAGAACTCTCAATCCAGTGGACCGTAAATTTTTTTGTAGTTTTCGCAGGAGTGTTGGCACATGCAACAGATCAAATGAGCGATCAAAATCAATAAAAAAATAGATTCCGGTAGTACGTGCTCTTTTTGAGTATTTGCGAAAGCCTGATTGGTTTTTTGTAATAAGGTTGTTTTTTTCTGAGAGCCATTGCAGGCGGTTCGTAACCATCTTTTCTATTACTTTACACAATGTGTTTGTGAAGGAAATTGGTCTAATAAGACTCTGGTATCTGAGCATTTTTATTAGGTTTTAGCAAAGGTAATATTATAGCGTGGTGCCAGTCATCTGGTAGATTTCCCTCAGATGAGTTCTTGCTTCCAAAGAACTATAATATTTGTTCTCCATTGCATCTGCTTTTTCTGGAGTTTTGGGCGAACTGTACGTAAAATTACTTGGATCCGATGTCACTTCTCCTTCCTCCATTTCGTCTATATTTGACGTCATTTTTTTGCATCACCGGCGAATCGTTTGAGTTGTTCGAACTCGAGGATGTGTCGAGTATATCCAGGTTAGGTGCTGATGTTATACTCACCTTATGATGCCACACCTTAAGTAAGACTGCTCAGGTATATTCTGGTTATTTAGACCTCCTGACCACGTCTTTGCACCACATGCGTCATCCACGTCTATGATTTTCAAGGAAACCTCTTTATCCAGGCTACCTTTCTTGGTTATAGAGTCTTGATTGGTGGCAAGGCTTGTGCTTAAATAATTTCACCAATACATCGCCTTCCCCAGATACAAATACTGTTCGCGAAATCTGATCATGTTGACGTTGATTCTGAGGGGCGATTATACATTGATATCCTGAATACCTCATTATTAAGTGGGATATTTTCCAATGTCCTTACTTTGAGTGCCATTTGTAATTTTACATATTCAGGAAATGATTTGTAGGCTGCACTAATATGAACTACTCTTGCGGTTCCAACAGCATCAGTGCTGCTCAGGCAATTAACAAAGTCATATTTTATACATTGCACGTTGAGAAACCTTTGCACCACATGTATCTAAATGTGACAAAGCGTGTTCCTAGAGAAATATTAAACCATGCTGATAACATTCAGTTAAGAGGAGAGTGGGGACTAGTTATATAAAATATGACGTGTAGAAATTGTCGACAAAGACACTATCCCAGGTATAGGCCAAGTAGATCATTGACTAATGTAAGAACAAATGACTGAAGATTTCAATTTATCGGCTGACTTGCTGAGGCATATGTTACATCTCCGTAGTCTAGAAGGGGTCTTATCAGGGCCCTGTAGATGGCTGGCAGGGCCTTCTTGGATGCCCCCCATCTGTAGCCCGCCACTGCCCTCATAAGGTTGTCAGAGTACAGGTCCCTCTGTTCCACTGTAGTTTTAATTTTCATTTGCTGTTCTATGTATTTTTCACATTTTTTGTAAGCTGCGCTGTGAACTTTTTGCAGTTCACGCACTTCGTGTCGTTCTTGTTGGGGCACTCCAAAAATGGGTGCGGGCCACTGCATCTGCTGCATATTACGTCTTTATTGCAAGCTTCTGTATCGTGTTCAAATGTTTGGCATTTGCCGTATCGTCACCAGTTGTTCCTCAAAAAGTCGGTCGTAGTACTCTGCTTCCGGGTCCAATGCTGGGTTTTCATACGTCCTTTGCCATTTGTCTTCTTCTTCGTTCAGCGCTGGGGTTGACGTCAGGGGAGCTTCAGCACTAGAATTTTCATTCAATGGCTGTAATGTTCATTGACGAACTCGCTGATTCGGAGTTCCGTCTCTTCTCTTTTCGAGGCATATGCTTCTTCGATCTGAAACCTATAGTGTCAGACGCAGTTCTCCGAGGTTCAGAGATTTTGAGTAGGTGTTTATTTTACGATAAGTTTTAACTCAGGTTTCTTGCTGATATCGATCTGAAACCTATCGATCTGCTGTAACGATCTGTAGCAATCTGCCGTAACGAGATTCTCTACCGTAACAATCTCTCTTAATTTGAACATTACGGATAAACATTGAGAAGTTTATGAAGGTGTACAATGAAGCAACTTCTCCACGATCTCCTTTATGTTCTTGCGGTGTATCTGGGAAATATGCTTTTTGTAGGATAGTTTGTACAGTTTTTCTGTTTCATCCGACTTCTTTGGATTATCAGGTGAACTATACGAGAAGTTGCTCATGTCTGAAGTCAGCTCTGACGTCAACTCTCCATCCTCTTTCAATATCTTTCGTCACCTTTGCAATCGGTGAATCTATTGTACTTTCCGAGCTAGATGATGTTTCTAACTCACGCTTTTGACTTCCTTGCCTAATTGGAGGCATAGCCATAATTGCTTGTTTATTTAAATTGTTTTAGAACGTAATATTGTAGTTCGTAATATCGTTCGTATTGTTGTAATATCGTAGTTCGGAATATCGTTTGTGATGTATTTCGTACTACATTTTTACTATATATTTCGTATTTTCGACGCACTCACAACGCACTCGAGCAATTCACACACTCACGCAATCCAATTAGTCACGCAATCTATATAACCACGCAAACATAATTGGTTGATAATTGGTTGTAGGTCTTCTCAATCAATCTCAATCAATCTCACCAATCACCCAATCTCTCCCTCATGCGGCGCTTGTGATGGACTGCTATATCTATACCAACATCATCATATACCATTTATTAACAAGGCTTCATTATTAAACTAGGATGATCGCCTCAATCATGTACATTTACATTTATGCAGTGTGTCAATACATACATACGATTTGTATAGGCATTGTGCCACTAACATACATTATTAAGATAGTCCTGTAAATCTTTAGTCTATTGTAATAATAATTAATGCATTATTGTTCGTTGGTTTGCAGCGGCCGTAGTGGCGCCGCATAGCGAATAGGTCGAAAACTTAACAGCGTATATCGACCGATCAGAGAGCATAGGCCCCAGCTCCAAAGTGTTTAAGCAATGGAGCCGTGACAGAGGCACCCCAATCAGGCAATATATGCAGGCACAGATACATGTTGACTATACAATATATGCAATAGTTCTTGGTAACAGATTGTTGTACGAATAGCCTTCATTATATTAATGTAATGTCCATCAGTTCACATTGCTTGGCGGCTACCGTATGGTGGTGCCGTGCCCCCTTGCGAATATGTCAAAAAAACTTCTCAGTGTTACATATTAACCGTCCCTATGTCAAGTGGGTTCAACTCCAGTGTGTTTTAAGCACCGGAGCCGCCCACAGCACGGCCTAGACAGACGATAGGCGATCAGTTATGCGGTTATATGCAATAGATTGCATATAGTAGGTCTAGAACATTTTATGCATACACATAGATAGACATGCACAAAGAATCAGCCATGCACGAGACATGCTCCTATACACATGTGGGCACATATGCATGTGCGCAGACATACATATATATGCATACATGCATACAGAGACATATGCATAGATACATGCATGCATACATACATACACACACACACACACGTACACATAGATATATACACATAAACACCCATATGTGCACAGTGGCATATATAGGCTGTTAGGTCCCAATATTCATTTTATATAATACACAAGTACACATGCATACGTAGTCAGGCATACATTTACACACTTCCAATACGCATGTAGAAATATATATATGTACGCAGACATACATATACATGCATACATGCATATGGAGAGACATACATACATGCAGGCATACACATACACACACACACACAAGCACACATATATATGTATACTCATATGAATATATATATAAACAAGTTAAAACAATCGCAATGATCAGTCTATTGCATTGTTCTCAGATGGTGACTTTCTTCTTTCTTGGTCTTGATCTTTGCTTTCGTCTTTCTGTCGTTCGTTCTTCCCTTGCTTAATGGCGCAAGGGCCGCCAGGGTTAACCAGGGTCTTTTCTTGTTAGGCACAAGAATCGCCATGTCGGATACAGTGTCACAACCGTCGACCGGAAACCTCCACCCGCTTGTACACGAGGTTCAAGCAGGTGGGTTGACTGAGTGCGGTTGACAGATTGAATGTCCAGTTCATTCGCGCGCATCCCCTCATGAGTTCGTCTTGGAGACCGACCATGGAGGGGCATTCCAGCAGGAAGTGACGCACGGTTTCCTGGACACCGCACACGTCGCAGTTTCCGGTGTCGTGTCGTCCCCATCTCTGCATCTGCGTGTTGAGGAGGCAGTGGTCGAGACGGAGTCTGGTGATCGTGACTTTCTTCTTCCGGATTGGGTCAGCGTACTTGCGACGAAGGCTGACGATCGGCTCAACGAGTCTGTAGTCGAAGCCGGTTGCTGAGGTGGTTGCCTACGATGCCGTGATGACCAGGAATCCAAACGATCTTCGCTGGCGACTGAGCGTGTTGTCCGTAGTCATCGATGGCATAGATGAGGTCGACGAGATGGTGCTGTCGGGTCCCGGAACGCTGTCTCTCCAGACTCTGCAACACACCGAGCGAATCTGAAAAAACAACAACATTGGGTATATTAGCGCTGGAGGCCCATTCTATCGCCCTTCTTATGGCCTCCATTTCTGCTGCCAGGACTGACGAACCATCGCTCATCCTGTAGCTTCCATAGTGACCACAAGAGGGCACATAGAATGAGCACGATGCTTTACCTGCGTTGTTGCGTGATCCATCCGTGTAGACAGCCACATGATCCTCATAGGTGCGGATGTGATTCTCGACAATGGACTTCCTCGTTAAAGGGTTGTCAGTGTCTCGAATCGCATCCATGAGTGTGGTGTCTACAACCGGATGGCGGACGTTCCAGGTCGGCTTGGTAGTGCAGGCGAGCGGCTGGATCGTAGGCTTTGCGATCTCGGCGTTGATTTGTCTCGCCTTCACTCGAATCGGGTCCGTGTCGTCCTTGGCCGTCTTCGTCTTCCGACCGATGGTGATTGTCTGCGCCGGATGGTCCTCGATGGCGTCCGCCTTCATGATGAAGTCCATCATCTGCTGCTTGCGTCAGAGATGGAGCGGCATTTCTCCACAGTCGACCCCAGGAATTTAGCCGAGTCCGTCATGTCTATGTCATGTCCGCTGATTGTCAGTCTAATGTCTGCGTCTTTCTGTCTACCGGTTGTGAATAAGGTAGCCTGTGTGTTTTTAGGTGCATGACAACGAGTGGATCCATTGGAAGGGATAAAATTCAAAAGTAAATCAATTTATTTATTTATTTAGCACTCTTTGTTTTAGTCTCAAACTGATCCCTCTACTGAGGTAGAGGGCGTTTGCGGCTGTGAGGATTTTGTCGAGGACTTCCTCTTCGTCTTGTCGTGGATGAGGCTTCCAAGACCAACGATGAAATTGTTCATCCCTGCCTCGAAAACATTCTGACTCCTACGCTGGCTTCTTGTAGGAAGGCAGTTTATTCGCTTCGAAAGGAGATATGCTCATCAGATTGACGAAATCCGCGAGCTGCATCTTCTCTTTCGGTAGGTCCTGTGAAGTTGTTGGGTTCCGGTTGCTTCGGTTGCATCATCATCGGTTGTTCGATCGGCTTCGGCATTTCTTGTTGTTGTACTTATTCTGTTCTTCCTGTCTCATGATCTGGATGGCTTGTTGGAGTGGCACCTTCTCCATCGATCTCACCTTCAGCACCTGTTGTGTCTCAACGTAATTTGGACATTGTCTGTAGGCGGCGCTGTGTGCTCCAGAGCAGTTGACACACTTCGGACTTCCGTCCGGGCGTGTGGTTGTCCGTGTGTGGCTAAAACGTTGGCATTTCTGGCATCTCATTGGCCATGGAATGTAAGGTTTTACCCTGTACCGGAGACCGTGGATTGTTATGACTTCCGGTAAGCTTGAATCCTTCTCGAAGCCGATCAGGAGCGCCTTGTTGTGTGGATTGTTGCCCGTCCTCCTGATGTACTTCGCTCCGATCTCGGATGCGATCTCCTTCAGGGTGTCCTCGTCTTCCTCCAGTCCGAAGAAGACGCCCTTCACGTCATAGTCGTGTTGTTGTTGCTGTCTTCGTGTCGCTCACATGTACATCGCCTTTCTCAGCGTTGACGGGCGCGTACGGAAGAGGCAGGAAGTTGCCTTCACCTTTCGCGTAGATGGTCCTTTTAGACTGAATTTCCAGTTCAGTCCTTTTTTTACTAATCGGTGGACGATAGTAGTTCCTTACAAAGGGAAACTTTGGACTATTTGCGTTACTGCGTTCCGCATGGCTAGCCTGCCTGTCCAGGGCAGCCGACCCTCAGTAAAATGACGTATTATTTGTTTATTTACGATGAGCTTTTAAAGTTTAGTCGTGACAGAAACAACATTAGGAGAAAGCCGTCACGTGATGCACTTGACAATGCAAAGGTTGTTTTATGGTCCTTAATTATTCATTGTTTCATTGTGTAGACCTATCCAAGCATGTATAACATTTATGGTTTCCCACAAGGCAACTGTTTTCCCCATCATAGAGCATTATCGCACGATGTTGACCTTTTTTCACAGGCCAACATTCAAAGTATATTTGTGGTTGTCGAGGATGCTTCTTGTGCACGTCAGCCATTTCAACCGACATCCGCAATCATATTAAAATTTAAACCTATTTTTATAAATGTTTCATCCCAAATGTATGCTTTCCGCTAGAGCGACTACAAATTTCCTCCCTCGTACACTGAAATTTAAAACGGCCAAATTTTTGGCATCTTTCACGTAATAAATCGCATCGGTCATCTGCAAACAGTGTCATGCCGATGTTCTCAAGTCCCGGATGTATATCGTTTATCATAATTAGAAATAGGAGTGGTGATATGATAGAGCCTTGGGGTGCCATTATCTTGTATTCGGCCCCCACCTTCACCTTGATTCCTTGAATGTTCTGTTTGACAGGAATTTGGATATCCACTCTAGCATTTTGCCTTTGATTCCAATTTTTTTAGTTTGCTTAAGAGTGTTGGGACATGTAACATATCCTATGCTCTTTCAAAATCAATGAATATTGCGAGCACTTGTTCTTTGCTTTTTAATGTCTTCACGATATGGTCTTGAAGGCGAAGGATTTGATCCATTGTGATTTTTTCTTTTTTTCTTTTCTTTTTAATATGATCATTTTGGCGGTAGACCCCTTAAGTTGATATTTCGCACTGATGTAATTGAGAACCCACATCATGCGTGGCATGGCGCGTCAGGTAAATACAGATAGGATAATAACATTCTTGGTCAGGCTAAACCATGCCAAGCAGGATGGTATTGTAAATCTTTTCTATTCGAATTAACAGTAGAAGTCCTCTCAAAAGAAAAGATTGACGATTAATCTGAACATTACAGACGAACGAACATTATAAACTAAACATTGAGAAGTTTATGAAGATGTGCAATGTGAATTATGTAATAATAGTCAACCCTCTATACATAATTCCCAAAGATGATATTTAAATATACATAAATGTTAATGAAATGTTTGGACCAACCTGATATTTGGATATCAAGTGATTTCCTGGAAAATTGGATTATAATGGCATTATAACCACTTAGCTGAGGTGTTTGGGCTTTTTCCTTCAAAAAGGTTTCGTCTATACAAATAATGTCTGATGGGTTTGAGTACCTTGCTCAGAAATTTCTTAAGTTGGTCTTTGTGGCCTCTTAGAGCATTCCATTGTAGGATGTAGAAACCCATAATCGAATTTAAGGTTTAATATATCTATTATATTCAATCTACAAATGAGTAACTTCACACTTAATCTCAATATTACCAAATAAAAATTTAGATGCTGTCTATTCACAAGATCTGACGTAAGAGGTGAATGTCTGCATTCATTTTAGCATTGTAGCGCCTTTGCTTTAGTTATGCTAATGAGGCCGATGAAATCGTAATTTGGTCCAGTCTGACTGAATGGTGACAAGTCAAAAAAGCACCACATTCTTCTTCCGCTATATTGTCTTCGAAACGAATAGCCATACATTTTCTATATCATGGCATTTGTCGCTGAAGATCTATTCTTAGTGTTTCTACTGAGAGTGTCACTCACTGAAGTTTTAGATGAACATTTGCCAACATGTCTTCAAAGTCTCGTTTCAAGGAAGAGTTAATTGCAGTATTGCAGGGCAAAAAGTAAGACTGCCCAGGTCTACTCTGGTTATTTAGACCTCCTGACCACGTCTTTACACCACATGCAAATAAATCGAGAAAGAAACAGTTTTTAATAATGAGTGATTCACTGTCGTCCTTGCAAGCTGTCGCAGGTTGTAACCTAAACCACTCATTGGTCGCAGACATTATCACCAAATACCACCGGATTGCAATGTCTGGTAAAATGGTCAAATTTTGCTGGGTGCCGGGCCATGTTGGCATTAGAGGCAACGAGGCTGCAGATGCCGCGGCCAAAGCAGCCCTTTCAGGTGCAGTGTCATACTGCAAGATTCCATATTCTGATACTAAGCAATACATCGATGCTTATGTATACGATCAATGGAAGTTAAAGTGGAGTAGCATGGATCGAAATAAACTGCATACTATTAATCCTAATATAGAAAGATGGCGCCATGCCTCCCAAGACAATCGTAAAGATGAAGTAGTCTTAGCACGGCTAAGAATAGGTCATACTTACCTCACACATGCTCATTTACTTAAGAATGAAGTTGCACCACAATGTGTGGGATGCAACTGCCCTTTAACAGTGGAACACATATTGGTGTCATGCGTTGATTTTACAACGACAAGGCAAAAATATTATATGGAACAATCACTTTCTAATATTTTTGAACATGTCTCTCCAAAGAAAATTTTGCTGTATTTGAAAGAAATACAACTGTACAACAAAGTATAGTAGAAACCCTGAATTAAAAATGACTCGTGACCTGTTTATTGCAGGAATCATATAGTCTTGAACATATTTTAACCTTATTTATTAATTTTACTTATATCATGTCTAGAATGCTGTAATTATAAGTTTTATCCTATTTATTAACCTCCAAACGTTTTTAGTCTAAAATAATGATGTATACTCAATAATCAGGTTAAGGCACGAAATAGCCAATTCTGTGCTGAAGTGCCGTTAAACCCAATCAATCAACACCACATGCGTCATCCACGTCTATGATTTTCATTTTTCAATTAAACCTCTTTATCCAAGAGGTTACCTTTCTTGATTATAATAGAGACTCAATTGGTGGCAATGTTTGTGCTTTAAATAATTTCACCAATACATCAACTTCCCCCAGAAACAAGTCAAGTACTGTTGTCAAAATACGATCAAGTTCAGATTGTTTCTGAGGGATGATAATGCACTGATTTCCTTAATGCTTCAAAATATTCCACATATTCAGCACACAATTTGTATGCGGCACTATGCTGCCCTGCTTTGGCAAAAGGAAGCAAGTCACTGATTTCAGTTTCTGAGAAAAATGCGAAAAACAACTCAGGCATCACCCCTTGGTCGGCTTTAAAGCTATGTGCACAATTATAATCAGTATTATCTTGATTATAGCCTTAGTATTATCAGTCCATCCATTTAGCCCACATTCTGGATGGACTCTTTTTGAAATGGCACTTGCTTCTTTTTGGCTTGGAAATAGGATATAGCACCATTCTGACATTTATGTGTCAAAAGGAATGAAATTTTAAATGAAATCAGCTGCTGCTACATATCATGTATAAAACAAATCAGATAGATGTTGATCCGCAATGACACTAATTATTTTAATCATACAGTATTATAATAATACATCATACAGTAATTTGTAAGCAAGTAGTATTTGTAAATACAGTACTGTGCTGTCTGACAGCATTTCCAGAAGTTATGCCTGTTCACTGGCATCAAAGGGCATAGCTTGATGAAGCATTTTTGTGTCTTGCTGCGAGAATCCTCCAGTTGTCGAATTTGGCTTTGCTGAACAAGGGATTTTTTCGATTGTCCGGATTTTTAGTGTGACCTGCGTTTCCAAGTATTTTGGACATTGTCTGAAGGCAGCGCTACGACTCCCCGAACAGTTGATCTATGTTGCTACCCAGCTATTGGCACAACAGCTGAGCTTGTGGTGATAGTTGATTTTTCCTTATTTACTATTAAAGCCCATTGCCATTCTTACCCTTGTCGGCATCACGGAACATCGCTTCTAAATTCGGTGAACACATGCCTAACATGAACGCCTTCTTTGTGAGGTCGTTGTTGGTAACATTTTTCTCATCATGAATGTGGGTGATCTCTGCACGAACCAAATCTAATTCTTTCACTCCAGCGTAAATGCCTTTTTGGTCACGTCATTTTTTGCATCGTTCTCTTCTTCTCGAATCCGTGTAACCTCTGCACATACAACATCCAATTCAGCAATTAACTGAAAACAGAAGACATCAATACCAGGTCAAACCGAGGTCACAGGTGGGTGAGGTAAAGGTCAACTGTGAGCTAAAGGTCACACATTTTCACCATGCTCCATATCAATGACACTGAGTTTAAAGCACTTCTGTACATATTATTACGCACACCTCAATCCGTCTGCCCAGTATCAGAATAGAATCATTAGATGCACCCCCCCCCCACCCCAAAGAAACCTTTTCTACATTTGAATTCATAAATTTTCTCCAATATAATTTACTACATGACTATTGGCACAACAGCTGAGCTTGTGGGGATAGTCGATGTTTTCCTTGTCTACTATTAAAGTCCATTTCCATTCTTACGTATGTCCAATTTCCGTGCAAACACGGTCAAATTCGATGCAATCTCTGTCAGCTCTTCTTTGAAAGACGTTTTCTCTTTGCGCAGTTTGTTGATTTCAAATCTAATTCTTTCACCAACTGAAAACAGAAGACATCAATACCAGGTCAAACCGAGGTCGCAGGTGGACGAGGTAAAGGTCAACTGTTAGCTAAAAGGTCACACATTTTGGCTGAATGCTGGTGATTAAACTAGTCGCAATAACAAGTCCTTGGATCAAAATTATACACTAAACATTAAATGCAAGTCTGTTTGCAGCCTAAGAAAGCATCAAGTTATCATGACGTTTTCTAACAATGAGGTCACAATAAATGGCTGAATTAAATCTTGGATCGATACTGAAAGCACCCTATGTAACCATATGATTAACTGATCAGGGAGCAGATGCTGCTCATACATACAATACTGTAATTCAAACGAAGATGATAGAAGTCTCTACTTACAGCATCCAGTTACTCAGTTACTGTCTTCACCAATTACTGCTCTCTATGCATCTACATAAATTTAACTGAAGAGGAGGGGCATGTTTACATTGAATTACCGCAGTTCTACACTTAGTTACATAGGAAATCCTTCATTGTTCGTTCACTATACAGGTATAGAAACTCCGATGCAGTGTCCGCTCTGCATCGGGAGCGCCTCTCAGTAGAAGAGAGCTTGAAGGGGTGCTATAACAAGTGCACATACAAATAAAAATTTGGATAATGCGAGCAAACCTGTTGATGTTTGACTCACAATCTGTATTTACTCATGTGTTGTTCCATTAATGTGCCACTGTGCTGTTTCTCACCTATGAATGTATATAGTTCTTGTACAGCATGAGTGATAGTCACGTGCCAATAAAGATTACTTACTTAATTACAGTCACGAGTTTAAGAGTCTAATCTCATAATCATTGGTCAGCGTATTGCAAACCTGCGGGATTCTTGCTTTGTACGATTTCTCCTTTTGGTCAAACTTCTTCTTCTGAAGCTGTGATTGCTACCTTCTGAAGTAGGATCTGTCAAGAATGCGCTCCTAAAGCAGCAAGGCACACACACACACACAGCACTTCTGTACATATTATTACGCACACCTCAATCCGTCTGCCCAGTATCAGAATAGAATCATTAGATGCACCCACGCCTACTTCTAAGAAACCTTTTCTACATTTGAATTCATAAATTTCCTCCAATATAATTGACTGCTTGACTATTGTCACAACAACTGAGCGCGTGGTGATAGTCGATGTTTTCCTTATTTACTACTACAGTCCATTGCCATTCTTACCAGTATGTCTTCTAGCGTGCTGTAGCGTAGTCGTTGCCTCTAGGTTCAAGGCGTATGCCTTTCTGATAAGTTTATTAATTGCATCATTCTCTTCATGAAGCCTTTTAACTTTTCCACGTACAAAATCCAATTCATCGACCAGCTGAAAACAGAAGACATCAATACCAGGTCAAACCGTGGCCACAGGATGGCGAGGTAAAGGTCAACTGTCAGCTAAAGGTCACACATTTCGACTGAATGCTGGTGAATAAACTAGTCGCAATAACTTACAGCATCCAGATACTCAGTTACTGTCTTCACCAATTACTGTTGTTTGACCCACAATCTGTATTTACTCATGTTCTGTTCCATTAATGTGCCACTGTGCTATTTCTTACCAATGAATGTATATAGGTCTTGTACAGCATGAGTGATAGTCATGTGCCAATAAAGATTACAAGTTTACCTACTTGCAGTCATGAGTCTAAGAGTCTAATCTCATAATCATTGGTCAGCGTATTGCAGACCTCATGAATTCTTGCTTTGTATGACACCATCCATTTGGTCAAACTTTTTCTTCTGAATCTGGTATCGCCACATGCTAAAGTAAGATCTTTGAAGAATGCGCTCCTAAAGCAGCAACACACACACACACACATCAAGAGACATATACATCAAAATACAACATATGCAGAAAGCAGATGCATCTCTCTCTTGCATCTAATGCAAGCCAAGATGACCTGACGTAGCAAAGACCCAGTTTCCAATTGGTGCAAGCAGTTTATTTTAATGCAGCACCAGTGAAGGACTGGTCTCAGGTTGAATACAATCATACAACAACCGTTTGGACATTTACGTTCAATCAAACGTGCATAGCACTGTTTTGCCAGTTGTTTCAGCCATGCCTTAGAAAGGACATGGCCTAGTCTCAGCCTCGTAATTTAGACTTCCTTTCGCCTTGGACTATCTGTGTACTTTACTTCGGTTGATACCTGTGGTTCTATGTTCTTGTAGAAGCTCCCACGTGTATCGTTGTCGTACTCATTCTGCCATTTGCTGGTTATGTAGGTTTTTATTATTGCATGGATTTCTCTTCTTTCTATGTAATTGGTGCTGTTTGTTTCTGGTAATGCCAATCCTTTTTTCGCCAGTAGATCTGCATTTTCATTGCCTATTATCCCTACATGGCTTGGTATCCATGCTATCATTACTTCACTCCTGATTAAGGTTCTTGTGTGTTGGTTCAGCTCTATTAGAAGGTTTGGTCTGGATGTTGAGGCATTTTCTTCAATCGATGTACAGTAGCTGCATTTAGTGAGTCTGTCAGGATGATGTATTTTGTTTGCCTGGCATTTGGTCTGGCATTTTCTTCAATCGATGTACAGTAGCTGCATTTAGTGAGTCTGTCAGGATGATGTATTTTGTTTGCCTGGCATTTGGTCTGGCATTTTCTTCAATCGATGTACAGTAGCTGCATTTAGTGAGTCTGTCAGGATGATGTATTTTGTTTGCCTGGCATTTGGTCTGGCATTTTCTTCAATCGATGTACAGTAGCTGCATTTAGTGAGTCTGTCAGGATGATGTATTTTGTTTGCCTGGCATTTGGTCTGGCATTTTCTTCAATCGATGTACAGTAGCTGCATTTAGTGAGTCTGTCAGGATGATGTATTTTGTTTGCCTGCTTTGTCCATTTTCACCGTTATGGCCTCTATTATGGCGGTTAGGTCCGCAGCGTAGACTGACGATCCATCAACTAGCCTCCCGTGTTCATATCATACTTGTATAAAACAAATCAGATAGATGTTGATCCGAAATGACACTGATTATTTTAATCATACAGTATTATAACAATACATCATACAGTAATTTGTAAGAAAGTAGCATTTGTAAATACAGTAACGGTACTGTACTGTCTGTTGTAACGTCTACTCAAAACAAAACTGATCGGCTGCTGTTACACTTTCTGGCAGCATTTTCCAGAAGTTATGCCTGTTCATTGGCTTCAAAGAGCATAGCTTGACGAAGCATTTTCGTGTCTTGCTGTGAGAATCGTCCTGTAGACCAGTTGTCGAATTTGGCTTCGCTGAACGGAATTTTTTCGATTGTCCGGATTTTTAGTGTGACCTGCGTTTCCAAGTATTTTGGACATTGTTTGAAGGCAGCGCTACGACTCCCCGAACAGTTGCTACATTTTGGAGTTTCTGTGTTTCCACATTGATTTTGGCTATGTTGCTACCCAACTATTGGCACAACAGCTGAGCTTGTGGTGATGGTTGATGTTTTCCTTATTTACTATTAAAGTCTTGTACCTACAACTGTCTATAAATACATGTGGATGCAGTTGAGCCCCATAGTCAAATTCATGAGGGTTGCTTTGCTGTTTTGGGGGTTTCCTATCTTGGTGAGGGATTTCAGTCTGTGTGATCTCGCCTCTAATACACCTGGCCAGCTTCGTCATCCATTGTCTTCCTCCTCTTCGGCTAAGCACGGCTCCTTGAAGACGCCATTGTGCATTGCCTTGCAAAAGAGCATCACTTTCCCTACGCCGCTGACATATATGCACACGCAGTCGCCTTCGTAAAGAGCATCACTTTCCCTACGCCGCTGAAATATATGCACACGCAGTCGCCTTTGTCCATGCTGAAGTTTGGCTGGTCCCTAAGGTGTTCGTTGGACACTCTGGTGACGATCGAGTCCCTTCCGTTGTGCACAACTCGAATGTCCAGAACACCTCTGGACATTCGAGTTGTGTACAACAATGTGTCTTAAAGGTTCTTAAAGGTTCTTGAGCATTGTGTAAGTAGAACGGACCTGAACTCGAGCGCGCCACCATTAACGGTCAACGTGTACTTCTTCTCGCCTACCAGCTCTGTCGACCAGTATAAACCCCTGCTTAACCCTAGCACAAGCTACCTTTATCTATGAACCAACATCTGCAATGCTGCGATGTTGATGTTTGTTTTACGATGGTGTTTGACAGCATAGGTCCTTACCGTCTTCCAGATATTTCTTGATTTCGTGTGGTTTTCTGTTGCGTCGTCTCCTTTTGCTCTGTCGTTTTGTTTTCAGCCTTCCAGTTGTTCTTTGTGCTGATGTAGTTGTCGAGGTTTTCATGGATGTATCTTTTCTGTCTTCCAGTTGTTCTTTGTGCTGATACAGTTGTGGATGCTTTCTTGGGAGTTTCATTCGACGGTTGTGTTAGATAAAGGTTTTAACATGTAGTCTTATGGATAAGTATCATATCATCTCATTCGATGATAGATTTATTTAATTCATGTGTTTTTTATGTATTTTTTTAAAATACATTTAAATTTCTTTTATATTTTAACATGTGGTCTTAAGGATTAATGCCATTCCATCTCATTCGATGGTTGGGTTACACAAAATTCTCTAATATACAAATGATTCATGTTTCACTTGGTTTTTTGTTTGTTTTTGTTTTGGTTTTTCCTTGTCTATTTTTTCCCCTCTTTTTCGTCTCTTTTTTCTTTCTTTTCCAATCGTTCTTTTCCTCTTTCTCTTTCCTCCTCCACTTTATCTTTCTCTCTGTTCTCCTCTCTCTCTGTCTCACTTTCACTCTGTTTTTGAACCCCGTTCGTAGTGTATACGTCTTTGCTTTCAACACCTTCATCATCCTGTCTGACTTCTGACTAGATTTACTCAATCGTCTCAATCGATTTCTATTCTTCACTTTGCTATCTTCTTTCCACGACGTCGTCTTCTTGGCTGCAATGGAATATATAGTAAAGTATCTACATGTGCCCATTCATACTCACACATTTAGACATGTGTTTTTACGGGTACTCTCGTTCATGCCTTATCCATTAAGTTATAATATATTACATGTTACAGCATCTTTCCGGCTGTTAAGGTATTTATTATAGATGTGATTTCCCGTTGCAATTCTGTATTGGTTAGGATATTGTGGAGTGTTTTTTCTATTCCTATTTGGTTGCATTTATGTTTTAATTTCTTGCTAATGTCACCCCTAGAACATTCTAGTAGAAGGTGTTGTATAGTGTCTTCTTTATTGCATTTTTCACATTTTTCCGTGGGATGTTTTTTTTATTAACTGGAGCCACTTATTTAGCCGGACTCTGCCCAGGCGTAGTCTGGTCACCTGTACTTCCCTCACCCTCAGGGTATCTGTGTATTTTAAGTTTGTTGACACCCTCGGTTCTATCTGCTTATAGAAGGTCCCTGTGGGGTTTTCATCATACACCACCTGCCATTTGCTAAGTATATATTTACGTATCTTGCTATTCATTTCTTGTCGTTCTATGTAGTTGGTGGAGTTGACAGTCCCCAGGTTCAGCCCTTCTTTCGCTGCAGAATCAGCTTCCTCGTTGCCACGGATACCCACGTGGCTCGGGATCCAGGCGATCGTAACTTCGCCAGGGCCAGATTTGTTCATTTCCTGTATGACTTCTTGTAGTAATTGAGGTCTTGTGTTACTTTTTAGTAGCTGTATTGATTCCGCTGCGCTGAGGGAGTCTGTGAATATTACGAATTTATCTTGGGTAAATGACTGGTTTTGCTTGATCCATATTAATGCCTCTTTTATAGCCGTGAGTTCCGCCTCATACACACTGGATGAATCCGCTATTCTCATCCCTTTTTTTATAACCAGTTTCTGGAATGACAAAAGCTGCTGCTGCGATATCCTCGAATTTAGATCCATCCGTGTATATGCATACGAAATCTTTGTATCGGTCTATTAATTCTAATGATAGCATTTTCTGTATTTCTGTAATGCTGCGTGGTGGTCATTTGTTTATCGACGTTCTATGGCAACATTGGCCCTTAACGTCTTCACAGTTGTTGTGTATTTCTTTTTCATCATGCCGCCCTCAACCAGCGTGGTGTAGACGAAGGGAGCAGAGGAAGGGCCCGTGTAGGGAGCCAGTTACCACCGTGTCGACCATCTACAAGGGCATACACTAAGCAGTTTGTAGAGTCCTTTTATTGTTTCTGGGGTTTTGGGTAATTTTATGCCAGCCGTCGTGTCCGAAGGAGACCCAGGCTTGGTGACCCTGTACACAATCCCCAAGGCAGCCCAGCTCGTCCATCGGCCCAACGTCAGATTTCCTTTTTTTTTTTTTTTTTCATTAAAACACAATATTATGCAGTATTTACACACATATTTATGCATTGTTGGCGTTGATGTCGGTTTTTCGTCTCGATCGGGTCGTGTGGTTCGTTCGCGTCAAATCTTCTATCTGGTCTTCCTTCGTGTTTGTCTTCTTCCTGCAAAGAATATACATATTTCTCGCTTCTGCGACGGTATAGTTAATATTATTTCTTGTTCTCGTATAGCTAAGTATATTTGTGTATTTACAACGTTCTCCCCTGTCTCATCAGCTTTACCAGTCTGGCCACCTCCTGCTGCAGGGAGTTGTTTCCAAGAAGGTTGTTTATGTTGCATTGTATTCCTAGTTGTATACTTTTGTTTTTTAGGGTAGTGCTTATATCATTTCTCGTACATTGTAATAGGGTGTGTTCGATACTGTCTCTTGTCTTGCAGTGGTCGCAATTTCCGTCTGGGTGCAATTTAAGCTTGTGTAGCCAGTCGTTTGTTAGGACTCTGCCTAGTCGTAACCTGGTTATCTGGACTTCCGTTCCCCGTGGGGTGGCGGTATATTTGATTTTCGTGGATACTGTGGGTTCTATATTCTTATAGTGTGCTGCTTTCGGGTTGTTTGTGTATTCTGACTGCCATTTTTCTATGATGTATTTGTCTATTTTAGAATACATTTCCTCCCATTCTATGTACTGTGTGGAGTTTACGCTCTGTATTTGGAGTCCGGCTTTGGCCGCCTTATCGGCCTCTTCGTTGCCTGGTATATCTACGTGGCTGGGAATCCAGATTACTCTTACCGTGCCCGGTCTGAGTCCGTTATTTAGTTCTATAATTTCTTGTAGTAGATTTGGTCTTGAAGATGATTTTTGTAGTTTTAGTGATTGTACAGCACTTAGAGAATCTGTGAATATAGCAAATTTATTTTTAGTCTGTGTTCTATTTTGTGTTATCCATGTTAGTGCTTCTCGTATCGCAGATAGTTCGGCTGCATATACACTCGATGAGTCTGCTATTCTGAATATCTTTCTTTCTCCTGTTTCTGGGATATATATTGCGGCTGCTGTCGTATCGTTTAGTTTTGACCCGTCGGTATAGATATATGTGTCTAGCTTGTATTTGTCTATTGTTTCTAGGGCTAGGGCTTTTTGAATTTCTGGTGATACGGTTTTCTTGTTTATTGCTTTAGTTAGCTGATATCTTGTAAATGTTGAAGTGACTGCTGAAGTTGTCTTTTGAGATTCAACATTTCACAATTCGACTGCACAACAGCATTTCCCATGGCATTCATCTCTTTATTTAACGCCTCTATTCTGACCGCCTGCATCTCCAATCTCCATGCTGTCATACCAATAGAAAAACCAATTAGCAACAATCAACAACAATCATCAAGCAACGCTCACTCAGAAAGTCTTTGATCTAGATGTACATGTTTCCAATAACTTCCAGATCTTGGACCTTCTTCAAAGTCAATGAAGACTCCGATCACGTGATGTTGGTTCTTCAGGCTCTTGATGATCTTGTCCTGCAGGCGGATGACTTGATCGATCGTGCTCCGGTGCTTCCGGAATCCTGCCTGGTCCTTTGTCAGCAGAAATTGAAGATTACTTTCTTCCAAGCTTCATTGTCATTTCGAATTACTAATTCACACAAAATAAGTTTATGTAATTGCAAATAATATTTCAATGAAGTTACAATAATTACACTGTAATTTAAAGCAAACTTGTAGGATTTGAACTACATAAATATTAGATAATAAAATAACAAATACTGTATAGGAAGAGTGTTGACTGATCTCCTTCTGGTATCTTGATTCAAAGACGGAAGTTCTCGATCGATACCATGAGATTCTTCAGCACGGTTTTGAATCAGTGAAATGGACGTTCCATGGAAAGATGTTGATGCTGTATTTGATGACGGATTGTAATCGATATTATCAAATGCAGGCTTCGGAGTATATTGATTCAATGGTCAGGATATTGGTGATGTTGTATTGCACCTTCTTGTCTTGGCATTTCTGCTGTAGTCGATTTGAGATTTTGCTGTCGGCATTCCATTAGGATGTGTTCAATCGTGTCGGTCCTGCCGCATGTTGTGCAGAGCTCTGATTTGCTCAGATTCATTTTTTTCAGCCACTCCTTTGTGAGAGCATGGCCAAATCTGAACCTCGAGACCTGTACTCCTTTTTTCCTTGGGTAGTCCAAGTATTTGATTTTTGTAGATACCAGTGGTTCGATATTTTTGTTGAATCGTCCATTTTTTTCAAGATTATATTCCGTTTGCCATTTTTTGAGTAGGTATTCCTTGATCTGGCTGTTTATTTCTCCCGGTTCTAGGTAGTCAGTTGCTGTTATGTCGCTTTTTTCCAATCCTTGTTTGGCCAGTGAGTCCGCCTCTTCATTGCCGGCCAAGCAATCGGTGTGTTTCATTTTATTTCTCAGTTCTCTGAGTAGTATGAAGAGGTTTTAGTCTTAATTCTGACGTTCTTTTTTATTGATGTTGCTGCACTCAGTGAGTCGGTCAAGATCATAATTCGTTGGAAGGAGGGGCTTTCGTGTTCGATTATCCACTTCATGGACTCAATGATGGCTGAGAGTTCGGCGGCATACACCGATGCTCCATCCACCTGTTTAACACTCTTACTTATTTGCTTATCTGGTATGTAGAATGCAGCGGCGACTTTATTTTCTGATTTGGAGCCATCCGTGTATATATGTGTATGATCCGTGTACTTGCTTATGAATTCCCGCGCTTCAGTTTTCATAAGTTCGTTGCTGTCTGTTGATTTGTGTATTTTCTTGGTTAATGTCAGGTCTACCCGTATGGGCTTGTTTTTCCATGGTGGGGATGCCCTGTTGAAGTGACACGTTCTCCTTTGACCTGACCTTGAGCGCCTGTTGTGTCTCGACATACTTGGGACACTGTCTGTAAGCGGCGCTGTGTGCTCCAGAGCAGTTGACACACTTTGGAGCGTCAGCATTGGGGCACTCTGCCCGGATATGGGATTGTCCGCTTCTACAACATTTCAGTTGCCTAGCACAGTTTATTTCAGTGTGGCCAAAATGCTGGCATTTCTGGCATCTTATAGGTCATGGAATATATGGCTTTACCTTGTACCGGAAGCCGTCGATAGTAATGACTTCCGGTAACCTTGTATCTTTTTCGAAGCCGACGCGATCTCCTTCAGGGTGTCCTCGTCTTCCTCCAGTCCAAAGAAGACGCCCTTGACATCGTAGTCGCTCTGTTGTTGTTGTCTTGGCGGCCGAATGAACTCCATTCCACCTTCTTTCCGTTGATAGTTGTTACCTTGCGCAGCTCTTTGCAAATAATCATCATGCTTTTGTTTGATATCTCAATTGTTTCTATTTCGGATTTTGCAGCACCAATGATCACCTTTCTCAGCGTTGTCGGGCACGTACTGAACAGGTGAGGCAGGAAGTTGCGTTCACCCTTCGCATAAATGGTTCTTTCAGGCCAGTCTCAGTGCCTCGTTTTGCACTACTTGTAGCTTTTTAGCTGGGTCTTGCTGGCTGAGGCATATGCTACATCTCCGTAGTCTAGAAGGGGTCTTATCAGGGCCCTAGCAGGGCCTTCTTGGATGCCCCCCATCTGTAGCCCTCATTAGGTTGAGTCATTTTTTGAATCGTGTAATTTCGTTGGTTATGTGTGGTATCCAGGTTAGCCGGCGGTCAAAGATTTCGATTTTGATTTGCTGGTTATTTTCTGTGATGTTTATGTTCACTCTCTTTCTACTGTTTGTGAACACGACTCATGTGGTTTAGCGATGGAAATTTTGAAGCCATTCTTGTTGCACCACGTGTTGATGTTATGTAGGGCGGTTTGAATATTTTTTAGAGGAATTCTATGCTGGCGCTTGCTGAGAATATCGCGCTGGCATCGGCGAACAGTGTAAGGTCCACTTGGCTTATGTCAGTTCTGATGTCATTTATCATAATCAGGAACAGGAGTGGCGAGTTGATGGATCATTGTGGCGTGCCATTTTCTTGGTTGTAGGTTGGTAAGAGGGTTGCTCCTACTTTTACTGTGAATGTCCTTTTGATGAGGAATTTTTTGATCCACGTCAGCATTTCTCCAATTATTCCTATTTTCTCGAGTTTTTCTATAAGGGTTGGTACGTGCAACATGTCGTAGGCTCTTTCAAAGTCGATGAAGACTGCCAATAGGTGCTTTTTGAGTTTTAGTGTTTTTAGTATGACGTCTTGCAGTCTGATGATTTGATCCATTGTGCTTTTTCCTTTACTGAATCCGGTTTGGTCTTTTTTTAATATGTGTTTTTTTCTGTGTACCACTGTAGTCTTTCAGTCACCATCTTTTCCATCGTCTTGCATATAGTGGATGTGAGGGATATAGGTCTTAAGACTAGGGCCCTCAGAAATTCGCGATCTCAAAGTGGTAACACAGGAACGCCACGTGCTGTCTCGGCTTATGATGGAATGAACGCATGTAACCTATAGGCGTCGCGCGTGCACACGAAGACGGAAGGATACTATTCAGCACGTTGTGTAACTTAGTGATTGATTATAACATAGGCATATACAGGGTGGGCCAGAAGTATTTGTTCAACTTTGAAGGCCTATACTGCCCTCCTTATCAAATAGACAGTAACTGCAAAAATCCTATCTTGAGATATTCTTCAAGAAAGAAATTTGATCCTGCCAACCAGTTACCTTGATAAAGTTTCGAAACTTATTATATCATCACAGTACTTAAAAATGACCCTTCATATAGGTTTGCATAATTTTTATGATTTTTGAATTTAAATACTCTTAAATGCAGATACAGTCTTTTTGCTATGTACTAAAATTATTCATTGTTATGCCATCCTTGACAATAAAACTGTATCTACATTTAATATGATATTAATATAATATTCTTCTGTAATAAGCCGCCTGCAAACGCACTGCTGTAAACATTTACATTTATACGATGGTCTCAAGCTATGGTAGACCAATATGACTTGAATTAGGAGAAGTTAGACAAATAGTAGGTTATCCTTGTGAAAGAAAACAGTGTTTTAAATAATTTTTTATACAATATACCAAAGTGAATTAGCACACATGCAACCAATTTCCACAGCACTACTTCAACTGATTTTTACTGATAACAGAGTAAAATGCAATGTATGCTTACTACTGACAAAACAATCATGAAAGAATACTGCATGTATAATGTTTTTCTTTTGTGACAGTTTGCTAAATATTTTCGCAAACACTTTGAGGTTATTCATTTTGAATCAAATCGTCAACATTTGCCGTAGGAATGTCCTGCCAAAATTTAAGTCTGTTTAGTGGCATAAGACCACCAAGTTTACTAATGATATCATCCTTCTTCACTTGTGGAATTCCTCTGTGTTCTGTTCGAGGCAGAGGCTTTGAAATGCCATTCTTCATAGCAGTGGCAGTCAAGAAATTTAACTGCATATCTTCTCCATTGAATGCGGTTTTATACAGGAGATGTCGATTACCTCGAACTGCTTTGACTGTAACCATGTCACTCAAGTATGGTCTCGGAACTGTTCGACTGAGTTTATATGTCGAAGAATAATCAATCCAGTTGAAACAATCTGCAATTCTCATTTCGTGGACCACGACTTTTCCGTTATTAGCATTCTGTACACATGCTACAAAATCGTTGAAATCGTACACCTTGCCACACTTCTGCAGACTTTTCTCGACCTGATGGTGAAAACTATCTGCACTCATGAATGTGTGTCCAGGCTCAAAGAATTTCAAGTGCACCTCCTCAGCTGCAATTTCGTTGCTGTTGATAATATAAACTAGGTAAGTAAACAATGTCCAATTTTTGTTCTGTCCAGAACAGTTGTCCAGCCAAACCGTGATGCGCTTAGCATCACGCTGTTTTAAGAAAAAAGCTTGGAATGTGCTGACAATGTCCTCTTTCTTGCGACCCGCAAGACCTTCGTGCCACAAGACAGCAACAGGTTTTGCAGATGTTGTATCTCCCAGCGGAACAAAGCTTTCGTTGAACGCTATGATTCGTCGCGTGAAAAGCACCGTCTTAAACATTTCCATTCGTGGTATCATAATGACCTTCTGCAGATCTGCTGAAAAGATTACATGTTCTTCTACTGCATTTAAACGGTCTCGGTCAGAGCGATACTCACGCCTACTCTCATCTGCTTTTGTAATATGTACTTTCCACTTCTTACACATCTCACAATCATGATTCAACTTATCTTGACTGTGATCAGGTGAATGCAGTGAAAAGCTTTCACAAAGCTCACACTCTTCATGACCCAGTTTGGCAAATGATATTCCCATGTTCTTTAACTCACCCCGGTAGACCTCATAAGAACATGCAATGTTTGGGTTCTTAACCAAAAAATCCTTGTGCATGAAGTCAATGGTCACATCTGAAGGCAAGTAGCGCCTATTTGGGGCATGTTCTCGTCGATAATGCGACACCGATGGACCAAAGGACTCCACATGACATCGTAATACAGTGCGGTCTACTTTAAACCTCTTGCCCGAACCACGGCCGTCTCGTTTGGGCAGAAGAGATGAAGGGTCAACTGAATGCAATGCTTTCTGAACAACTGTGTCATTGTTTTTGTTAAATCCAAGAGTTCCAAGATAAAACACTTTACACACAGCGACTTCTTTCCCCTCATCTGTCTGTAAAAAGTAGTGAAATGTTAACGAACGCTTAGAATTATCACCAGTTGTCTTGCGTGCAACAGACTGACGCTTTGTACCACTGACGATAAATAGTCTCTGTTCGTACCAACTCAACTGCCAGAATTCCGAATTAATCTTTTGTCGATGTATTTCTTTGATTTTGGCTGTGCAATTTCGTTTGCAGCCCGCTAGACAAGGTGCTTGAACGCCATGTTTTCTTACATTTTCAGCAACACAATTCTTTTTCCGAGATTTAGGTGACAAGGTGCATACTTTTCGTTTTCGAACATTTCGAGTTTCACTGCTTGACGATGCAAATGGCAAATGATCGATGGCAGCTGACATAACTTTCGAAGAGTTGACGACAGCTGGCACAACTTCCGAAGGGTTGACGGCGGCTGGCACAACTTCCGAAGGGTTGACGGCAGCTGGCACAACTTCCGAAGGGTTGACGGCAGCTGGCACAACTTCCGAAGGGTTGGCGGCAGCTGGCACAACTTCCGAAGGGTTGACGGCAGCTGGCACAACTTCCGAAGGGTTGACGGCAGCTGGCACAACTTCCGAAGGGTTGACGGCAGCTGGCACAACTTCCGAAGGGTTGGCGGCAGCTGGCACAACTTCCGAAGGGTTGACGGCAGCTGGCACAACTTCCGAAGGGTTGACGGCAGCTGGCACAACTTCCGAAGGGTTGACGGCAGCTGGCACAACTTCCTCCGAAGGGTTGGCGGCAACTGGCACAACTTCCGAAGGGTTGACGGCAGCTGGGAACACTTTCTCATTAAAATTCAACCATCTTCTAACTTTGTCCTTCATTGCCGTATTTTTCTGGTCTTCAAATTTCTTCCTCCCTAATTCTACCATCCGATCTGAACGATTCATTTCTGGGGATCTGAAATTTATTTTCACAAATTCATATTGGGAATAAATTATATGTTATTGTGAATGTTGGGAAATTAGCATCATTAAATGGTATGCTATTATAAGAATTGTTATTAAATGTTTTATGGCTACACCGACCCTCACGACGCCCAACAGTACTGTCGTCTCTTGTGATAATATAGACCGCGTATTATTATAATAGGCCTTTATGTCTAATTGTAACTGTACACTGTTGGAGATATTTGCATGCACCTACATAGTTAACCTTTGCCCACTGACCAACCCTAACAGTTATCCTTGTGATCAGAGACGTAAAATTAGGCTTAGGCCTATTCAACATGTCATATTTACAAATAAACCCGCTTTATGAAGGGTAACCGTATAAGTTGACACTGTAAATATCTAATTCCAACGGATAATTTCAATTAATTACTATTAAAACAACATACTGCCCGAAAGTGAACTTTGTTTTGCATCCACCACGGCTATCGGGCACAATTCACTAATAAATACGTTTTTAAACTCTTCTACCGTAAATTAAATTTCTGTGATTATAAAACTAGTACACCTAATTTTATTATAAAGCAATTAAGTTGGTTACTAACCTTGTAGAATTGGTGTAAATAGTTGATTTTTTGACAAAATTAAGACTAATCGAAACGAATGTTTAATCCCTGCTAAAACGCCGGAAGTCCCCACTGCGCATGCGCACTGCAGATACGGCTAAAAATGTCCGATGTATGCTTAGCAAGAAGACCGTATGTGCGTAGATACGCCCGTTTCGCTAGGCACCCTGCAGATACGGCGTTTTTGCTAAGTACACTGGCCTGTATCTGCAGTTACGGTAAATTTAAAACGGCTATATCTCAGCCAAAGTAGCAGATACGGCTTTCTTAATTTTTACCAAGGTGTAGGGCTGGAATATCATGCCTACTGCGGTCCTAACTCAAAAAGTCAAAAATTGCAGTTACGGTCTTATTGCTAAGCAGGGCAGTATAACTTAGGCAGTTTAGCAAGTAAGTGTATGCTTAATGCATCAAATTAAAGGTCGTTATATCAGCTACAACTGGTAAAAATATTTACATTTTTAGCTTTAATAATAATTGCGTAAAACTACTGTACTGAATATGTATCAGTTTACAATGATTTTAATTCGTCATCTTGCAAAACACAATACTTGGAAAATTAGTCTTTGCAAGTTTGCATTATTGATAGCCATTAAGAAATCCAAGAATCTATATAAATAAAAATGAAACTTTCCAATAGTTCGTAATTATTTTTCTAGCAAAGTTACGCACGGATTGTTGTGAAAATTTACCAAAACCTTCCATTAAAATATAACCGTGTCTTAAGATTTTTTTCCCACGAAAAAACGCAAGCTTTTCCACAAAAAGTGAACTTTGCAATACGTTCGCCCGCCATTTGCAATTTCAACCAAACCGCACGGTTTCAAAATTTCTGAATCGTCTTGACTGGAAACACAGTGACGAAACATCAATGAGGTCGCCTGCCCTGACGTCATAAGCGAGTCGCATAGGCCTAATAATTTCCATTACGAAAGCGGTTTATATCAACATTCTTGGGCTTTATCCGCTGTCAGTAAGGGACGGTGTGAGGGAGGCCCCTCCCCCGCCCCCTCCCCCTCTTCCCCCCCTCCCCCTCCCCCTCCCCCTCCCCTCCCCTCCCCCTCCCCCTCCTCCTACCCCTACCCCAACCCCTACCCCTACCCTACCCCTCCCCCTCCCCCTCCCCTCCTCCCCTTCACCCTCTCTTCTTCACCCTCCCCCTCGCACGAATCTTTCGCACCAAAGATCTCGGTAAGTCATGGACCGATTCTTTTCAAAATTGCAGCAAAACGTTTCGTTAATATAGGCGCGGGTTTGCATAATGCTTTTTTCCTAAAATCTTTTACAAAAAGAAACATCTTTCACTTCGATTCCACCGATTCCGGGTTGAATATGCGCTATATGAACCTTGCGGAACCACCATTTTGAAACGCGACCTATTTTTGGCCAAATCAAATGGACGGTTTGAATTTCAACTCAGAATCGGTGGAATCGAAGTGAAAGTTATTTTTTTTATGGACGCTTTGAATTTTAACTCGGATACGGTCAAATCGAAGTGAAAGTTATTTTTCTTTCTGCAAATTCGACCCTTTTACGCCCGTCGATAAGATTTGCTTCGGGCGCGTTTTAAATGGTGGTTCAATTGTGTTCCGTTTATGTAGCGCATTTCAACAAATTCGATTGCGGCCTTTTTGATGTTCCGCGTCGCTCTGTTCCGCGTCGCTGTCGGCCCGTGTCGGAAAGGGACGGTGTGAAGGAGGAAAGGAAGGGAAGGAGCGAGACGAAAAGGGAGAGGAGAGATGGAGGATGTAGGGGGAGGGGAGGAGAAGGAGGGGAGGGGGAGGAGAGGGGAGGGAGGAGAAAGGGAGGGAGGGGGATGGGAGGGGAAGGGGAGGGGAGAGGGGGATGGGGCGGGGAAGAGAGGGGGAGGGGGAGAGAGGGGGAGAGAGGAGGAGGATTGGAGGCAGAGGACGGTCTTTTCTGCCACAGCAACGCGTGGCCGGGTTCAGCTAGTTATTTAATAAAATAAATATTCAATGTGTATGGATGGAGGAGCATGGTGAGAGATGTACAGACGAGACCTGGAGCGGACTGTGGATCTGACCACGAACTGTTGGTGACAATCCTGAAGATAAAACTCAAGAGACTGAAAAGAGAGGAACGCCTGATTAGATACAACTGCAAAGGGATAATGCCAGAGTACAAAGAAGAGATCAAGAATCGTTTCGAGGCATTAAATCTAGAAGAGGCGACTGGCGCCAACGACATGTGGGAGGAAATGAAGAAGGTGATTCACGAGGAGGCGGCTAAATACGTACCAAGGAAAGTAGCGAAAAAGACAACTCCGTGGCTTTCGGCAGAGGCAATCAAGATAGCGGAAGAGAGGAGAATCGCGAGGACTGCTGGAAACAGAGACCGGACTAAGACAATGAACAGCGCTTTTCAGAGGCAGGCAAGGGAAGACAAAGAAAACTACCTGAACATGAGATGTAAAGAAATGGAGGAAGAAGGAAATAGAGGAAGAACCAGAGAAATGTTTGCAGAACTAAGAAAAATAACTGGTAAATTTACACCAAGGAAAGGATCACTGAAGAGCGCAAATGGAGAAATACTAGGAGATAGCGAAGAAACGAAAAGCAGATGGAAGGAATACACAGAAAAACTCTACGAGGCCGATGAGAGAGTGAGCAGGGAGGAAGAGATAGGGATGGCCACTGGGGATTATGAGAAAGAACCAAGTGTCATGAGATCAGAGGTGGAGTGGGCAATCAAACAAATTAAGGATAATAAGACACCTGGTACGGACGAGATACCCATTGAGCTGATCAAAGAGGCTGGAGACGGAATGATAGAAGAATTAACAATGCTTTGCAATCGGATATGGGAGACAGAAGAATGGCCTAAAGACTGGGAAAAATCCATATTCATACCCATTTTCAAAAAAGGCGATGCCAGAGAATGCGAAAACTACAGAACAATAGCGTTGATATCTCATGCAAGTAAGATTCTACTTAAAATTATACATAAAAGAATGGAGAGCACGATTGAGAGGGAACTGCCGGTGCATCAGGCAGGTTTCAGGAGACGGAGAGGAACAAGAGACCACATAGCGAACCTCAGGTGGATAATGGAAAGGCAAAGAGAATTTGGACAGCAGGTACACATATGCTTTATAGATTACAGCAAGGCCTTCGATTGCATCGATCATGCTCTGATGTGGAAGACTTTGCGCGATATGGGGATACCAATACACCTCATAAAGCTCCTCAAGAACTTATATGGGAACCAGATGGCTGTGGTCAGGACAGAACACGGTGAAACGACAAGTTTCCAAATAAAGAAAGGAGTACGTCAAGGATGCATACTATCGCCATACCTGTTTAATCTATACGCTGAAATGATAGTGAGAAAAGCAGGCCTAGAGGAGACAAATGCGGGAGTGAGGATAGCGGGTAGGACACTGAATAACCTAAGATATGCAGACGACACAACACTGCTGGCAGGGAAAAAAGAGGATTTAAAAGCTATCATCAGAAAACTACAAGCAGAAAGTGAGAAAGCAGGATTGTTTTTCAACTTAAAGAAGACCAAGATCATGACAACAGAGAAATGGACAAGCTTTGAAGTGGACGGGGAGGAGTTGGAGGTGGTGACAAGTTTCTGCTTCTTGGGAGCCATGATAGAAAGCGATGGTGGATGTGACAGAGAGATACGACGAAGGATAGCTTTGGGAAAGACGGCAGCGAAGGGGCTGGAGAAAATATGGAAGGATAAACACGTGAGCCTAATGACGAAGACAAGAATTGTAAAGGCAATGATATTCCCAGTGGTGCTGTATGGATGTGAAACGTGGACAAAAACAAAGGCCTTAGAAAGGAAAATCGATGCTTGCGAAATGTGGATATGGAGGAAGGTATTAAGAACTTCGTGGATTGAAAAAAGAACAAATGAATCCGTATTACAAGAGATCGGACAGTCAAGAGGGAATATGTCATTGGGACAGAGAGCGGCAAGGCAGAAAATGGCGTTCTTTGGACATGTGATGCGAGCAAACGGCTTGGAAAAGGAGATGATGTTGGCCTGCGGAGAGGGAAAAAGGAAGAGAGGACGCCCAAGAAGAAGGTGGATGGAAGAAATACACGAGAGAACAAAGATGAAACTGGAGGAATTGAGAGACGCGACGGAAGATCGTAACACATGGAGAAGGTTTATCACAGCGGTCGCTAAGGTTCCAAGAATCGACGGCACAAGGTGACAAGGTGATTCCACGAGCACGAATGACTGCATGAATGCGACGTGCCCATTGATGTATGGCTCCATTGATGAGTTCCTGGCTGATCTCATTCCAACAACGAGTGATGACGCGCTTCAGATGCTCAACGTTTACTATCCTTCTGGGAATCATCACTAAAACTATCTTCACCATCCGATTCTGATGACTGACTTTCTGATTCTAATATAAGCTTCCTTGCCTGTTCTGCGGTAAAAAAATCGAATATTATCTTTTTTATAGTCGCCATTGTTGTTATCTCTTATAAATATACACACTTCCTGTCTGGCAACAAAGAATATGTAATATAAGAATGGAGTCCATAGATATAAAAATGCCAAGTTAGATAATTGACAATATAACACATGGGGTGCATTTGCACACCGAGGACCGCAATGTATAAACCTCAAAATTATCAGAAATGTTGAGGGGTACAATTATGGGCAAATAGGGTTAAGTGTATCCTCATAAATAAGGAAAAGTCATAAAATGTATTCGTCATATCATGAGTCCTTCTGGGTGAAACAAAAAAAGTGTGACTAGGGATGCAAATGCACCCCCAAAACGGCACAGGGTTAAAATGTCGGTCCCCTATCATTAGGTCGTAAATGATCTCGTCGTAATCAATTCGTCGCAATTTATATCGTCGTTAATGAAATCATTGCTACATAATTCGTCGTATGCAAGTCGTCGTGTTCAGTCCGTCGTTTTTTATGTCGTCGATATATTGTCGCCAGGATGGCCGCTTGTTCGAAGTCTACTGTGACAGAGGCTGGATTCAGTTCTCCTTCTTGACTCACATCACGTAGAAATTGAAGCATACTTTTAGTTGTATACAAATCTTTGGTTTTATTCTTGAGCAAAACGTAGACACACGGGATTGTTTCGGAAAATTTTGCCAAGTAAGGCATGAATTGTGTAAAGCTGAGTGTATTCTGGGGGTGCTACGTAGAATGTTCCATCTGCAAACCAGTGTTCGGAATTACTGAGCATGTCCAAATCTACCTGTTGGTTGTTGGATAACTTTATGTACGTCGACTCGAAGTCTGCTGTGACAGACGCTCCTTAGGACCAAATTTGCGACCAATACCACTAAATGATTGCGATTAGTTGTCTACGACGATATAGAGGGCAACCAATTGATTCACGACCAATTAATTAGCGACTATATGACTGCGACGAAATGATCTGCGACGATATGGATAATAATAATAATAATAATAATAATAATAATAATAATGACGACAATTTCTATGGCACCGTAACACAGCACATGCCGTTACAAAGGTGCCTCTACAAAACACAAACGCAATTAGTCAAAAGTACGCCTTAGAAAACATAATATGTCTTCAGTCGAGATTTGAAAGCCGCAACTGGATGGTCACCAAAATGTCTGCACTCATTGTAGCATTGTAGCACCTTTGCCTTAGTTATGCTAAATGTGGCTAATGGAATCTTATTTGGTCCAGTCTGAACGGTGACGAGTAAAAAAAGCATGTTCTTCTTTCGCTATCTTGTCTTCGTAACGAGTATCCATACATTTACATTACAGTTTTCGATGGACATTTTCCCAACATGTCTCCAAAGTCTCCTTTAAGGAGGAGTTAATGACAGTATTGTCAGGGCAAAAATTCGTCTGCATTGTCTGCCTGTTTCGACGATCGGCATCGCACAATGAGGGAACCTTCTGTCGCAGACAGTACACAAGCGTTGTGCCTATATTGTCACCGATCTGCTAGTTGGGCAAATCCTGTGAAGCCTCACAACTTCTAAATGTTCCATCGGCCAACACAAGTCATATGAATTTTCAGCAAGTTCTAATCAGACAAACTAAGCTAAACTCGGCTGACGCCTCAATTTCATCCTCCTCCGATATATATATAGTCCGAGTGTTAAAAATATTCTCACTGTAAGACCTCCGAAAAACTGATGACAAGCTACATTTTACTTTTTCGTGTACATATTTGTGCGTAGATATTACAAAAATAGATACACAGTTCACGATCAATTTGCATCTTTTTAAGAAGCAAATTAGTATCGAACTCTGTTTTTGGCAGTGGTGCATCAATCAATCACCGCTTTATGAATATTCAGTAGAAAGCGTACCATTTCACCGTTAGTAAATCACCGAACTTTGAATATTCAACAGCCAACGTCATAATTTCGTCATGAATTAAACACCACTTTATGAATATTCAGTAGCAAGCATGCTGTTTCTCGGTTGTAAACAAACGTCGATCCTACTATAATTATTATTCTTTTTAAGTGTTTAAAGAGTTCTAAAACAATTCAACTATGGCATAGTTATTAATTATTATCCGAAAATCAATACTAGGCCTTCTTCGCTAATTTTTTTGAGGTTATAGTGTTCCAATTGAATGATTTGCACGTTTTCACGGATGAGTAGCCATGGCCTACAGTGTCTTGGTGGGTGTCTTTTTTGTAATTAATCGATCAAATCGTCATTAGAGGTGCTAAGCTGACACAGACGCAACTTAAACAGTCAATATTCTAAAGGGAATTTGCGGAGACTGTCATAACGCTAAGATAAAATGTTAGACTAGTAGATTGTGCTTAACTAGAATGCGCTAAATGACGATCAGTTCTGACAATCTCTAGCCTACCTAATATAGCCGATGTATAGTAGGCCTAGAGAAAAATTATGTGGTCAAGCTCAATGGTTATATCCGGGAAAGGGCAACATTGGTGGAAAATGATCTAGTTTGGGCCAAAGTGTTTTTGATTACGGGACAAACGGATCATTGCAGTTCGAAGAGCGAAGAGGTCGGAGGGACGCTGTAGAATGCGAAGACGAATGAGATCTCTGAGATCTGTCGGAGCAAAACCCAGTTGGATATAGGAGGTGCGAGTAAAGTTGGTAATATGTAGCATACAAAGAAAATGAGAAGTGACCAATGAGAAAGAGTGCTTGGAAATAAGAGTAGTATAATAGGCCTATCTGCCATGTCATCTGGTCACCTGGTGCCGTCAGCTCGTGGAGCTCTGGCGACAGTCACGATGTAACCGCTCCAGTGTTTCCTCTCTCTTGTCGCCTCTCTTAGAGCCTCCAAGCTCATACCAGACTTTAATCCAACCATTTCTTCCTTGGTCTTCCTCGTCTTTTTCTTCCCTCTCTGCATGCCATCATCAATTCTTTTTCCAAACCGTTTGATCTCATCTCATCTGCCATGTACAAAATGAATAGGAGCGGCGCTAAGACAGAGGACTCTAGCTCTGGCACACAAAAAGACAGGGACCTAAACAGACCTTAAATTTCCAGGGGACAGGACTCACAGGAGTACATTTACACAGGACCTGGTGACCACTGTATCTGCCAGGTCACCAAACACAATGTCTTCTCTTTTGAAGGTTTCCTATTGCTTGTACCATTGCTTGTCCATCGATAAATATAATTTGTCTGGAAGGGTCACATGAACTGCGTCGCGACTTATGAGCATATCGCAAAATGTGGTCATGTCTCATATTATATGCGGGAGGTCTTGTATTGGCTCCCTTTCCCGCAGCAGATTGCCTACAGGGTCTGTGTGTTGGTTAGGCGGTGCTTTGAGGGATTAGCCCCATTGTATCTGCAAGAACTCTGTTTTCCCAGCGTCGATACACTCAGTTGGCGGACCAAGCTGAGCTTCCATTAGATATATGACTTCACTTATAGCCATTAAGCTTCTGGCCGCCATTTTGTTTCTCTTGCCGTGCTACACAATATGTGCCATTGGTTCCCTCGTATTCCTTGACCTCGAAAGTGTTGATTTAGAACCTGAGATCATGTTTCCATAGCATATATGACTTCACTTATAGCCATTTTAATATTCTGGCCGCCATTTTGGTTTTCCTGCAGTACCTCATAGGTGACCTTGGTTCCATTGCTTTCCTTGACCTATAAAATGTTGATTTTGGCTCTGAAATCATGTTTCCATTGCATACATAACTTCACTTACAGCCGTTTAAGCTTCTGGTCGCCATTTTGTCCGCCATTTTGATTTTATTTGCAGTGCTGCTTCTGTGCTTTTGGTTCCATTGCATTTCTTGAAACTTATAATCTTAATTTAGAGTCTAAAATCGTGTTCCTATCGCATACACTACTTAACTTATAGCCATGTGAAGCAGCTGATCGCCATTTTGTCCGCCATCTTGTTTTCCCATGCAACCCCAAAAATTCCAGCTTGCTAACCACGATTTTCGTTTTCAGCAGGGTCAAATTAATATAGAAATGCCTGTTAGCAAGTTTTTACATGATTTGCTTCTAACAGTGTCGTTTAAGATTCCAAGCCGCGGTCTATATTGGCAAAAACCTTGGTGGCGTCTTTTTTGGTCCACCCTGTATATTAATTGTCGTCCGATCTCTGTGTATCTTCACCAGGACAAAGTGTATGGATTAAGTTCATGTAGAGATTTGCTTGTCATCAGTTTTTCCTGGGTGACTCTTCTTGTCTGCCCGTCTAATAAGCTGGTTGAAGAACTATGGACAATATGGGCAGCAGCATGTCTCAAAGTTAATATCCTTGATGCTCACCTTGATAACTTCAAGAACTTGACTGCAAACTTGGAGGAGCAAGACGAGTGCTTCCAAGAGGATATTCTAGGCTTTAACCTTTACCCCTCGAATAAATTTTCCGCACCAACCCACCCAGCTCGGAATAAAGTTGACGTTATTTCCGATATTGCATATTTTCCCCAAGGCGGTGGCAAAGATTGCGACAGACAGACAGGTAGCGTGTAGCTTATATTAGGGGATGCCTTGTATCCTTTGGGGTATATGACAGATAGACAGACAGTGACAGACAGACAGACAGACAGCGTGTAGGTTGTTTGAATGGTGCCTTGTATAGTCATCCTTATGATTTGGTGGCTCTGAAAAGAGCCGTTTGTTGTGGGCAACCGCCGTCACTGCCAGAAGCCATTATGATGGTGATGATGATAATGATGATAATGATGAAGCCACTCTACTTGTACTTTAGTAGCGTATGGTACTTTTCATAGCATGTCTTCAGGTGCAACCCAGGCAGACTCGGACATGTTTTGCAGAAGTAGTTGGTCCATCTGCGGCACCCAGGTGTTTTCCTGTCACTGCACACCGCGCAGTCCTTATCTTTTTCTGTGTGTTCGATGATATGTAGCTTGCCATTGAGCCGCACGACCTTGTCGGTGCTTCTAGGACGTCTGACACGACGTACAGGAGCGCGGACATCGGCGACAAGCTGCTCAATCATGTGCCGGCGGAAAGTGAGGTGAGCCACTGGAGCAAGGTCCTGCTGCTTTCTGTTGATGTTGAACAGGATGAAACTATTGACACATGCCACTTCCAGCAGCCAGAAGAACGACTTTCGCCACCACTTCACTGACTTGCGAGCGAAGTTGTAGCTCGTGCAGAGGTGATCTGCACGGTCCACAGCTCCCATCTTCGCCGTATAGTCAATGATGACTGTGGGCTTCTGAACCGTCACAGGACCAGCTCTACTATGGCGCTGAACAGGCTGCACTGCAGATCCATGGAGCGTGCTCAACATCAGCACCACGCGTTTGTCTTGCCATGCTAACACCGTGGTCTTCTTTTCTCGCTGAAAAGCAAGAACTTCTCCAGCATTCATTTTCTTCTTCTTCAACTCGTCTGGAAGACCCTGCCTGTTGCGCATTACTGTGCCAGTTGTTTGAATTTGAAGGTGCAGCAGCTCCATCGCCAAGTGGTACCCAGTGTAGAACCTGTCAGTGTACAGATGGTAGCCACTGCCATTCGATTTCGCCAAAAGTTCCCGGCAGAGAGTTAGCACGATTCGTGAGGTGAAGGGAAGTTCTGGGCGATCCAGCTCTTTGGTTGTCTTCTTCCCGTAATACGGCACGAATGTGGAGATATAGCCATGGCGACTCTCTGCCAGCACGTACACTCGAGTCCCCACTTGGTTGGTTTCTGGGGGTTGTACATTTTGAAACCCTTGAAGGAGATGGTGGTTTCGTCGATGGCAATATCTTGTTCCGGGATATAAAGGTCAAGGCATTTGCCTTTGATGTACTCCAAGACATTTCTCACCTTATCAGCTCTTGTTTGGCATGGTGCACTGGCAGGAACTGGAGGGCTAATATGCAGCATCCAGTGTATCTGGAGGAAGCGATAACGTGTGAAGACGTCACTGAAGAATGAACTTACATTCAACCAATCTTTTGAAAAAAAGTCTTGTAAGTTTGGCTTCGAATTCAGTGCCATATTCAGCACAACGCCAAGGTAAGCCTTGATCTCCTCCAAATCCACATCCTTCCAGTCCAACCAAATGGAGCGAGGACGATGTTGTGTCCCGTCCAGCCAAAAATGGGCTAGATGTTGGTCTGCTGAACTATTTCTGAGAGGAGTTCATCAGTGAAGTACTGTTGAAAGTACCCCACTTCATTCAATGGAATGTTGGCCCCTCTCAGCTGAAATCCTGGTTCGGCCACCGTAAACGGAAGCGGAGCAAAGTCCGGTGCTGTTCCACTGATTTTCTTCCATGTTTCGTCATCATCATCCTCACCATCATCATCATCACCATCACTGTCAGGCTCAGCAATATCCTCCTCCGAGGAAATGCTGTCATTTGAGCTGTTATTCTCTCCTATGATAGTCTCATCACCACTGCTGTTTTTCTCATCAGAGGTATCCATGTCATCGATCATTTGGAGGACGTCTTCACCACACAGACGTTTTGTCATTTCGTTATATGAGGTTTACACAAGCAATCGACTAATGTCTCTCACGGTTGGAGCAGAAGAGACTTTGTCTTTGGGATACTATCTCTTCAGGCAGCTTTGTCCTAATTAGGTCAGACTTATAACCATGGCTCGGGTATGTAATTAGAGCTGCCTGAGGGAATCAGACACCTAGGAACTAGCACACACACACACACACACACACACACACACACACACACACACACACACACACACACACACACATGTATATATGTATTTATCTACTACAGATCTTACAACTGGCCTGTAATTGGAGCAAGTTGAATTGCTCTTGCTATGTAGGACTATAGACACATTATATATATATATTATATATTTCAATATATATTTATATTATACACTACAGCCACTGACCTACATGTTTCTAAATAGCCCAGTACATAATTCGTTGGTTTATGGCAACTTTTGGTCCACTTAATACACACCCAGATTAGTCATAGACATTTGTCCGCTTATACCGGCCAGCCGAGTGCAAGCCGGTTTATTTACCGCTTTACCGCTCGGGTGTCCGGTACCAGCGGACATACGTCCGCTGGTACCGGACACCCGAGCGGTAAAGGTTAAACGTCGATGTCAATGACAGTATAACGAGAACATAAATCATTTGATGCCCGAAAGTGATTTACAGTATCTGGAAAATGCAGGGCTTTTTTTTACTATCTTACCTTCTGCAATCTGAGCCTTGAATTCTGCCAATCTGAGAACTTCCGATGTGTTGTTTTGTTGCGAACGAGCTCGACTGTACAGTAGCCATGCATTCACTACAGCCATGTCCAGATAATGGAAGAACAGTCTGTGATACCATTTCTTTGATCGAATGGTAATTCGATAAAGTCCCATGAGGCTGTCGAGCAAATCAACACCACCCATGTGCTGGTTATAGATGGAGATTATCTGAGGGCAGTCAATTTCCTTTCTTGCTTTCTGTGCCGAAAACCATCGCATCACTTTTATTCTGGGCTCTGTGCCCACATAATAATTTATGTTGAAAGAAGGTTGACGACTTTGTTGTCATACCACTGTACAAATGTAATGGTGACCCCATCTACATCAGTCGTGTACTCTGCCATGGATCCGCGGCCAATCTTCTTCAAATCTTTTTCAGATTTCGCTGAAAAACCCTGCAGCCTGTTTACTCTCACTGTCCCAATACTTTGTATAGATTGGTGTTCCAAATACACAAGCAGATCAATGCTAGTAAAATAATTGTCAAAGTACAACTTGTGTCCAACAGGTGGAATGGTCCTGGCCAGGCGCACTACGACGTTGGCACTTGGTCCACAATCCTTTTCTTTAGCAAGGACATGATTTTCTTTACCCGTATACACTTCCATGTCATATGCAAAACCTGATTTACCAGAAAGTACCCAGGTCTTGTAGCCCCACTTGTGAGGTTTGCTTTTATTGTACTGCTTCAGTCTGCTGCGACCTTTGAAAGGCACAACTTGTTCGTCTACACACAATGACTCCTCCTTAGGAATTGTATTGAGACAATCGCGAATCTGTGTGATTAGTGATCTGATCTTATGGAGTCGATCGCCATCTGGTTCTGCAGCCGTATTATCCGCACAGAGAATGGTTGGACGACATCATCGGGTGGAGAAGAGGAGCTGAATCACATGGCGATGGACAGGGAACAGTGGAGATTTTTGGTGAAAATGGCAGTGGACACCTACGGGCGTTGAGCCCATGGTGCCTGATGATGATGATGATGATGGATAAAACGCTTGATTTCTTCCCATCTGTTGACTGTCATGACTTCCGATACGTTGTTTACTTTGTATTTGGCATTCCAGTATCTTCTTGCACTGGGTAGTATGATCAGAGACATCCACAGAAACTTTTCTAACTCTGGAACTGTCAGCTTGAGGGGTTTCTCAGGACGAATTTGAACAGCGTAAAGGTTAGTCTGTTCAACGATATGCTGCTCCAGCGTAACTGGGAATAACTTCCTAAAAAACTGAATAGGAGTTTTTAAATCCACAACATCCGGACCAAGACTCTCATCGCCGGAGAAGGGTGATCGCCTTTCTACAGTGACTCCAATTACATAAAAAAGATTTCCATATTTACTCCCAAATACTACATTTTCGTTTCCTAATTATATACACTGGTATTTCATACCAATAAATTAGTATAACATAATCATAAAATTACTACAATGTTATCTAGTCAATATTACTAATAAATCACAATTATACCTGACTTATCCAACAATGAAAAAGTTCTGTTGAAACGGAAAGCAGTCATCAGCATAGTGTTTATGTTACCATTTTCGTAATTCTTTGTTACAATAGTCGTTTATTCTAACTCTACCAACTAAATTCTATCAGAAAACCACACAAAACGGATATTTGACGTAGTTTAAATTTTACCTGGATATGAAATCCAACAATAATGAAAAAATGTGGAAAATTCTGATTTCGTCGATAAATACACGGTTTTTCGGAAATATTTCAGAAATAGAACAAGAGCATAGATATATAAACAAAGACTAGATTTCAGTTTATTATTATATCTACTATCCCAGAGATACGCATAGTGATGCCAATTAGCAGCGTAGAGTTCATTGACCATGCATGGCAGAAATGATGCCAATCGGCATCACTATGCGGTAGAGGGTTAAAGCTTCTGTCGCTGTCTTTTTATTGAAAAATCTGCATCAGTAATGGGATTTTTTGAATGCTTCAGCATGTGCTTTGTTTAGTCGAGATTGAGGAAAACTTAATTTGTGGATTGTAATCACAGCATGTGAGCAATTCTACTTTACTACTTGTGCAATCTATTACGTTAGTTTTATGAAAGAAATTCCCGAAACATTTGACAAAGCTTTTGATTCTTTGTGATTATCTCTGTTTTTAATCATTTTTCTGCTTCCCAGGGTAAATGTGATTATACAGCATGTGCTCAACTCACAAATGTTTAAGTGACCTGCAGACAAGCCAGGCAACTGTAGTGTGTACCGAGACAGTACTCCTCTAATTTTACCAGTGCAGCCCTGCTGCTTCTTTACGCTGAAGGTAGTCAACAAAGTGTGCCTGTTTATCTGTATGAGATGTAATTCTGCTTTCACGAATACAAGTGAAGTGGTCTGTTAAAGATATTGAATATATCTTCAATAACAGTGCCTACAGTCACGGTGCGCTAAATACCAGCATGGGATTGGACCTCAACAAACGTGGAAACTATGGTGGAGAGTTCATGTGCTACGTAAATAGAGACGAACAACATCCTATAATGCAATCAATATGGCACAATCGTCGAAATCATTCGACTGCAGGATCCGATAACCAAGTTTTTTTTTAAACAAGGAGCATGTACTGAGTGTCTTTATTGACTTTGAGATCTTGCCCACCGATCCCAGACATTGAATACTGAAAGATGACCAGATTCATCCAATTATGTGCAACAGGAACTGGACAACACTGTTGTCCATTGCATGATAAGCTTGACTGGATCACAACCATGCAAAACCTTGGGCACTTCATTTGACTCGCAATTGCTCAGCGCTTCAACGTGAAACTCCGATGCAGTGTCCAACGGGAACGCCTACGCGTAGTGAGCTTGAAGGGGTGCAAACATGTAAATGTATATATATATATATATATATATATATATTTATTGCATCCTTTTAAATGTGCTCCTTTCAATAATGGTGCTTGCACTCATGCAGTGGAATTGCAGAGGTTTTCAGGCTCACACACGTGAGTTTTCAGCGCTATCTGCAAAAAGCAGCTGTCTCTCTCTCCAGACATAGTATGTGTGGAGGAAACACTGTTAAATCCAGAAAATCCTAATTTTGCTGATCACTCCACAGGATCACCCTCTACGTCATGGATTGGGTCTTGCCATATTGTTAAAGGAGAGCATCATTCAGATACTACTAGTTCTGGAAGAGACAGACGGAATTGAAAAACAGGGCATTGAGATCTGTACAGAAAATGGTAAATTGAAAATAATATATACATTATACAACCCTCCTGGATGTTTGTTTGGTTACTAAAGACCAGGTTAACTGTTTTTTCCCCACGCAGAAGCATTGTCGTGTTCAACTTCAACACACACAGTAAAAGCTGGCGAGATGGGAAGTCAGACAACCGAGGAGGAAAACCGAAGGAGGTCATCCAGGAAAAAGACCTTGTGATCTTGAATACTGGACAGCCGATCTCGAATGCTGAACAGCCGATCTTGAATACAGGACAGCCAACTCTATGCCCTCGGATTAATACATGGTAAATAATTCTGTATAATTCTGTAATCGACCTTGCAGTAACTAGAGATGTGGTCATACGAATCTGTGATGCACCCACAGTGTCATCGGGCCACTTGAAGTGATGTAACTTTTGTTCTACTTGAAATATTTTGGTTAAATTTTAACATTTTACGTAAATATGATTTGCCTTTTAACTTGAAGAATGTCATTTTAAAATTCTTATTTCTGGCGGAGATATTTGCAAAAAAAGTAGAGGCCCTTTTTGGCCCAGCCTGTGTGATTTTCTTATTGGCCAGGTTGAGTAGCACTCTTTGTGTGTTTGAAGTTGAGTAGCACTGTTGTGTTTCACTGCATAAACTGCTTTTGTGTTCAAACAGACGGCGACCGCTGCAATTTCCTGGTCGGCTGTGTTGGTGCATTAACACTCGCAAGTCAGTTGGTCTACGTCAACGTCAGATGCAAGATGAAGATCCTTACGACTTCATGACATCCTTCAAGAAGCTGTTCTACATCTCCGTCTTCACCTACACATGATGTATAAACCACGTGACGGATCTGACAGACGCAGTTCAGCGCACTTCAGTCGTCGTGTGAATGGCACATGCTTTATAGACATAAACTCAACGCCACGACCGTTCATTGACTCTTCAAGGCACAGCTGCTTCTGAATTTAAATTCTGAAAATACAGTAATAAGAAAAAGCATAGAAAATTTAAACCTTTACCTTGTTGGAACGATAAATGTGATGATGCCATATATCAAAGAAATAAATCTAGGAATAAAATGAAGAAAACAAGAGAGTTAAGTGATTACTTAGACTATAAAAACAAGAAGCCATTGTTAAGCAAACCCTTAAAACATAAGCGAAATCCAGCTGGGAAATTATAGCTCAGATATAGATCCAACTAAGCTGGGATCAGTGCGGAATTGGGCGCAAAGGATGAATGGTGTCGCCGCTTACTCCACAATATTCCTACACTTAGTCGACATGCGAGCCAACCCACCGTCACCGTGACCCTGCTGGAAGGAGTGCCGGACAACCTTCGAACAACAACGTAAACTACAAAAAAGAGGAGCGTCATGCAACCGGCTGAACGGACACCTACCAACCCTCAAAGAAGTCGACTACAACCGAGAGGAATTCGTGCAAATGGACGGAGAAGTGATGACCTTTCGAAAGGAGTGCCGAAAAACTCTCGACAACAGCGCCAACAACCGCTGAGAAAGAAAATGAAGAACAATTAAATTCGCACCATCGGACAACGGAGGTCGACCGTTGGAAAGTGTGTCGAACAACCGAGACAACAGCGCCAACAACAGCTGAAGAGGTGCGTCACACAACCGGACGACGGAAGGTATGTCTACCGACCGCAATGAACAACGCCTACAACAACGGCGAACAACGTTACAACAACCGACGACAACACCAATGTTTACAACACCAACAATGGACCCTGCCTTCGTGCTGCTGGAGGCAGGAACCGAACGAAATAAAGAAAATGAAAAGTACGGACAAACTGGAATGAAAGCGAGTGGATGACGAACCCTGAAGCGGTGACAAGACGGGCGAGTCAACCGTTCGCCTAAATAGAAAACACTCGGCCATTCACGATTTTTGCGTTAGCCACCGATTCGTGTTAACCAATCAGTGTGGAGCCTGCTTACAGTGAAAAGCATAAATAGACGTCGATAGAGTTGGGGAGCAATCTATATAAATAAAAATCTAACCGCGTTTGGCACGGCTTCAAAGATCTCCGAACTTTCTTCATTTATTGCTTTCGAAACTTCACCAAAACGTTTAGTTCCAACACGGCCGGGTTTGCAGAATACTTTTTGCGAAAAAGCGCAATGTTTTAAACAAAAAAAGCAACTTTGCAAATTCTACCGTTTTCAAAACATACGCCCGTTGATAAGTGTCTTCCGTTTATGTAGCGCATTTCAACACATTCGATTCCGGCCTAAAAAAAGGAAATTTTCAAATTCTACCGTTTTCAACACATACGCCTGTCGATAAGCCTTGGTTCAGTGTGTTCCCTTTATGTAGCGCATTTCAACACATTCCATTCCTCCGTCCTTCCCTCCCTCCTTCCCTCCCTCCTCCTCTCTTGCGGCCTTTTTACTGAAGCGTTTTAGGCCGCAATCCGCTACCGGGAAGGGACGGCCCTTTCTCCGTCCCTCCCTTTCACCCTCCCTCCCTCCCTCTCCCTTGCGGCCTTTTTACTGAAGCGTTTTAGGCCGCAATCCGCTACCAGGAAGGGACGGCCCTCCCTCCCTCCCTCCCTTGCTACCGGGAAGGGACGGCCTTCCCTTCCTCCCTCCCCCCTCCCTCCGTCCCTCCCTCTCTTTCTCCGTCCCTCCCTCCCTTTTTCCCTCCCTCCCTCCCTCCTTCCCTCCCTCCCCTTCCCTTGCGGCCTTTTTACTGAAGCGTTTTAGGCCGCAATCCGCTCCCTCCCTCCCTTCCTTCTTCCCTCCCTCCCCTCCCCTCTCCGAACTTTCTTCATTTATTGCTTTCGAAACTTCACCAAAACGTTTAGTTTCAACACGGCCGGGTTTGCAGAATGCTTTTTGGGAAAAAGCGAAATGTTTAAAAAAAAGCAACTTTGCAAATTTACCGTTTTCAAAACATACGCCCGTTGATAAGTGTCTTCCGTTTATGTAGCGCATTTCAACACATTCGATTGCGGCCTAAAAAAAGCAAAAAAAAGGAAGGGGGAGGGGGAGGGGCTAGGTAAGGGGGTGGGGGAGGGGAGGACGGTCTTTTCTGCCACAGCAACGCGTGGCCGGGTTCAGCTAGTTATCCAATAAATTATTACACAAAAATGGAACCCCATAATGGTCAGTAATATCCCCTTTACTATTTCTTTTGATGATCAATGATATACCAGCAGGCCCCAACGGTGTAAATTTATCACTCTTTGCTGATGACAGTGCAGTTTACATGGGCCACAAAAATACAAAGGTTTTACTAGAAAATATACAACGGACAGTTGATGCAATACACAAATGGTGTGATGAAAGTAGTTTTAAAATTTCATTAGCCAATACTGTAGGTGTACTGTTTACAAACAAAAAGCATATACCTAATATTAATATTAAATTCGGTAAAGATACTATTAAAATGGAAAATAAGGCAAAATTTCTAGGAATGATCTTTGATAGAAAACTCAATTGGAAGGCACATATAGACTATACATAACAGACGAATGCAAAAAGAGGCTAAACACTGTGAGAGCAGTCTCAGGCTATAATTGGTGGGCATCTAAAAAATCCTTATTAGCAATATATAAGGCCTCCTGGCCTTGAGTGCTGCTATATGGCTCAGAATGTTGGTGCCTGAGAAAAGAAGATGAAAGAAGACTGCTGGTAGCAGAGATGAGCTGGCTGAGAGGAATACTGTGCAGATCAAGGATAGAAAGGATACGCAACGAAATAACTCGTCAAGAAAGCGGACAAAAAGAAACAGTAATCGACGGAATCAGGAAGAGAAGGCTGACTTGGTTCGGACATGTAACACGGATGGAGGAGAAACGATTGCCAGCAACAGTGCTATATGGACAAACAGAGGGAGAAAGAAGCAGAGGAAGACCAAAAAGACATGGATGAAGAACATGACAGAGGACCTAGAAATGAAGAGCTTGGACATACGAAGAGCAGTGGATAAGACCAGAGACAGAGCAACTTGGAGACGTCTTGTAAAGGCCTCATCGTCAGCATACGCTTGACGGAAGAGAAATTGGAAGGCCTTGATTAGATCAATCCTAGATTATGGAGATGTGGCCTACGCTTCAGCATGCAAATCGCATTTAAATAAAATCACGTCTAAGCAAGCCGAAGCTTTACGGTTGTGCTGTGGAGCACCAAAGGGAACGGAGGTGATGAAGATCGAGCAATACGCCCTTTTCAGCTGAAAGATCGTAAAGTGAAGGAGAAGCAGAGAGAGAGAGTGATCGCACTATTCAACGGACGAAAAACTACTATCAACAAAATATCCACCAACGTGTTCACCAACATACAGATAAGTTTAAATTTAAACATGCTGAAAAAAATTCAAAACAAATGCAATAGTGAAACCAATTGTAAAGCCAATTGTAAAGCCAATTGTGAAGCCAGATGTGAAACTAAGTCAAAATATGTTGAACACAGATGTAAGCGTAAATGATGTAAAACTGGATCCAATTGACCCAATTGTGAAACCAATTACAAATCCAAATGTTCTGAACAAAAGTGATTTCAAACTGAATTCAGCTACGAAATCAATGAAAGAATGTGTTACTGCAACTAATCGAAAATCATTGAGTAACAGCTCATTGAATAGTATCATGTCTGTCACTGAAAACATTGGTTTAAATGACAGTTCTGCAACTAAACAAAATAACACTCAACAGAACAACATAGAAACTGGAAATATCAAGCATGTAACACCAAACAAACACAAACATCAAAGCAATACAGAAACAAACACCATTACAATTGACAATGCAATGAAAGCATTACACTATCGTCCTCTCACAGACACGCAAAGACAAGAAATATACGATCGTAATTTACGGACAGTGTTTGTAAAAGCAGAAGGAGACATACTGACTAAATATTTCAAACACAAACCCGACCAGCTAAGTAAAGAGCTAGTTGAAGGTGCAGGGGGTCCCGTAGAGAGAGTGTACTCTGGGAAAAATGGAGTACTACGAATCATTGTAAAAGATGAAATACAAAAAAATCGACTATTAAAAATAAGAAACTTAAACAACTTTCCTGTGACAATGAGTTTGCCATTTTCTTTAAATAAAAGGAAAGTTAATGAAAATAAAAAACAAAATTTCTGCACATCTGCTCCTCAGCAAAATGTAATTACTAAACCGGTTCCAAATACATCTACTTCACAACAAAATGTCAACTACACAGTGAAAGGTGTAATTTATGGATTATTGGAGGATCAAGATAATCTTGATGAGATTGCAGACAGGATAGGAGCCGAGTACATGTCCATCCTGGGAAATTATTGCTACAAGTAAAACTACACTGGTGGCCTTTAACAAAGATGCGGAATTGCCTGAATTTATTGAAATAGCCAATGTTAAATATAAGGTGCACCCGTACATCCCTCGCCCCAAACGCTGCGATTGGTGCCAAAAATTTGGGCATGTTAAATTTGAATGCACCAGCACCAGAGAAACTGTATGCAGCAGATACAGTCAAAACCATGAATATAAGGACTGTCATAGTGTCAGCGTACACAAATGTGCTAACTGTGGACAGGGCCATAGTGCCGCCTTTAAATTGTGTCCTACATTCTTGAAATATCAAACTGCCCTTAAAATAAGGACCACTGAAAAAATTCCTTTCAGTGAAGCACTAAAAAAATCAGAAATTCCAGATAATCCCAACACTGTAACATTTACAAATACTAAATCAAAGCTTACTTTTGCGGAAAAGGTGAAGAGTGGGTCTAATGAAACTTGGCCGAAGTCACCTGTAATTGCTGGCATAGTTGAATCTGCAAAAACAGAAGTCTGTAACAATGGAAACAGAAATAACAGTGGAAACAGAAGAAGATAAATCCCAAAAGGCAATACAAAATTTATTGCCTTTGATAGAAGCAAATATCAAATAATCAAAACAAATATTACAGACAGTGAAACTGAAAATATCAGCCCCACCACAGATAAAATTGAAACATTTATACTGGGTGTGATTGCAAGTATTGATAAGGCTCAGAATAGAGAACATGCCAAATATATTTTGTGTGTCAGGCCGCCTCAAAATTAATATTTGATCACGAAATTGAAATTAAATGTGAAATGATTCATTTATTGATTTAAAGGTAAAATCAATCCGGCTTTCGTAAACATAAAATTCAAAAACGGCAAGTCGACTGAAAAACCATAAGAAGAAAACCAAAGTGGACCATACACCTAGAGAGGTGGACACAACTGATCAGAAGCTCCAAGCAGTAGGACAACTCAAGGGAAACGCCAACAGAGCAGAACCTGAAAACATTGCCGCAGTATTAAAGGCCATCAAAACATCAACGCGGGACTTTGATCAGTTCCACCTCTTCTCCTGCCGCTTCAGCTATCTCACGCTGCAGCTTGTGGGGTTTCCGTTGCATAGTTCTCTGCCGGTGCTTTGCAGGTAGACTGTTCTGTTGAGTTTGTTTATAGCCAAGTCCCTCTTCTCGCCGGGAATATCAGTCCATTTCTTTGTTTTCCCTCCCTCTGGTGTTGTGTTCCTTTCATCCTTTCCACGGCTAGAGGTTATTGCGCAGTGGGGAGTAGTTTGTTCTGTATTTATGACCGCTGCACTACATCCCTCTTGTTGACCAATCGCCGTTTCCAGTGTTTAGATGACTCAATCAGAGGCAAAAAAGAAATCTACTACAACTACTAGATGAGAAAGCAGTGAAAGCTAGCCTCACGAAGTCAGTCACTAGATGGCAAGAGCGCCAGACTCACACACCTTCACATACCAGACAAAAGCAAACCAAAAAAAGTAAAAGTACAACCACGAGGAGTCATCTACGGATTGCAGGAGAGTGATGAAAACTTAACCAGCATAGCCCGAACCCACGGACTGAAATCCATCATCAATATAGGAAATCCGAAAAGCAATAAAACGACCCTCATACATTTCGAGTATGGGGTTTAACTGCCCACCCATGAATACCTAGAAGGATGCAGATACAGGATCTGGCCCTACATCCCGAGGCCGAGACGCTGCAACAATTGCCAAAAGTACAACCACGCTACCCAACACTGCACTGAGAGCACCGTCTGCAGCATCCCTTCCTCAGCTGCCCAAACAAAGAGGAACCCAAATGCGCAAATTGCCTACAGGCGCATAGCGCTGCATTCGGAAAATGCCACACATATAGGGAACAGACAGAACAAATAAAGACAGAAGTGGAGCAGAGGGCCCTCTATTCTGAAGTGGTAAGGCATCCAGACAGAAGGAGACTCCGAACGCATATGAGGAAGAGGAACGCATAACAGAGTTTCTAAACTTCGACCAGGATATCTACCGAACAGCGAACGACCCCAGCAAAGGCAGTACGGATTATTCCAAACATCAAACAACAAAATTCGTTCTGGGCATCCTTGCGCTGCTCAACACTAACAAGAGCACAACTGAAATGCAGGAAATCATCGCGGAAACAGCCTCGAAGCTCCTCTACAACGGATCCATGAATTTCCAATACCAGTCTGAAAAACCATAACCAAGTAAACAAACTATAAACACACGAAATCAAGACCAAAACATGGAACTATCAATTCTCCAATGGAACGCCTGAGGGCTCATGAAGAATAGACATGAATTAAGGAACTATCTACACAAATCTACCCGACCCCCGGATGTGACCTTCCTAAAACAAAAAACAAACACCCCCAAAGTCGAAGGATATACCATAATCAGGAAAGACAACGAAAACACAAGGCCTAGCAACTCTTGTGAGGTCTGGAATCAACTACGCACCCAAAGACATGGACAAAATGGAAAAAGTAGAAACCTTGGCCATTGAAATAAATACAACTAGGCTACAGGACAACTACAAATAACCAACGCCTACATCCTCCCACAAACAGAAACAGACAGGCAAACACTAAGCAAAGTGTTCCACAGCCACCGAACGATGGCGTACGACTGCAATCACTATGTAGGCCTAACAAATACCTCACTTGGCTCGGACCACCTGGGACGCACGGACGCACACTAACGGAATCACTGGTCATAACTACCATGACCAGTGGTCGGTAAAGCGGTCGGCCTACATGAACGAAAATACGAAAAAAGGCTTTTTCAGGCCTACGCTATGAGCAGACCTCTATATATAACCTCACACTCAACGTATGACCCTGCTAATAGCCATTGAACATTTATGCAGAGACTTTTGCAGAGACATTCATTACATCTACTATAGTTAGTGTTCATTTAATCATTTCATTTAAAATTGATGCAGAGAATTTTGCAGACACTTTCGTTACGTTTACTATAGTTTCTGTGTTTTTTAATGAACATTTATGCATAGACTTTTGCCGAGACCTTCGTTTCGTTGACTATCACTATGTTTTAATACAAAATAAATTTTTCAAAATAAATAATTCATTGTTGATATCGGCGATATGTTGAGATTTCATCCAATAGGTCGCACTTTTGATGGTCGCCCCTTTGTCTCAGTCGCTCTTTTGATCGTCGCTCTTTTGATCAGTCGCCTTTAAAATCGGCGCCCTTTGAAGTCGCTCTTTTGATGGTCGCCCTTTCGAAGTCGCCTTATCGATAGGATACGCTCAACTTCACCGTCATGCTTGAGACTGCTGTCACATCTTCAATCTTTACCTCAATTGTTCACGCTTTGTATATTCTCGGATTGACTATTGTAATTCTGTCCTTATTGGTCTGCCTAAGGTTCGCCTAGCTCCTCTGCAATCTGTACTCAATGCTGCTGCTAGGCTCAATGCCCGTATTCCTCGATTCTCCCACATTTCTTCATTCATGACTGAACAACTTCACTGGCTTCCACTTTCGGGCCGTATACAATTTAAAGTCCAAATTTTGGTCATCAAGTCTCAAATGGGTCTTGCTCCGAAGTATCTGTGTGATCAGATATTTGGCCCCCTTTCTAATAATGGTGATGTCAACGCGTTTCTTTTTCTGTTTTTAGCTACGAAAGCTGTAGGTCGCTACAGAACTTCTCTTTTAGGTCCTCTGATCGGCTTGACCTCTTTGTTCCCCGAGTCAGGACCGCCATGGCGCAATCCAGATCATTTGCCTGCATTTGTCCCTCCAGTACCGGCCTTAGGCAGTTGCCTAGGGCGCCGCAGGCTTGGGGGGGGGGTGCGCCACGGCACCGGCGAATTAATTTTTTACACTATTTTTTTAACTCAAGACTTTCGCTAATGGAACGAATTTAAAATAACTATTGATTCATTGCACCTGTTCAGGCTGGCCTAATTAAATTTCAAGAACTGCATAAATTTTATATCGAAAATAAAATTCGATTTTTAACGGCATTCCGTACTAGAGCTTTGCTTTAGGAGGCAGAAGTTAGAATACGCGACGCTCAATTTCGATAGTGAAAATGTTGCAAGAAATGAAGTGTATGAAATGGGAGTGGTCCTTGCTGAGTATGAAGATGAGATTACAACATTAGGCTACAGCATATTCAAATAAATTTCCATCAAAGAGGGCGCCATTTCCACAAGAGTGTATTTTAATACTTTTTTTTGACTTAAACCATTCTCCACAAAATTGATCATTGTCCAGCCTTCAGTGTAGGCCTACTAATAAAGAAATTATAATGAATTGTTCAGTTGAGCCTACAAGGCCGTAGTTAGGGTAATGCTTTGAGTGTTTCAACACCCCGGAAATTAAATAATGTAAAAATGAAATAATTATGCATTTCATCGCGGAAAAGTGTTTTTGGACGTCAGAAAATTCGACGACTAACAATTAAAAGTCGTCAGAAAATTTCGCCCAAAAAAGTCAGCCGCAGCGTGTACACACCTTAAAATTCACGGTCCATCGAAATAAAATCTTGGCTACGACCTTGTGAGCGTATACCGGCTCTGGCTATTTCATCTTTATATTCTGACGTGGGCTGAACAATTGAGTGGGTATTTAAGGGCGCCAAATGCAGGCCTAGGCCTATGTCTGGGGCGCCAAATGCAGTGGCGTAGCTAGACACCAAGTTGAACCCGGGCCAAGGGCGGATACAGAAACTTTGGATGGGGGGGGGGCAAAAATTCTTGGGTTGTGTTTGGGGAAAAAAAATTGGCATTGGGTCTGGGAAAAATTCTTGGCCTTAGGTGTGGAATTTTTTTCCCGTATCCGCCATAAAAGTTGATGACCTTTTTTTTAGTCGTCCGGTCAAATTTTAAGGAAAATCCTACCATTTCATCAGTAAATATATCAAATTTTAAGCTTCCTGAAACCCAATGGGGGGGGGGCCACGATACATAGGTGTTTCTAAATGGGGGGCCATGGCCGGATTGGCCCCCCCTGGATCCGCCTCTGACCCGGGCAGCAAACCAACTCAATAAAACAGTCAACATTGATCGTAATTAAGATACCAATATGATTAATTCGTATTTTGAAGGTGGCAAGTAGCAAATAATAGACCTAGGTGTAGCTATATGCCTATATATATATAAAGTCAGTATAATTGTAATAGGCCTAATTCACTTACTATCATTCAACAAATTTGCTGCCACATAGGGCCTACCTTAAAATATTAACATTGTTATGCCTACATTAGAAACTGAGCAATAGCCTACGCAACTGCAATTAATCTCCAGCTAGTTGTGGGGCGCTGTGGTGTAGTGGTGGCGTCCTTGCCTTGAAGCCGGAAGGTTCGAATCCACCCTCAACCGCGTAAGGACCTTGGGCAAGTCCTTCACTCACAATTGCTCAGCGCTTCGGCGTGAAACTCCGATGCAGTGTCCGCTCTGCATTCGGGAGCGCCTCTGAGTAGGAGAGCTTGAAGGAGCGCTATAACAAATGCACATACAAACAAACAAAGTTGAAATAGTTCGAGCAATCAGGTCATGCATGCCTCGGTCGTAAGAATATAGTCTATTAAACTAGCAAGCCTAGCCTAACCGTAATAGAATAAACTTAGAAATGCCGAATTTGGATAGCTAGGCCTATCGGCTGTCACCTAGTTAGGCCTATTTATGCATTTAATTATGATACTGCATCAATCAATATTGAATGACATTTGTTCATTTTTAAACGATTATAAGAATCGTAAGATAGCCTAACAGGTGAATTTGATTAGGCTGTATATTTAGGCCTACCGTTATTAGTTAGGCTATAACAGGCTAAATGAATTCAGAGCAGCAGGCGCCCAGTGCCGGATTAACTTTTTAGAGGCCTGGCGCAAACAATGCAACAAAACTAAAGTAGGCCCTCTATCCAATCAAATTATCAAAGAATTGGAAAAAATTAATTATATAGAAAAACATACTTTAATAATTTATGAACACAAAATGAAGCTGTGATAGGATCATAGGAGATTTTTAAATTTTACTTGTTACAGTTCAACTGTTCAAAAATGTTCGTCGAGTTTAAAAGTCTTTCCTTCGCGCTTTTAAAGTAGAGAAAGAATCAATGATATCTTGAAAGTCAAGATCTATCAAGATTTCCGACTCAATGTTCAAAAGAGTTAAATTTGCCAACAGGGCTTTTTTTAAGGAATTTTTAGAACTGCACAACTTTCCCAGCCTTGCCAACTGCACAAATCCGTTTAGAACTGCACATTTTTGTCAAAATTTCTGAAGATAGCCAGGATATGATTTCGGGGGTGTTTCTTCGGCGGAGAATTTCTGACGACTTTTTTAGTTGTCAAAATTTTTGAATACACCTTTTTTAGTCGTAAAAATGTCTGAAGACACCTTTTTTAGTAGTACAAATTTCTAAATACACCTTTTTTAGTTGTAAACATTTCTAAAGACACCTTGTTTTAGTTGTAAAAATTTCTGAAGATACCTTTTTTCAGTTGCTTAGATTACTAAAGACACATTTTTTAGTTGTCAAAATTTAAGAAAACATCTTTTTTTAGTCGTCACAATTTCTGAAGACACCTTTTTTAGTTGTAAAAATTTCTGGAAACCGCTTTTTTTAGTTGTCAAAATTTCTGTAGACACCTTTTTTAGTCGTAAGAATTTCTCAAGACACATTTTTAAGCTGTCAAAATTTCTGAAAACATCTTTTTATTAGTTGTCAAAATTTCTCAAGACACCTTTTTTAGTTCTCAGAATTTCTGAAGACCGTTTTGGTGTGTAAAAATTTATAAAGACACCTTTTTTAGTTGTCAAAAGTTTTGAAGACGCCTTTTTAGTTGTCAAAATTTCTAGAGACACCATTTTAGTCGTAAAAATTTCTAGACACTTTATTTTAGTCGAATTATTTTTGAATACATCTGTTTTTAGTTTTCAGAATTTCTGAAGACACCTCTTTAGTCTTCCGCCCTCCTAGTGTAGTTTCTACAACGTATCTATACATAATTAACACCGTAGGGTGTAGTGAATAGTTACACTTAGGCTACCACTTGCGATCGACGTTGACGAAATACTAAAAAAGGACAGTAAACACTGTTTCAATTTCTTAATCGGTGGTCTTACTCCGCTACACATAATTATTGACAAGTCTTTAACAAATATTATTTGTCATATTATGTCATCTAAAACTTTATATTAGTTTTCAAAGTTTATGGCTGCACACTTCAATCACAAAACTTGCAATGCGCCTACATTAAGCTTCTCTGAATGTCTTTTAAAATAGCTTATTATTCCAAATCGGAAGACATCGAACTTTAAAAAAATATTTTTTAACTGCACAAAATTGCTTTTATAACTGCACAAATCCATTTAGAACTGCACATTTTGTGTAGAACTGCACGTTAAAAAAAGCCCTGTTTGCCAATCTGTCCTTGTTACAGTTCAACTGTTCAAAAATGTTCGTCGAGTTTAAAAGTCTTTCCTTCGCGCTTTTAAAGTAGAGAAAGAATCAATGATATCTTGAAAGTCAAGATCTATCAAGATTTCCGACTCAATGTTCAAAAGAGTTAAATTTGCCAATCTGTCCTGGCCCATTGTTGACCTCAAAGATGATTTTATGCGTTTTAAATGACTGAATGATCTTTCTCCACTTCAGTTACTTACAGGCAAAGTTAAGTAAATACGTAGTGCAATACAGGGGTTATTTTAACGTGCAGCTGGACACAAAGTGTGTAGTTGGAAAACGAATTTGTGCAGCTGAAAATCAGGTTTTGTGCAGTTACTTTTTTACACACAATCGCATAAACGATGTTAGTAGGCTAGTAGCTAATATATTTTAGTTAAACTAATTGTAACAAACAAGATTATAATACATTTTTACCGTGAATTTTACTTTAAATATCTACTGACAACTCCAATGGCATAAAATACAAGAAAACAAGTCTAGAGATAAATGGCATATTCAAACACGCTGTCTGATGCAAGCCATACACATGTAACGGTTAGCGAAACGAAATCGAATGTAAGATTCCCAGTTTGTAGCAAAATAGGCTAATGAGTTAAAGACGACAGCCAGGCGGAGCACAGAGCTTCTCTGTTTTTTTTGTGTTTACAATTTCAATAATTTTAAACAATAGACGTGAAAGCATATAAACATGAAGGATCGCAAATAATCTTACACCGTATCGAAATTTCCCCAATTGAGCTATTCCACGCAAAACAAGCCATGGCGGCAGGACTTTCTTAAAGAAATTTTTAGAACTGCACAACTTTCCCAGCCTCCAAGGCCGTAGCCAGGATTTGATTTGGGGGGGGGGGGGAGAGTTCTTTGGCGGAGAATTTCTGACGACGTTTTTTTAGTCGTCAAAATGTCTGAAAACATCTTTTTTAGTCGTCAAAATGTCTGAAGACACCTTAGCTTAGTCGTCAAAATTTCTGAAGACACCTTTGTTCAGTCGACAGAATTTCTGAAGACACCTTATTTTAGTCGTCAAAATTTCTGAAGACACCTTTTTTAGGTTTAAAAATTTCTGAAGACACCTTTTTGTAGTCGTCAAAATTTATGAAAAACCTTTTTTTGTTGTCAAAATTTCTATAGAAATCTTTGTTTAGTCGTCAAAATTTCCGAAGACACCTTATTTTGGTCGTCAAATTATCGGAATGCACTTTTTTTAGGTGTCAAAATCTCTGAAAACATATTTTTTTAGTTGTCAAAATTTCTGAAGACACCTTTTTTTAGTTGTCAAAATTTCTAAAGCCACTTTTGTTGAGTTGTCAAAATTTCTGAAGACACCTTTTTTAGTTGTCAAATTTTCTGAAGGCACCTTTTTAGTTGTCAAAATTTCTGAGACACCTTTGTTTAGTCGTCAAAATTTCTGAATACACCTTTTTTTAGGTGTGAAATTTCAGAAGACACCTTTTTTGGTCGTCAAAATTTCAGAAGACCATCGGAAACGGCTTTCTTAGTATCTTTCGCCCAATTTCATGTTTTTTTTCATTACGTGCAAGTGAATAATATTCTATTTTTTACATTTTAAATTTCGGATGGTGTTTTCATGGTTTTATTTCATGGTTTTTACATCATGTGCTAGTAAATGCATTATATTATTTTTTACATTTTCCATTTCTGGAGGTGTTCAAACACCCAAAACACCTTTCTTGCTACGGCCTTGGCGCCAATTTGCGAACGAAACTAAGATGGACCCATCATGGGCGCCCGCAGGATTTTTTGCAGGGGGGTCAGTCGACTCGGTCGTGGCCAGAGGAGTTAAGATACAAAATAATGCCTTTAAAACCAAGCAACTCACACAACTAGGTTTATCTCAATGTAACGTGATATAATATTTATGAGCCTTTTATAACATAACGAAAAAGTCTTTAAACAATTTTCGACTTTGATATAGGCTATGGCATATATTATTCATGTATATTAGGCCTATTCATAGAAAAAATCAATAACACTAACTAACTGTACTAACTATACTAGACTATGCATGCAGGAACGTCATTTATTTATTTCCAGGGTGCAGAAATTTTCAGGGGCAAAACTTCGTCAGCTTGTAATTTTGTATTTAGTCTACATGAGCAAGAACCTGTAGTTGATTGATCAAATATTATGTTTTCTTCTTGTTCTTATATATTTCTTACCATATGTTTGATTCAGTTATAGGCTATGGTAATTATTTTAAATGCTATAGTATTTGAGATACAATTCTAAATAATAGCAAAGTATTTTGTACTTGCATTTATAGCACAATAGAATGACTGTAACAAAAGAGCATTCCTTGTCATTTTTCTGCGAAATTTCTGATGGCAGTTTTAAAAACAAGACTATAGTCTCAAAGCTCAAACTGACCAGATCTAGAAGATCTTGAAAAGTTGTAATGAGACATTATATGCCTTTAAAAATTAATTCTGTCATCTTCAGGCATAAATCAGGCTCTTCAGCTTGCTAAATAATCTTATTGCAGAGGTTACTTCTGATTGAATTGTCTACAATTGGCCTATTGTAAGCTGGCAAACATTTATAAATTACTCGGATTTAATTTTTACTATGTTAAAAAGTTATGCAGATTGAATGGGTAGGCCTACATTCATAATTTACCTTATGTACAGAGGGAAAATCTTCCATTTCTGTTATGAGATCCTGACCATTAACCCTCAGGCTACCAAGCTTTTTTTGTAACACTGACTACCAAGGGGGGGGTTACCACCCCCCCCCTGGATTTTGGGTTTGGTTTGAGATACCATAACTTGTAATACACCTATGGATTCAGCATTCATTTCTGCACAAAATGGTATATTTAGGTTTAAAATATATGAAAGCACCCCAAAGTTATGAATTTTTTACCGTAGGCACCCGTCGATTCCACAAAATGTATACTTTCGCATAAGCAAAATATTAGATTCTGTGTGTTTTTAACATAATTTATTTAATTTAAAATAGGTTACATATAATAAAGTCCAATATTCAACTATAAAAACTAGTAATAAGTTAGTTTTAGTTACAATAAAAAGAGAAAAAACACGTAAAACATGCTGAAAAACGTTTACGCAGACTTATCGGTTTGCGTTGTAAAAAAACCCAACATTTTCACACATTTAAATTTATTTTAAGCACTTCCGGTCATCAAATGTCAAATTATGTGGTATCACTAAATAGCCCTAATTGCCCTCTATAGAATGACATAATTTATTTCTCTTAAAAAATAAATTATGAATAATTTTTAATAGAAACAACATAAAAATTTTATGAAAATAAAACACCTTTTTATAAATTTTAATTTATTTTGAGCACTTCCGGTTGTCAAATGACAACTCCGTGACCACCACAATGTAGCCCCACATTCCCTCTACAGAATGGTGTAATTGGTGTCTCTTCATGTCAAAGGACGGATAAGATACAGCCGATAATCTAAGGGGGGGTGGTATCCACCCCCCCCTGGTGCCTCGGGTATATCGGGTGTAACTTTTGAATGGTATGGTATATCATCACATATTTTAGCTCAAAATGTGTGCAAATGAATCCTCTACAGCCACCTAAAACGTCAAAATTTTATTCCTAACGAAAAAAGTTTTATTTGGGAAAAACCTAGGGGGGGGGGGTGGATACCACCCCCCCCCCTTGGTAGCCCGAGGGTTAAGGTCTGATCGATATTGCTTTGACAAAGCTAAAGCTTTTCCTGCCAAATCACCTGCAGGCGTGATTAGACATTTCCAGAAGAAATCGAACCTTTCAGCCAGAGTTTTACCAGGTAAATAAAGTAGGCTATAAAAAACTAAAACTCTGACTGCAGTAGAGCAAGAGTTATGAACAGTGAATGAGCTTACCTCCACAAGCTTAGGGTCACTGTATTTTTGATAATAACATCAACACTATACATAATATTATAGGCTACCGTTACTCTGTCAGGACAACTTTATTCACAAGCCGAATCACCAATAATAAATATTATTCAAAAGAGGCTGGACAGCCCTGTAAATGCATAGCCTACCACAATTCCACAGCTGAAATTTGATATACTGTAAAGTGTAAACTCTTGTGTCCTATGAGAATGTGTGCGGGAGCGCAGTTTGATGAGAGACATCTTCCTTGTGCAATCTTAGAAAGGAGAGCCAGGCTGCATTAGACTGGCAGTTTGACCAAATTGACCTCAGTGACCTGCATCACAGGAAGACAATTAGGGTGCCATCAATCTTACAAGTGGGGTTTGACGGCAACCTCTACGAGTATACGGCTAGCTATAGTCGGCATATATATCCGATTACCGTACCCTGATGACCTGAGTGGTTGAAAGACTGTTCCTCTGACGTCTGACTCTGTGCAGGCCTATTATACAATAATATACATAATTATGACTGAGTAACGGGTTAAAGTAGTACCCAATATGTAGAGATAACCGCAAGATATACCCCAAAAGTTGGTGAAGTAAAAGAACACAATGACTGTTGGGCAAGCTGTCCCGTTTAACCACTAACATTTGCCCAGAAAGTGCTATTGGTAATATTTTGTCATGCTTTCCAGGGGGGTTACGCGACCCCCCTTGATCTATGCTGCGGGCGCCCATGGGACCCATGTAACTCGTCCATTCAGTTTTTCTACTGTAAGCATTGTTGCAAAATAAGGTATTGATTGATTTTGGTTAGGCTGGTTTCAAAGTTTATAGCTGAAAACTTCAATCACAAAACTTGCAATAGGCCGACTATAGGCTTCTCTACATGTCTGTTTAAAATAGCGAATTATTCCAAATCGGAAGACAACGAACTTTCAAAAAGTTTTTTAACTCCACAAAAATGCTTTTACAACTGCACTAATCCATTTAGAAGTGTATTAGAACTGCACATTTTGTGTAGAACTGCACGTTAAAAAGCCCTGTAGTTAGTCTCAATAATGACCAATTTACCTGAAGTAGAATGATATTCTGAAAATATGTGCAGTTGAGAAATTTCCTTAAAATAACCCCTGGTGCAATACAAACATTTTGGAAAGCCGTCTTTCAGATTATAGCGGTACATTATATTCAGCATATTTTTTGGAGTAGGCCTAATTGCTGTGCCTGTTTCTGTCTCTTGTTTTAATGGTAGATCTATGGTAGTTTCAGATTCAGGCATAGGCTATCAATGATATAATTAAATTTGCCAATCTGTCCTGGCCCATTTCGCTGAAATCAAGGGTGTCTGTTGTTGGCATTAGTGCTGACACTGCTGAGCGGCCTAAGCCTGAACTGCATCCAGTTTCTGACGCTGAGTCGACACCATCTATAAATTGCGGCACTTCTCGTGTTTTTAGGCCTACTGCCAGAAATTTATCAATAGGCCTACTACCACGTTGCTGTTTGCCTACCTCTTCAAGTTCGCGTTTTCTTTGACGTTTCTGCCAACCGGACTCAAATTTCTTCATTTTCTTTAGGCCTACTTATTTTATTTGTTTAAAAATTAAAATTAAAAAAAGAAATAATCAGCTACATAAACACTAAATAGTAGATAATAATATTACATGGAACATACACTGTGTCGTCTGTGCCGAACGCATATCTATATTTTATTTGGTGATTGGGTTGATCCGCGCATAAATTGCTTACGTCATACGTCATCATTACAGTACACAATTAATTAGTATACGTCATCATTATTAATAGTAGTAGTAGTAGTAGCAGGCCTACTGTAGAAGGCATGTTTTTATAATGCCACCAAATTTTATATGCAATGCTTGTTTTAGAAATTAAACATTTTAAATAAGCCGGACTGTGACTTATATAAATAAATTCGATCAGATAATCGGATTTCTCAAATTTTTAAAAAACTTTTACCCCCGAAAGAAGGCCTGGCGCAAGTGCGCCAGTTGCGCCATAGTTAATCTGGCACTGGTCGTCTGTACCGTACGCATATCTATATTTTATTTGGTGATGGGGTCGATCCGCGCATAAATTGATTATGCCATGCGTCATCATTACAGTACACAATCAATTATAGTAGTAGTAGGGCCTACTGTAGAAGGCCTGTTTTTATAATGCCACCAAATTTTATATGCAATGCTTGTTTTAAAAATTAAACATTTAAAATAAACCGGACTGTGACTTATATAAACAAATTCGATCGGATAATCGGATTTCTCAATGTTTTTTCAAATGTTTACCCCGAAAGAAGGCCTGGCGCAAGTGCGCCAGTTGCGCCATAGTTAATCTGGCACTGCAGGCGCCGTATCAGATCACTATTGTACTTGAATTTATAAACAACGCTGACGCAGTCTGATGGGGGCGTATTGATTTGCTGGCTGTTATTTGAAGCTCAAGCAGAAGCTGTGTCATCCGATGCTTCGAAGTTCCAATCACTAGACAGCCTTAATCCTTTTTAAAAAGATAAATCCGATCGAGCGCTGGCTTGGCCGGGTGTTGCGCTCTTTTGCTCGCCTAAATGGGAAAAGGTTTACTATCATTTGGTCGAAATAATTTGGTCGACGCTAAAAAAATCGAACGATCAAAAAATCGAACGATCAAAAGATCGACAATCAAAAGATCGACATTCAAAATGAAGCATGTTTAAAAGAATTCCGACGATTTTACAACAAGTGAGCACACTCAAACATAGGCCTACGTACACACACCCCGACACACACTCACATCACTTCCACCTGCGGGAAAGAAGAAATTCAAGGACTGTGCTGAACGGTTGAAGAGAGTCGTTGCTGAGAATGGACTATTTGAGGGGAATTGCTCGCAACCTTGAGTTGCAAGCATAGGCTAATAGCCTAATAGTGACATTTTTATATGGACAATCTTTATATAATGACGCTATCTATATATATAAAAATGTAACGGCGTTCGCACGAATCTTCCATTTATAGGATCTTGGTAAGTACTGGACCGATTCTTTTCAAAATTGCAGCAAAACGTTCCGTTAATATAGGCGCAGGTTTGCAGAATGCTTTTTTCCCAAAATCTTCTACAACAAAAAACAACTTTCACTTCCATTCGACCGATTCCCAGTTGAAAATGCGCTATATGAACCTTGCCGCAACCGCCATTTTTAAACGCGAGCTATTTTTGGCCAATGCATTTGGACGGTTTCAATTTGAACTCACAATCGGTCGAATCGAAGTGAAAGTTATTTCTTTTTGTTATGGACGATTTGAATTTTAACTCACAATCGGTCGAATCGAAGTGAAAGTTATTTATTTTTGTTATGGACGGTTTGAATTTTAACTCTCAATCGGTCGAATGGAAGTGAAAGTTATTTCTTTTGTAAAAGATCTGCAAATTCGACCGCTTTACGTCCGCCGATAGGCTTTGCTTCGGGCCCGTGTTCCGTTTATGTAGCGCATTTCAACACATTCGATTCCGGCCTTTTTCATGTTCCGCGTCGCTCTGTTCCGCGTCGCTGTCGGCCCGTGTCGGAAAGGGACGGCGTGGGGGAGGAAAGGAAGGGAAGGAGCGGGACGAAGAGGGAGGAGAGAGATGGAGGATGTAGGGGAGGGGGAGTGGAGGGGAGGGGAGGAGGGAGAGGGGGAGGGGTGGGTTGGGGGAGGGAAGGGGAGGGGAAAGGAGGGGGCGGGGGAGAGAGGGGAGGGGGAAGAGGGGGAGGGGAGGGAAGGGGGAGGGGAGAGAGGGCGGGGGGGAGGGAGAGAGAGGGGGGAGATTGGAGGCAGAGGACGGTCTTTTTCTGCCACAGCAACGCGTGGCCGGGTTCAGCTAGTAGATGTATAAAACTAGCCATAGCGTTGAATTAGCATTGAAATGCTATTGTAGTAAAATCGTCGGAATTCTTTTAAACATGCTTCATTTTGAATGTCGATCTTTTGATAATACACTTATAAAGTGTACATTGCTACAAGAGCAATCGTTAAACGATTGAGTCACTTAACAGTCAATTTCACACATTTCATACCTTCCTATACACCGGTTCCTCCATTTGCGTATCCACCGGTTTGGAAGGGCTAATTAGACCGCAAACCGGGGACCTGGAAGAAATTAACACATGTATAGGATAGTGAATTTCTTACATGCGCTGCATAATAATTTCATATTCATTACATGCATTTATATAGCGCCTCTTGGAGGGGCTACTCACAAGCGCTATGTTCGTTTTTCTTATTTCTTATGAAATTATATACATACATATAATTATACATATACAAATATACATATATACACACACACATTACTATTATTCATATTATACACGGATTCTATTTCAACTTCTTGTACGCATGCATGCATGCATACTGGATAAGTGGAAGTGTGATATTAATTGATTCTTTTGGAAAGTGGGTGGGCCTCAGCTTCTTGCAAATAACTCGTTTTTCCATTGTACGATGTGGGGTGGCTCTGAAAAGAGCCGTTTCTCCTCGCTTTAGGCAGCGATAGTCAGCTGACAACACAGCTTACTTCGCACCTCCGCTGCCACTTCCGCCGACCTTCTGCGTCTTCTTCGGCAGAAGAACGGCCTGGATGTTCGGCAGCACACCGCCCTGGGCAATCGTCACGCCAGACAAAAGCTTGTTCAGCTCCTCGTCGTTACGGATCGCCAGCTGCAGGTGCCGAGGGATGATGCGAGTCTTCTTGTTGTCGCGAGCAGCGTTTCCAGCAAGCTCAAGCACCTCGGCGGCAAGGTACTCCATCACCGCAGCCAGGTAAACAGGAGCGCCCGCGCCCACCCGTTCAGCGTAGTTACCCTTCCGCAGCAGACGGTGGATTCGACCAACGGGGAACTGCAGACCCGCTCGCGACGAACGGCTCTTCGCCTTTCCCTTCACTTTGCCTCCCTTTCCGCGTCCAGACATTCTTCACAGTAGTAGTAGTATTATTCTTCAAAATCAACCGTCCAACACGCAAGCCTAAACACGAAAAACAAAGTAGTAATCTGTTTTACGCCAGCTGTATAGCAACATAGGCTTTTAGCGGCGCCCTCCTCCCTTCTTCCAGGCTTGGGACTGGCACTGGCAGGCACTATGCAGCTGGTGTGCAAAGCCTGGACTCCCAGTGGCGGAGGTACTGTCGCCCTTGCGTTCTTCTCCCTCGCCTTTCGGCGTACGCATCGGACTTACGTTGACGAGTGAACCTCTTGTGTCGGTGCTCGAACAACGCTTCGAGGGGTGTGTTGCCCTTGCGTACTTGGTCACCGACTCCGGTCTCCGAAGATGTTGAAGTCGGCTGCAGCTCCCCCGCCACGACAAGGCGTACGCATCGGACATCTACACCGTCGGGTGGCATCTATGGTTCGATGGCCCGAACGGCGCTCCGAGGGAGACGAAAAACAAACGAAAATATCAGCCCTTTTATATACAACTGCCGAACCACTATCCGCACCACGTGTTTACACGACTCCCGCATGCTAATCGAGTCACGTGACTCACGGACGCACGGCCGCAGCCCGGCGCTCACATAAATACGGCGTCGTCCGATGGGCAGGCCGTCACTCCCTCGGAGCGCCGTTCGGGCCATCGAACCATAGATGCCACCCGACGGTGCAGATGTCCGATGCGTACGCCTTGTCGTGGCGAGGGAGCTGCAGCCGACCACAACATCTTCGGAGACCGGGGTCGGTGACCAAGTACGTAAGGGCAACAACCCTCGAAGCGTCGTTCGAGCACCGACACAAGAGGTTCACTCGTCGACGTAAGTCCGATGCGTACGCCGTAAGGCGAGGGAGAAGAACGCAAGGGCGACAGTACCTCCGCCACTGGGAGTCCAGGCTTTGCACACCAGCTGCATAGTGCCTGCCAGTGCCAGTCCCAAGCCTGGAAGAAGAGAGGAGGGCGCCGCTAACAGTCTTTGACTATACAGCTAGGCGTAAAACAGATTGCAACTGCAGGCCGTCATTTCTTCTACTGCTGTCGAACGAAAATGCCGCCTAAACCAGCGTCTAAGGGAGCGAAGAAGGCTGCGTCGAAAGCCAAGGCCGCCAGGGCGGGCGAGAAGAAGAGGAAGAGGCGCCGTAGGGAGTCGTACGCCATCTACATCTACAAGGTCCTGAAGCAGGTCCACCCTGATACCGGCATATCGTCGAAGGCCATGTCGATCATGAACAGCTTCGTGAACGATATCTTCGAGCGTATAGCTGCCGAGTCCAGCCGTCTGGCCCACTACAACCGCCGCTCTACCATCACGAGCCGCGAAATCCAGACGGCCGTCCGGCTCCTGCTGCCCGGCGAGCTGGCCAAGCACGCCGTGTCCGAAGGTACTAAGGCGGTGACCAAGTACACCAGCTCCAAGTAAGCGGCAACGGCCATCGGGCCAATGCCAGATTGAAACGGCTCTTTTCAGAGCCACACAAATAGTAACAAAGGAAACGCAGCAAGACCGGCCACTATTATCTAAAGACATGCCCTTATACGTTTAAGGGCAGTGCTTGCTTACTTACTTACGTACCTATCTGTATAAACAAATAACTGACTATAAGCAAGCACATGCAAATCACGCTGCCTTAGAACCACACAGTCAATCCATTCCATCCCACCAAGGTGAACTTCATAGCCGCAACTATACACTACATATACGCCATCATCATCATCATCGTCGTCGTTGTTGTTCCATCATAATAACGACGACTTTAGTCGCTTAGGCTACGCAATTGCAAACTGCACAAAGAGCTCTCAACGGTACGCACAGTATAAGAAATGAACCAACTGCACGCTTATCCATCCATCCATCCATCCATCCATCCATCCATCCATCCATCCATCCATCCATCCATCCATCCATCCATCCATCCATCCATCCATCCATACACATACATAGGTGTATATATCTACATACACCTATTTCCATTCGTGTATCATCAACACTGCCTTCCCTATCGACGAAGCTCGTTTGATTGACATCTCTGTCTTCACAGCGCAACTTAAGCCACGCCTTCCAAAGACTAGGCTCCTAAGTAACTCGATTCAATGAGGTCGTCGCACGCGTCCGCGCGTCGTTCGACGCCGCTTGCAACGGACGGCCGCCGGTCTATATAAGTGGGCTGACTGTGTGGTTTTTTCGTCATCGGAACGTTATAGCTTGAACGAGTGTATACACAGCGATACAGAGAAACATGTCTGGCAGAGGAAAAGGAGGCAAAGGACTGGGCAAGGGAGGTGCCAAGCGTCACAGGAAGGTGCTGCGTGACAACATCCAGGGCATCACCAAGCCCGCCATTCGTCGACTGGCGCGTCGTGGAGGTGTGAAGCGTATCTCCGGTCTCATCTACGAAGAGACCCGCGGCGTTCTGAAGGTCTTCCTCGAGAACGTCATCCGCGATGCAGTCACCTACACGGAGCACGCCAAGCGCAAGACAGTCACTGCCATGGATGTCGTGTACGCGCTGAAGCGTCAGGGCCGTACCCTCTACGGGTTCGGCGGTTAAACCCGTCCGTCGTGTGACGACGAACATTAAAACGGTCCTTTTCAGGACCACCAAATCTATACGAAGGAATCGTCTGAAGACGAACTGCCAGTTACTTATCCAAGCAAAGACAATAGTCCCTTACACCGTAAACACACACACACACACACACACACACACATGTATTATATATATATATATATATATATATATATATATCTTAGAAAAGGGATGAAACATGTATTTCTTCCATACACTGTTTGATTTACTCATAAATCACCTTATTACGTCGCTGGTTCCGTCTGCCTTACTTACTTCATTACCTTTTCTCATTAATTAATTCATTATTTAATAAACACTTACAAAGGCTTTGACAACAACCGACATAGTTGTAGATTTCGATATATAGCAATGAATACCCGTGTATGTTTCCTTTCTTGCCTAGGTTTAGGTTTCTAAAGGTTTAGGGTTAGGGTTAGCGGAACGGCGCAGCAGTCAGTCAGTCAGTCAGTCAGTCAGTCAGTCAGTCAGTCAGTCAGTCAGTCAGTCAGTCAGTCAGTCAGTCAGTCAGTCAGGCAGGCAGGCAGACAGGCAGGCAGGCAGGCAGGCAGGCAGGCACGTTAAGACGAGACGCCCTTCCACGCACGATGTGGGGTTCTCAATGACGTCCGCGCGATAAATCTATTTAAGCTCGGTTTTGCCGGTCGCAGATATTCTATAGAATATCGTTGCGGCAAGTGATAGCAGAGCTTTCGTCCGTTTCACAGTTTACACACGAGCCAGTCAACAACCATGTCAGACGCAGCATCAGCAGGGCCTCTTGCGGACGCTTCGGGCGCCAACGACCACCCGTCTGCCGCCGCGCCAAAGAGTCCGGCAAAGAAACAGCAGCCGAAGAAAGCGGCGACGGCAAAGAAGGCCGGTTCGTCTGCGGCAGCGAAGAAGGCACCGGCCGATCATCCGAAATACAGCGAGATGGTCCGCACGGCGCTGACGACGTTGAAGGAGAGGGGCGGTTCTTCGAGACAGGCCATACTGAAGTACATCGTCAAGAACTTCAAGGTCGGAAACGACGAACACGTCGTCAATCAGCACCTGAAGATGGCGCTTCGCAACGGAGTCAAGAACGACACGCTTAAGCAGTCGAAGGGCTCGGGCGCTTCCGGCAGCTTCCGCCTGGGTGCAGCGGCGGTGGAACAGGCGAAGAAGAAGGACAAGAAACCCAAAGCGACTGCTGCTAAGACGACGAAGACCACAGCTGCCAAGAAGAAGACGACGAAGCCTGCTGCTGCTTCTGCAAAGAAAGCTGCCACGCCGGCCAAGAAGTCTTCGACCGCAGCAGCGAAGAAGGCGTCTCCGAAGAAGGCGAAGAAGCCAGCAGCCGCTGTAGCCAGCAAGAAGGCCAAAGCCGTGAAGGCAGACAAGCCCGTGAAGAAGGCGAAGGCAGACAAACCGGCCAAGAAGGTTGTCAAGGCCGCCGCTCAGGACAAGTCGAAGAAGGCGAAACCGGCAGCTGCGGCAAAGAAACCGGCTGCAGCAGCAAGCAAGGCAAAGAAGGCACCTGCCGCTAAGAAGACTGGCGCCAGGAAAGCCTAAGAAGTCGTCGTCTACAGGTCGGTCGGATGCACTGACCGACGTCGCTAAAACGGCTCTTTTCAGAGCCACCCAAATCATAAGAAGGAAAACGACGTCAGCCAGCAGCCAATTTACCATTCATTCATTCATTCATACATACATACATACATACATACATACATACATACATACATACATACATACATACATACATACATACATACATTGGCATTGGAAACTCAGAACAAATTTACTTGCCTACTTGCTACATTCATTACTTCCTTCCCTACTTACTTATTTACTTACTTACTTACTTACTTACTTACATATATACCCGCACACGACTACATGTACATGTCAAACAAGTGAATTCGTAATTAATGCGTTCACGCATTTAGAAAGACTTGTAACCAATTGAAAAAATAACTAATTAAGTAACTAACTAAACTCACTCACTCACTCACTCACTCACTCACTCACTCACTCACTCACTCACTCACTCACTCACTCACTCACTCACTCACTCACTCGCTAACCCTAATCACGCACACAAGAAGCTGATCCTTTACACATGCCTGTCGGCCATTCACGATTTTTGCGCTAGCTAGCGATTCGCGTCAACCAATCAGCGTGCGCAGCGCGCTTACAGTGAAAAGCATAAATAGACGTCAGTGAGTTTTCCGCGCATTGCGATTGCGGCGGGATTGCGATTCGCGATTGAGATTGCGAAGAGATCAGACGTACGACTCATTGACTGAGTGATCGATTGAGATTGGGATAGGTCTATCGCTGCTACAGCGTTGACGATTTTATATCGACGTAAAAACATCACCTACCAAATCTCTGGAAAACTGCAAACCCCGCTCGACTGCAGGGGAAATGCCACGACAAGACAAACGCCGAAGAAACTCAGAATCGGCGAACTCGTCGGTAAATACAACACACAACGAAAACTCCAACATGGGAACTCCACTGACGTCAACTCCGGCGCTGAAGGACGAAGAGCAACTGCAGGATACGGACGAGAATCCCCCATCGTCGGACCAGGAAGCCGAGTATTACGGCCGACTGTTGGAGCAACAGCTGGAGTCAGAACACGAAGACGAAGATGAGGGGCGGCCCAAGAAAACAACCAAGGAAAGGGGGAAAACACGAACGACCTCGAGACATCGTGCGAGGGAGTACTTCCTGCGTAAACCTCTTCCCACGTACAAAACGGCCAGCCGGCTGAAAAACCCTAAGAAGAAAACCAAGGTGGACGTGGACACAACTGACCGAACAGCAGGGCAACCAAACGCAAGCGTGAGCAGTGCAGAACAACAAACTGAAAACATTGCCACAGTCTTAAAGGCCATGAAAGCATCTACTCTCGGAACGGCGAATGGACGGCAAGTGGGAAGTGAAGCAACGGGCAACGAGCCAGAGCAGACCGCTCCACACCGCGCAAGCACCTCTAGCCACCAAAGGGATGACCGGAACACAAATACCAAAAGCGGAACAACAAGAAAATGGACCGATATCCCCCGCGAGAAGAGGGACTTGGCCCTAAACGTACTCAACAGAACAGTCTACCTACAGAGCACCGGCAGAGAACTATGCAACTACTTCAGACGAAGCCCACTCAAGCTCCAGCGGGAGATAGCTGAAGCGGCGGGAGGAGAGGTGGAACTGATCCAAGTTGCCGGAGATTGCATCAGAATTCTAACATACAATGAGAAGCAAAAAAGGAATCTACTCCAACTACAACTACTAGACGAAAAAGCAGTGAAAGCCAGCCTCCCGAGGTCAGTCACCAGATGGCAAGAGCGCCAGAATCGCGCACCATCACTTACACGACAAAAGAAACCCAACTTCGGACCACGAGGAGTCATCCACGGTCTACAGGAGAGCGATGAAAACTTAACCAACATAGCACGAACCCACGGACTTAAATCCATCACTAATATCGGAAATCCGAAAAGCAGCAAAACGACCCTCATCCACTTCGAGCCTGGGACCCAACTGCCCACCCATGTCTACCTAGAAGGATGCAGATACAAGATCTGGCCCTACATTCCGAGACCCAGACGCTGCAACAACTGTCAAAAATACAGCCACACGACGCAAAGCTGCACCGAGAGCACCGTCTGCAGCAGATGTAGTGGTCCTCACGCCTTCCTCAGCTGCCCAAACAAAGAAGAACCAAAGTGTGCAAACTGCCAGCAGGCACATAGCGCAGCCTACAGAAAATGCCACACATACATGGAGCAGCAAGACCAGATAAAAACAAAAGTGGAGCAGAGGGCCCTCTACTCTGACACTGTAAGGCAGGAAAAATCGACACCCATGCGACACAACCAGATGGAAACCCCGAACGCCTATGAGGGAGAGGAGCAAATCATGGAATTTCTAAACTTCGACCAGGAAATCTACCGAACCGACACGGCAACCACTGAGCACACCAAAGACAGTACGGCCAACTCCCACCCAAACACCACAAAATTCGTCCTCGGCATCCTTGCGCTGCTCAGCACAAACAAGAGCAGAACTGAAATGCAGGAAATTGTTGCGGAAACGGCCTCGAAACTCATTTACAACGGCTCCAAGAAATTCCAGTACCAGTCTGAAAAGCAAGATTAAACAAACAACCTACACACCCTAAAAATAAAGAACACAACATGGAGCTCACCATACTTCAATGGAACGCCAGAGGATTAATGAAGAACAGACATGAATTAAAGAACTATTTAAACAAATCATACCGACCACCGGATGTGATCTGTATACAGGAGACCTTCCTAAAGCATAAAACAAACAGCCCTAAAGTGGAAGGGTATACCATAATCCGAAAAGACGACGAAACCACCAAAGGAAACGGCGGCCTAGCGACCCTTGTGAGGGCTGGACTTACATACGCACGAAAAGACCTGGACGAAATAGAAAAAATAGAAACCTTGACAATAGAAATCAAAACAACTACCGGAAAACTCCAAATAACCAACGCCTACATCCCTCCAAAAACAGACACAGACAAGAAAACACTTAGCAAAATGTTCCACAGCCAACGATCCATTGTAGTGGGCGACCTCAATGCACACAACAAGACCTGGGGAGATACGAAAAACAACACAATCGGATACCTCATAGAAGAAATCACAGAGGACAAGAACCTGACAGTTCTAAACACAGGGCAAGCCACTTACATAACCTCCAACCAGTCCGACACCAACTCTGTCATCGACCTGGCCATAGTCTCCGAAGACCTATCCCTCAGCTGCAACCACCACGTAACAAACACCACCCTTGGATCGGACCACTTAGCCACGATAACAAAAGTCAACGAGGAGCTAGACCTAGAGGAAGAATCAACGCTACACCTCTGGAAGCTAACAAAAGCCGACTGGAAAGCATTTAAAGCCATGAGCAAAGACAAGATAGTCGAGGAACTGTTGGATGGAGACATCAACAAAGCCTACAAAAACCTAACGAACACTATCACCGCCATGGGTAACTCGACAATTCCTACCAGAAAACAGACCAAACAAAAGAACAAACGTCACAGACCTCTGCCTTTCTGGAATAACAAGTGCAGAGATGCAATATATGCCAGAAATCAATCCAGAAACAAAATGGCCAACACAAAGGACCTGAACGACTATCTAACATACAAACAGCAAAACGCGAAGACCAAACGAATAATTGCTGACGAAGCGAGAGGAGGCTGGGAGACGTACTGCTCCGAAATGACAGAGCAGTCCAAACTAGGCACAGTATGGAATATGGCCCGAAGAATGAACGGTGTAGCCTCAAATACAACACTACCTACCCTCAGACACAACGGAGAAGAGGCAGAAACAAATGCAGAAAAAGCCAACCTCCTTGCCAAGGGCTATGCAGAGACAAGTAGCACAGCCAACTATAACCAACCATTCCTTAACCATATACGAAAAACAGGACAGCAGGAAAAGGCCACAACAACCCACAACCCCCAAGTAAACAAGGTGGAAACAGAAGCCATGAACCTAGAATTCAACATCAGGGAACTAAGGGAGGCAATCAACAGCGCCAAGAAGAACAAATCACCAGGGGAGGACAGAATCCCATACGACCTTTTAAAACACCTACACAAAAAGGCCCTAAAAACCCTCCTGACCTTCTACAACAAAATCTGGAGCGAAGGAAATCTACCGAAGGATTGGAACCATGCCATCATCATCCCAATCCTCAAACCATCAAAAGACCCTTCTCTACCAGGGTCCTACAGACCTATCTCCCTCACCTCCGCTATTTGCAAGACGATGGAGAAAATGGTGACTCAAAGACTGCAGTGGTATACGGAAAAAAATAACTTCCTAACCAAAGACCAAACCGGGTTCCGAAAAGGGAAAAGCACGATGGACCAGATCATCCGATTACAGGACACCATACTAAAAACTCTAAAACTCAAAAAGCACCTACTGGCAGTATTCATCGACTTTGAACGAGCCTACGACATGCTGCACGTACCAACCCTTATACAAAAACTCGAGAAAATAGGAATAGTCGGAGAAATGCTGACGTGGATCAAGAAATTCCTCACCAAAAGGACATTCACTGTGAAAGTTGGAGCAACCCTCTCCCCAACCTACGACCAAGAAAACGGCACGCCACAAGGATCCATCATCTCGCCACTCCTGTTTCTGATAATGATAAATGACATCAAAACTGACATAAGCCAAGTGGACCTTACACTGTTTGCCGATGACAGTGCAATATTTACATCCGGTGCCAACACAGACCTCCTGCAAAAAAAGATCCAAACAGCCCTAAATAACATCAACACGTGGTGCAACCAAAATGGATTCAAAATCTCAGTCACCAAAACCACAGGAGTCCTGTTCACAAACAGCAGAAAGAAGACCAAAATCAACATCACAGTCAATAACCAGCAAATCAAAATAGAAGAGACTGCGAGGTTCTTGGGAGTAATCTTCCACAGACGGCTCTCATGGACACCACACATCACCAACATCATAACCAGATGCAAGAAACGCCTCAACCTCATGAGGGCAGTGTCGGGGTACAGATGGGGGGCATCTAAGAAGGCCCTGCTAGCCATCTACAGGGCCCTGATTAGACCCCTCATAGACTACGGCGATGTAGCGTATGCTACAGCCAGCAAAACTCAGCTAAAAAAACTGCAAGGAATACAAAACGAGGCGCTGAGACTGGCTTGTGGGGCGTCCAAAGGCACACCAGCTGTAGCTCTACAAAATGAGTGCGGAGAAATGCCCCTCCACCTCCGCCGAGAAAATAACACACTCAAAATGGGGATAAAGATACTATGTAACAAGGACCATCCAGCGAAAGCAGCGATGCAGGCAGACTGGACGGACCACGTCAAAAAAGGAGCATGTAGTAGGATCCAGTCCTTGCAAGACAGAACGAAGGAGTTCCTCACCACAATACAACAGCCAATCCAGACACAACACTTCACAACTACACCCCCGTGGCTCGACAAAATAATTCAGGTTGATACTACACTACAAAAGCAGATCAATAAAAAAGAGGATACAACAGACTACATGAAGATGGCTGCTTTGGAGCTAATTAACAACTACAACGAGTACACACACATCTACACCGACGGCTCCAAAGCAGAAAGCAGAACAGCAGCATCTTTCTACCTACCGACCCTCAACATCCGCAGAACCCTCAGGCTAGCTGACGACTCATCCGTGTACGCTGCAGAGCTATCCGCCATCATAGAGGCTATAAAATGGATTGGGGAAAATGACAAGAACTCCCAAACAAAATACATAATCTTCACAGATTCACTCAGTGCAGCCATTTCCATAGAAAGAAATGCATCAACATCGAGACCAAACCTTCTCACAGAACTACACAAATATACAAGAAATTTAACCAGGTGTGAAGTCATGGTAGCATGGATACCGAGCCATGTAGGAATAGCAGGAAACGAAGAAGCGGATCTCCTGGCAAAAGAAGGACTAACAATACCAGAAACTAACAGCACAAACTACATCGAACAAAAAGAAACCCACGCACTAATCAAAACGCACATAATCAGCAAGTGGCAAACCGAGTATGACAATGACACACGTGGAAACCTATACAAGACCATAGAACCACTAGTCTCAACCGAGATAAAATACAACGATACTCCAAGGCGACAAGAAGTTCAAATCACCAGGCTAAGACTAGGCCATGTCCTCACGAAGACATGGCTACAAAAAATAAAAAAGAGCGAAACCAATTTATGCTCGACATGTGCAACACCTGACACCATTGAACATCTATTGCTGGAATGCAAGAGGCAGAGCATTGCCCGAACACTCAAACAAAAGTGCCAAGAACACAAAGTCGGTCATACAGTAAGAAACATCCTATCAATTCAACAGATAGCCGTGGAAGCCTACACCATTATAATGAAACTTAACCATGGAAAGATCCTCTGAACACCCACACAGTCAACCAAGCACAGAAATACCATAGTAACATACTAAGGACAACTCAATGAAGAAACCTAATGGGTGCACAAGGTTGAACACACTGTACCACCACATAAGAAAGAGCACACTCTGATAAACACACGGAAGAGCAACATAACGACAGTATAACACAGCCAAGAACTACAACTGCTATGTGTACAGCTAAAAGGCACACAAAGCACTGTACAAATGTATATAAAAAAGAATATGTACATAACGGTGTAAATATACACAAGTGTCACCTGAGGACACCTTACCACTACCAAAATGTGCAACTGCTAGACTACACTGTTGACATGTACGACAACAGCATACCAATGCCACTAAGAACAACAGCTAAGCGGAACGCACACTGCACTGGTGCAATAGATAAATGTAAATAATTGTGCACTGTGCTCTGAATACTGCTTACCGGTTAATGCACAGAAACCATGTCACGTCAACCCGCATAAATGTACATTGACCAGGAGTATGAGAAAAAGAGGAAAAACAGGGGGAAAAAAAAGAACAGAAAAAGAGAAGGGGAAAGGAGGAAAACAAAAAAAAACAACAACAACAACAAAGGAAAAAGATGGAAAAAGGAAAAAAAACAAGAAATAAAAATCAAAACAAAAAAACACCCATAAAAGGACTTTAAAAAAAAAAAAGAGATGGAAAAAAAAAGACAGAGGAAACAAAACTCATCGGGAAAAAAAAACCCAATAAAAACAGAAAGAAAGAAAAGACTTAAAAACAAACAAAAGAAGAGAGGGGAAAAGCCCACCAGGAAACACGCAGGAAAGATGAGAAAACAGGCTAGCACAAGACCAAAGAAATCATAAGACGTCAACGGCCATCGATGCCAAACGATGTCGGTAAACAATGGATAAACAAACAAATCCGCGCATTGCTACAAGAAGACAGCCTACGACGTACTTCTCAGCATCGACGATTAGACGACATGGCACGTACGAAGCAGACGGCACGTAAGAGCACTGGAGGCAAGGCTCCGAGGAAGCAGCTGGCCACGAAGGCTGCCCGCAAGAGCGCTCCGGCGACCGGCGGAGTCAAGAAGCCGCATCGTTACAGGCCTGGCACAGTGGCACTGCGAGAGATCCGTCGCTACCAGAAGAGCACGGAACTGCTCATTCGCAAGCTGCCGTTCCAGCGTCTCGTAAGAGAGATTGCACAGGACTTCAAGACCGATCTCCGCTTCCAGAGCTCGGCTGTGATGGCGCTGCAGGAGGCCAGCGAGGCCTACCTCGTCGGACTCTTCGAGGACACCAACCTGTGCGCCATCCACGCAAAGCGTGTGACCATCATGCCGAAGGACATTCAGCTGGCAAGACGAATCAGGGGCGAGCGTGCATAAACGGTGGTGAGGAGAGGCAGGCGTTCGTCCGTCCGCGGGCGTAAACGCACAAGAAACGGCTCTTTTCAGAGCCACAAAATGATCTTTGAGGAAGACGACGACGACGAGGCAAACAACAAAAAAATCCAATCTCCATTCCCACTCTTACCCATTGCACTATTTCCAATACTACCGCTACTAATACACTTAGCCTATAAGAGCAATCGTTACACGATTGATTCAATTGGCAGTCAATTTTACACATTTCATACCTTCCTATACACCGGTTCCTCCATTTGCGTATCCACCGGTTTGGAAGGGCTAATTAGACCGCAAACCGGGGACCTGGAAGAAATTAACACATGTATAGGATAGTGAATTTCTTACATGCGCTGCATAATAATTTCATATTCATTACATGCATTTATATAGCGCCTCTTGGAGGGGCTACTCACAAGCGCTATGTTCGTTTTTCTTATTTCTTATGAAATTATATACATACATATAATTATACATATACAAATATACATATATACACACACACATTACTATTATTCATATTATACACGGATTCTATTTCAACTTCTTGTACGCATGCATGCATGCATACTGGATAAGTGGAAGTGTGATATTAATTGATTCTTTTGGAAAGTGGGTGGGCCTCAGCTTCTTGCAAATAACTCGTTTTTCCATTGTACGATGTGGGGTGGCTCTGAAAAGAGCCGTTTCTCCTCGCTTTAGGCAGCGATAGTCAGCTGACAACACAGCTTACTTCGCACCTCCGCTGCCACTTCCGCCGACCTTCTGCGTCTTCTTCGGCAGAAGAACGGCCTGGATGTTCGGCAGCACACCGCCCTGGGCAATCGTCACGCCAGACAAAAGCTTGTTCAGCTCCTCGTCGTTACGGATCGCCAGCTGCAGGTGCCGAGGGATGATGCGAGTCTTCTTGTTGTCGCGAGCAGCGTTTCCAGCAAGCTCAAGCACCTCGGCGGCAAGGTACTCCATCACCGCAGCCAGGTAAACAGGAGCGCCCGCGCCCACCCGTTCAGCGTAGTTACCCTTCCGCAGCAGACGGTGGATTCGACCAACGGGGAACTGCAGACCCGCTCGCGACGAACGGCTCTTCGCCTTTCCCTTCACTTTGCCTCCCTTTCCGCGTCCAGACATTCTTCACAGTAGTAGTAGTATTATTCTTCAAAATCAACCGTCCAACACGCAAGCCTAAACACGAAAAACAAACGAAAATATCAGCCCTTTTATATACAACTGCCGAACCACTATCCGCACCACGTGTTTACACGACTCCCGCATGCTAATCGAGTCACGTGACTCACGGACGCACGGCCGCAGCCCGGCGCTCACATAAATACGGCGTCGTCCGATGGGCAGGCCGTCATTTCTTCTACTGCTGTCGAACGAAAATGCCGCCTAAACCAGCGTCTAAGGGAGCGAAGAAGGCTGCGTCGAAAGCCAAGGCCGCCAGGGCGGGCGAGAAGAAGAGGAAGAGGCGCCGTAGGGAGTCGTACGCCATCTACATCTACAAGGTCCTGAAGCAGGTCCACCCTGATACCGGCATATCGTCGAAGGCCATGTCGATCATGAACAGCTTCGTGAACGATATCTTCGAGCGTATAGCTGCCGAGTCCAGCCGTCTGGCCCACTACAACCGCCGCTCTACCATCACGAGCCGCGAAATCCAGACGGCCGTCCGGCTCCTGCTGCCCGGCGAGCTGGCCAAGCACGCCGTGTCCGAAGGTACTAAGGCGGTGACCAAGTACACCAGCTCCAAGTAAGCGGCAACGGCCATCGGGCCAATGCCAGATTGAAACGGCTCTTTTCAGAGCCACACAAATAGTAACAAAGGAAACGCAGCAAGACCGGCCACTATTATCTAAAGACATGCCCTTATACGTTTAAGGGCAGTGCTTGCTTACTTACTTACGTACCTATCTGTATAAACAAATAACTGACTATAAGCAAGCACATGCAAATCACGCTGCCTTAGAACCACACAGTCAATCCATTCCATCCCACCAAGGTGAACTTCATAGCCGCAACTATACACTACATATACGCCATCATCATCATCATCGTCGTCGTTGTTGTTCCATCATAATAACGACGACTTTAGTCGCTTAGGCTACGCAATTGCAAACTGCACAAAGAGCTCTCAACGGTACGCACAGTATAAGAAATGAACCAACTGCACGCTTATCCATCCATCCATCCATCCATCCATCCATCCATCCATCCATCCATCCATCCATCCATCCATCCATCCATCCATACACATACATAGGTGTATATATCTACATACACCTATTTCCATTCGTGTATCATCAACACTGCCTTCCCTATCGACGAAGCTCGTTTGATTGACATCTCTGTCTTCACAGCGCAACTTAAGCCACGCCTTCCAAAGACTAGGCTCCTAAGTAACTCGATTCAATGAGGTCGTCGCACGCGTCCGCGCGTCGTTCGACGCCGCTTGCAACGGACGGCCGCCGGTCTATATAAGTGGGCTGACTGTGTGGTTTTTTCGTCATCGGAACGTTATAGCTTGAACGAGTGTATACACAGCGATACAGAGAAACATGTCTGGCAGAGGAAAAGGAGGCAAAGGACTGGGCAAGGGAGGTGCCAAGCGTCACAGGAAGGTGCTGCGTGACAACATCCAGGGCATCACCAAGCCCGCCATTCGTCGACTGGCGCGTCGTGGAGGTGTGAAGCGTATCTCCGGTCTCATCTACGAAGAGACCCGCGGCGTTCTGAAGGTCTTCCTCGAGAACGTCATCCGCGATGCAGTCACCTACACGGAGCACGCCAAGCGCAAGACAGTCACTGCCATGGATGTCGTGTACGCGCTGAAGCGTCAGGGCCGTACCCTCTACGGGTTCGGCGGTTAAACCCGTCCGTCGTGTGACGACGAACATTAAAACGGTCCTTTTCAGGACCACCAAATCTATACGAAGGAATCGTCTGAAGACGAACTGCCAGTTACTTATCCAAGCAAAGACAATAGTCCCTTACACCGTAAACACACACACACACACACATGTATTATATATATATATATATATATATATATATATATCTTAGAAAAGGGATGAAACATGTATTTCTTCCATACACTGTTTGATTTACTCATAAATCACCTTATTACGTCGCTGGTTCCGTCTGCCTTACTTACTTCATTACCTTTTCTCATTAATTAATTCATTATTTAATAAACACTTACAAAGGCTTTGACAACAACCGACATAGTTGTAGATTTCGATATATAGCAATGAATACCCGTGTATGTTTCCTTTCTTGCCTAGGTTTAGGTTTCTAAAGGTTTAGGGTTAGGGTTAGCGGAACGGCGCAGCAGTCAGTCAGTCAGTCAGTCAGTCAGTCAGTCAGTCAGTCAGTCAGTCAGTCAGTCAGTCAGTCAGTCAGTCAGTCAGTCAGTCAGTCAGTCAGTCAGTCAGTCAGTCAGTCAGTCAGTCAGTCAGGCAGGCAGGCAGACAGGCAGGCAGGCAGGCAGGCAGGCAGGCAGGCACGTTAAGACGAGACGCCCTTCCACGCACGATGTGGGGTTCTCAATGACGTCCGCGCGATAAATCTATTTAAGCTCGGTTTTGCCGGTCGCAGATATTCTATAGAATATCGTTGCGGCAAGTGATAGCAGAGCTTTCGTCCGTTTCACAGTTTACACACGAGCCAGTCAACAACCATGTCAGACGCAGCATCAGCAGGGCCTCTTGCGGACGCTTCGGGCGCCAACGACCACCCGTCTGCCGCCGCGCCAAAGAGTCCGGCAAAGAAACAGCAGCCGAAGAAAGCGGCGACGGCAAAGAAGGCCGGTTCGTCTGCGGCAGCGAAGAAGGCACCGGCCGATCATCCGAAATACAGCGAGATGGTCCGCACGGCGCTGACGACGTTGAAGGAGAGGGGCGGTTCTTCGAGACAGGCCATACTGAAGTACATCGTCAAGAACTTCAAGGTCGGAAACGACGAACACGTCGTCAATCAGCACCTGAAGATGGCGCTTCGCAACGGAGTCAAGAACGACACGCTTAAGCAGTCGAAGGGCTCGGGCGCTTCCGGCAGCTTCCGCCTGGGTGCAGCGGCGGTGGAACAGGCGAAGAAGAAGGACAAGAAACCCAAAGCGACTGCTGCTAAGACGACGAAGACCACAGCTGCCAAGAAGAAGACGACGAAGCCTGCTGCTGCTTCTGCAAAGAAAGCTGCCACGCCGGCCAAGAAGTCTTCGACCGCAGCAGCGAAGAAGGCGTCTCCGAAGAAGGCGAAGAAGCCAGCAGCCGCTGTAGCCAGCAAGAAGGCCAAAGCCGTGAAGGCAGACAAGCCCGTGAAGAAGGCGAAGGCAGACAAACCGGCCAAGAAGGTTGTCAAGGCCGCCGCTCAGGACAAGTCGAAGAAGGCGAAACCGGCAGCTGCGGCAAAGAAACCGGCTGCAGCAGCAAGCAAGGCAAAGAAGGCACCTGCCGCTAAGAAGACTGGCGCCAGGAAAGCCTAAGAAGTCGTCGTCTACAGGTCGGTCGGATGCACTGACCGACGTCGCTAAAACGGCTCTTTTCAGAGCCACCCAAATCATAAGAAGGAAAACGACGTCAGCCAGCAGCCAATTTACCATTCATTCATTCATTCATACATACATACATACATACATACATACATACATACATACATACATACATACATACATACATACATACATTGGCATTGGAAACTCAGAACAAATTTACTTGCCTACTTGCTACATTCATTACTTCCTTCCCTACTTACTTATTTACTTACTTACTTACTTACTTACTTACATATATACCCGCACACGACTACATGTACATGTCAAACAAGTGAATTCGTAATTAATGCGTTCACGCATTTAGAAAGACTTGTAACCAATTGAAAAAATAACTAATTAAGTAACTAACTAACTCACTCACTCACTCACTCACTCACTCACTCACTCACTCACTCACTCACTCACTCACTCACTCACTCACTCACTCACTCACTCGCTAACCCTAATCACGCACACAAGAAGCTGATCCTTTACACATGCCTGTCGGCCATTCACGATTTTTGCGCTAGCTAGCGATTCGCGTCAACCAATCAGCGTGCGCAGCGCGCTTACAGTGAAAAGCATAAATAGACGTCAGTGAGTTTTCCGCGCATTGCTACAAGAAGACAGCCTACGACGTACTTCTCAGCATCGACGATTAGACGACATGGCACGTACGAAGCAGACGGCACGTAAGAGCACTGGAGGCAAGGCTCCGAGGAAGCAGCTGGCCACGAAGGCTGCCCGCAAGAGCGCTCCGGCGACCGGCGGAGTCAAGAAGCCGCATCGTTACAGGCCTGGCACAGTGGCACTGCGAGAGATCCGTCGCTACCAGAAGAGCACGGAACTGCTCATTCGCAAGCTGCCGTTCCAGCGTCTCGTAAGAGAGATTGCACAGGACTTCAAGACCGATCTCCGCTTCCAGAGCTCGGCTGTGATGGCGCTGCAGGAGGCCAGCGAGGCCTACCTCGTCGGACTCTTCGAGGACACCAACCTGTGCGCCATCCACGCAAAGCGTGTGACCATCATGCCGAAGGACATTCAGCTGGCAAGACGAATCAGGGGCGAGCGTGCATAAACGGTGGTGAGGAGAGGCAGGCGTTCGTCCGTCCGCGGGCGTAAACGCACAAGAAACGGCTCTTTTCAGAGCCACAAAATGATCTTTGAGGAAGACGACGACGACGAGGCAAACAACAAAAAAATCCAATCTCCATTCCCACTCTTACCCATTGCACTATTTCCAATACTACCGCTACTAATACACTTAGCCTATAAGAGCAATCGTTACACGATTGATTCAATTGGCAGTCAATTTTACACATTTCATACCTTCCTATACACCGGTTCCTCCATTTGCGTATCCACCGGTTTGGAAGGGCTAATTAGACCGCAAACCGGGGACCTGGAAGAAATTAACACATGTATAGGATAGTGAATTTCTTACATGCGCTGCATAATAATTTCATATTCATTACATGCATTTATATAGCGCCTCTTGGAGGGGCTACTCACAAGCGCTATGTTCGTTTTTCTTATTTCTTATGAAATTATATACATACATATAATTATACATATACAAATATACATATATACACACACACATTACTATTATTCATATTATACACGGATTCTATTTCAACTTCTTGTACGCATGCATGCATGCATACTGGATAAGTGGAAGTGTGATATTAATTGATTCTTTTGGAAAGTGGGTGGGCCTCAGCTTCTTGCAAATAACTCGTTTTTCCATTGTACGATGTGGGGTGGCTCTGAAAAGAGCCGTTTCTCCTCGCTTTAGGCAGCGATAGTCAGCTGACAACACAGCTTACTTCGCACCTCCGCTGCCACTTCCGCCGACCTTCTGCGTCTTCTTCGGCAGAAGAACGGCCTGGATGTTCGGCAGCACACCGCCCTGGGCAATCGTCACGCCAGACAAAAGCTTGTTCAGCTCCTCGTCGTTACGGATCGCCAGCTGCAGGTGCCGAGGGATGATGCGAGTCTTCTTGTTGTCGCGAGCAGCGTTTCCAGCAAGCTCAAGCACCTCGGCGGCAAGGTACTCCATCACCGCAGCCAGGTAAACAGGAGCGCCCGCGCCCACCCGTTCAGCGTAGTTACCCTTCCGCAGCAGACGGTGGATTCGACCAACGGGGAACTGCAGACCCGCTCGCGACGAACGGCTCTTCGCCTTTCCCTTCACTTTGCCTCCCTTTCCGCGTCCAGACATTCTTCACAGTAGTAGTAGTATTATTCTTCAAAATCAACCGTCCAACACGCAAGCCTAAACACGAAAAACAAACGAAAATATCAGCCCTTTTATATACAACTGCCGAACCACTATCCGCACCACGTGTTTACACGACTCCCGCATGCTAATCGAGTCACGTGACTCACGGACGCACGGCCGCAGCCCGGCGCTCACATAAATACGGCGTCGTCCGATGGGCAGGCCGTCATTTCTTCTACTGCTGTCGAACGAAAATGCCGCCTAAACCAGCGTCTAAGGGAGCGAAGAAGGCTGCGTCGAAAGCCAAGGCCGCCAGGGCGGGCGAGAAGAAGAGGAAGAGGCGCCGTAGGGAGTCGTACGCCATCTACATCTACAAGGTCCTGAAGCAGGTCCACCCTGATACCGGCATATCGTCGAAGGCCATGTCGATCATGAACAGCTTCGTGAACGATATCTTCGAGCGTATAGCTGCCGAGTCCAGCCGTCTGGCCCACTACAACCGCCGCTCTACCATCACGAGCCGCGAAATCCAGACGGCCGTCCGGCTCCTGCTGCCCGGCGAGCTGGCCAAGCACGCCGTGTCCGAAGGTACTAAGGCGGTGACCAAGTACACCAGCTCCAAGTAAGCGGCAACGGCCATCGGGCCAATGCCAGATTGAAACGGCTCTTTTCAGAGCCACACAAATAGTAACAAAGGAAACGCAGCAAGACCGGCCACTATTATCTAAAGACATGCCCTTATACGTTTAAGGGCAGTGCTTGCTTACTTACTTACGTACCTATCTGTATAAACAAATAACTGACTATAAGCAAGCACATGCAAATCACGCTGCCTTAGAACCACACAGTCAATCCATTCCATCCCACCAAGGTGAACTTCATAGCCGCAACTATACACTACATATACGCCATCATCATCATCATCGTCGTCGTTGTTGTTCCATCATAATAACGACGACTTTAGTCGCTTAGGCTACGCAATTGCAAACTGCACAAAGAGCTCTCAACGGTACGCACAGTATAAGAAATGAACCAACTGCACGCTTATCCATCCATCCATCCATCCATCCATCCATCCATCCATCCATCCATCCATCCATCCATCCATCCATCCATACACATACATAGGTGTATATATCTACATACACCTATTTCCATTCGTGTATCATCAACACTGCCTTCCCTATCGACGAAGCTCGTTTGATTGACATCTCTGTCTTCACAGCGCAACTTAAGCCACGCCTTCCAAAGACTAGGCTCCTAAGTAACTCGATTCAATGAGGTCGTCGCACGCGTCCGCGCGTCGTTCGACGCCGCTTGCAACGGACGGCCGCCGGTCTATATAAGTGGGCTGACTGTGTGGTTTTTTCGTCATCGGAACGTTATAGCTTGAACGAGTGTATACACAGCGATACAGAGAAACATATGTCTGGCAGAGGAAAAGGAGGCAAAGGACTGGGCAAGGGAGGTGCCAAGCGTCACAGGAAGGTGCTGCGTGACAACATCCAGGGCATCACCAAGCCCGCCATTCGTCGACTGGCGCGTCGTGGAGGTGTGAAGCGTATCTCCGGTCTCATCTACGAAGAGACCCGCGGCGTTCTGAAGGTCTTCCTCGAGAACGTCATCCGCGATGCAGTCACCTACACGGAGCACGCCAAGCGCAAGACAGTCACTGCCATGGATGTCGTGTACGCGCTGAAGCGTCAGGGCCGTACCCTCTACGGGTTCGGCGGTTAAACCCGTCCGTCGTGTGACGACGAACATTAAAACGGTCCTTTTCAGGACCACCAAATCTATACGAAGGAATCGTCTGAAGACGAACTGCCAGTTACTTATCCAAGCAAAGACAATAGTCCCTTACACCGTAAACACACACACACACACACATGTATTATATATATATATATATATATATATATATATATCTTAGAAAAGGGATGAAACATGTATTTCTTCCATACACTGTTTGATTTACTCATAAATCACCTTATTACGTCGCTGGTTCCGTCTGCCTTACTTACTTCATTACCTTTTCTCATTAATTAATTCATTATTTAATAAACACTTACAAAGGCTTTGACAACAACCGACATAGTTGTAGATTTCGATATATAGCAATGAATACCCGTGTATGTTTCCTTTCTTGCCTAGGTTTAGGTTTCTAAAGGTTTAGGGTTAGGGTTAGCGGAACGGCGCAGCAGTCAGTCAGTCAGTCAGTCAGTCAGTCAGTCAGTCAGTCAGTCAGTCAGTCAGTCAGTCAGTCAGTCAGTCAGTCAGTCAGTCAGTCAGTCAGTCAGTCAGTCAGTCAGTCAGTCAGTCAGTCAGGCAGGCAGGCAGACAGGCAGGCAGGCAGGCAGGCAGGCAGGCAGGCAGGCACGTTAAGACGAGACGCCCTTCCACGCACGATGTGGGGTTCTCAATGACGTCCGCGCGATAAATCTATTTAAGCTCGGTTTTGCCGGTCGCAGATATTCGATTCGATTCGATTCGATTCGATTCGAGATTCGATTCGATTCGATTCGATTCGATTGATTCGATTCGATTCGATTCATTCGAGTCGATTCGATTCGATTCGGATTCTTTAGGTGAGCTTTAGGTGAGCTAGGTGAGTTTAGGTGAGTTTAGGTGAGTTTAGGTGAGTTGCGAAGTGTAGGGCGTGTAGGGCGTGTGAGAAGCGGGACAGGTGTAGGGACAGGTGTAGGACAGGTGTAAGACAGGTGTAAGACAGGTGTAGGACGTTGAGAGCGATAGGGCGATAGGACCAGCGGAGACGCGTGGGCCGCCCGAACAAAGAGGAAGATGGCCGACGACGGGACAAAGGACCGCACGTTAACAATGGACCCGACAACGACAAAGGACTGCACGATGACACTGACTCCTCAACCACAGTCACAAAGGACTACGGACGATAATAGAGGGAAGAAAAGAAGACTAAACGAGTCTCCACAGCAGAATGACAATGACAACAACAACCTAGAGAATACTGACAACGGAGACGACCCATGGACCACTGTGAACAGAAAAGGTAAGACGGATTTGAACTCGCAGACAGTGACTTTGGCCAAATCAACTGTCTTAAACAAAAATGTCAAACCCCGTACTCCACTGACAACGGAGAAGAGGAAGGAATTAGAGGGCCTTTTCCGTAGGCATCTGTACATTAAAGGGGAGGATGTACAGCTAATAAAAACAGCTAAGAGTAAACCCTTACTCACCATGAAAGAGGTTAAATTGGCCGCCGGCTGTGAGGTGGAAGCCATACAGCTGGCCGGTAACAGCCTACGCTTGACCTTCTCGTCAGAGGAGCAAAAGCAAAAGGCAAAATCAAACATACAATACATAGCGGGCAAGAAAGTTGAGGTTAGCGAACCATATGCTATGACTCAACGATCTACGCCGCCACATACAACAACTCACGTCGAATACGACGTCAAGGGGGTCATCTTCGGTATTGAAGAAGATGAGGATGGCCTCCTTGAAATTGCCCAAACCATCGGGGCAAAATATGTGAAGAAAATGGGTGGCCCAAAAAGTACGAACGTCATTGTGGGCTACACAAAGGACACCACGCTACCCGACTATGTCTTAATAGGAGGGCAGCGATTCAAAATCCACAAATATATCCCGCGGCCCAGGCGCTGCGGGAAATGTCAGCTATTTGGCCACGGGGAAAAAACTTGCATGGGGCCACAGAAATGCAGCACATGCGGTCAGGCCCACCCCTACGAGAAGTGCAGCAACAGGGACAACCCTAAATGTTCCAACTGTGGGGGGCCGCATAGCGCGGCATTCAAAGAATGCCCAAAATACATCGAAACGAAAACGGCCCTGACCATAAGGACGATGGAAGGGTTGTCCTATGCTGCTGCACTTCGGAAGGGAAAGGAAACCCTGAGGGCGGCTGAAGAGGCCAAAACCAACGCAGCACAATCAATAGCCTCCGAGCAGACCCCAGTGACCTTCCCGGTGTCGCAGCCGGATGGGGCTGGGAACTGCACCAAGGAATTTCTTAAAAACCTAAAAGAAGCTCCTTGGGTGGCGGTGAGGAACAGGGGCCATGAACGGCCCCGGACGCCAGCTGAGCAAACGCTCGACAATCAACTGGGGCAGTTCATGATTGCGCTCCTCACTGCCATCGGATCCATCGACACAAAGGGCGAACTCACCCGCACCATTGCCACGGCCGGATCCACCCTCCTATTTAATAGGAGGATTGTATTCGGCCAAAAAACAGAAATGCGAAAACGCATTAATAGCATTTAATTCCCTATATATATATATATATATATATATATATAAACATATAGCATCCTTATAAATGAACTCCTTTCAATCATGGGGCTTACACTCATGCAGTGGAATTGCGATGGCTTTCAAGCTCACAAACATGAGCTTGAACGCTATCTGCAAGAAGCACCCGTCTCTCCAGACATAGTGTGTGTGGAGGAGACATGTCTAAAACCGGGAAAAAACCCTCGAATTGATGGCTACTCCATATACAGGCGGGACTGCCTTTCCTCCCAAAAAGGTGGTCTTGCCATACTGTTAAAGGAGGGCATCAACCACACACTACTAGGTCTGGAAGAGACAGACGGAATTGAAAGGCAGGGCATTGAGATCTGTACGGATAACGGTAAATTGCTAATAATAAATATATATATCCCTCCTGGATCCTCAGTTACCAAAGACCATATTAATAGTCTCTTCCCAGATCGCCGTAGCATCATAGTGGGCGATTTCAACGCCCACAGTAAAAGCTGGAAAGATGGGAAAACAGATGCCCGGGGAAGAAAAATGGAGGAGGTCGTCCAGGAAAGAGACCTTGTGGTCTTAAACACTGGACAACCAACTCTATGCCCTCGGACTAATATGACAAATAACTCAGTCATCGACCTAGCTATCACAACAAAAGATATAGCCGTGCGATGCAGCCACAGGGTCCTAAACACCAGCCTTGGATCCGACCACTTCGTCACCATAACATCCATTGATGAAGTGGCGGATACGGAGGACACTGATGGGCTGCATCGATGGAACCTAAGCAAGGCTGATTGGAAATTATTCAAAGAAAATAGCAAACTGAGGATCCATGAGGGATTAATCACCGACGACCCCCAAAAAACCTTCCGCAACTTCATGGAAGCGATAAGAGAGACAGCCTCCTCTGCAATACCAGAGAGGAGAAAAAACCACCACAAAAAAAATAAAAATCAAAAGAGAAAACACAAGCCCCTTCCATTCTGGAACGAGGCTTGCTCCCAAGCAATTTACCGCCGTAACAGACTCAGAAATAAGGCAGCTAGATCGAAAGACCTAGCTGACCAATGCTTATATGTGGAAGAAAATGCTAAATGCCAAAGCATTCTGAAAGACACGGCTAGGCAACACTGGGAGAACTTCTGTGCCACCCTGGACAGCCAGTCTAAACTGGGACCTGTCTGGGGGATGGCCAGAAGGATGAACGGTGGCCTAGCGCAGAAGACCATGCCTACGCTGGTAATTAACGGCACACAGGCGACCTCGAATGAAGATAAAGCCAATGTCCTCGCCGACACATATACAAAAGCAAGCAGCACACAAAACTATGTTGAAGAGTTCAGGCGCTATATAAATGAAGGCTCTCAACACAACACAACATACACAACAACAACAACAACAACAACAACACCACAACCAGTGGATGACAACATTACAGCCCTAAACGACGCCTTCAACCTATATGAAATGAAGGCGGCTATTAAGGGCGCAAAACTACACAAAGCGCCCGGCGAGGACAAAATCCCCTACGAGATGCTCCAACACTTACCCAAATCCGCACGAAAGGTCCTGCTCCGGATGTATAACACTATCTGGGATGTTGGAACCCTGCCTGAAGATTGGAAGCACGCCATCATCCTTCCACTGCCCAAACCATCTAAAGACCTGTCGGCCCCTGGGTCGTACAGGCCGATCTCGTTGACATCGACTCTGTGCAAAGTCATGGAGAAGATGGCCACGAATCGGCTACAGTGGTATGTGGAGGGAAGGGGCCTGCTAACAAAAGATCAGGCGGGATTCAGAAGACACAGAAGTACAACGGACCAGATCATCCGGTTGCAGGACCAAATCACAAAACGAATCAAGAACAAGGAGCATGTACTGGGGGTCTTTATCGATTTCGAGAAAGCCTACGATATGCTCCACGTCCCCACCTTGATGAGAAAAATCCAAGACCTGGGAGTCATCGGTAAGATGTTCGACTGGGTCAAGGATTTTCTTAACAACAGAACCTTTCAAGTCAAGGTGGGAGCCGCCCTATCTGGTCGCCGCTCCCAGGAAAATGGCACGCCGCAGGGATCTATTATCTCCCCCCTACTATTTCTAATCATGATAAATGATATCCCCAATGTAGTTAACGGAGTAGATTTATCCCTTTTCGCCGACGATAGCGCCATCTTTTCGGGGGGTAAAAATGCAGCACTGCTTCAAAAAAAAATTCAAAATTCCCTAAATAACATTACAAATTGGTGCAATAGAAATGGCTTTAAAATATCCGTCCATAAGACCTCAGCAGTGCTGTTCTCAAGAGCCATTAAAGACCAGAATATCCACTTAGAAATTGACGGGGAGAAGATAGAAATCAGCAAAACGGCCAAATTCTTGGGAGTGATTTTTGACCAGAAATTAACCTGGGAAGCACATATCGAGTACGTCGCAAACAAATGCAAAAGCAGACTTGGTCTTCTGCGAGCCGTGTCTGGCAATAGGTGGGGGAGCAGCAAAAAAACGCTCCTCCTGCTCTACCGAGCCCTAATCAGGTCACTACTTGACTACGGTGCGGTCGCCTTCAGCTCCGCATGCATATCCCTGAGGGGGAGGTTAGATTCCATCCAATACCAAGCCCTCAGGATATGCTGTGGGGCACCTGCTGGCACTCCGGCCGAAGCCCTCCAAAACGAGTGCGGCGAGATGCCTCTGCACCTGCGGTGGCTGGGCAGCAGTCTAAAAGAAGGTGTCAAGATAAAAACCAAGGCAGACCACGTGGCGAAGGGGGCGATGGACGACCACTGGACCCTGCACCAAAGTACGCTCCGAGAAGGGGAGGTGCTGTTCCAACGGGCGCAGCGCTTCCTAAACTCGGAGTACCAGGAATGCAAAGGTCCAGAAAACCAGAAATTGCCCCCTTGGAGGAACAAGCGCATCCTAATAGACACAACACTCACAAAACAAATCAACAAAGCAACACTAGCACCAGAAATACAAAAACTCCTAGCACTCGAACGAATATCCCTACACACACATGACACTTGCATATACACGGACGGATCCAAACTAGGAGAAATAGCTGCAGCCGCAGTAGTGATACCGGAAATCGGATATCGGAAGGTTATGCGACTAGCGGATTCGTCCAGTGTGTATGCAACAGAACTCACTGCCATCTCGGATGCGCTTGAATGGATCGCCACAAATCAAACCCCCGCCCAAAATAACTTCGCAATCTTCACTGACTCCCTCAGCGCTGTGGAGTCCCTAAAGCAGCAACGATCAAAGTCCAGACCAACGCTGATGGCGGAGGTACTGGACAGGATGAATGGGCTGGGCCAGGGCTGTTACATCACAGTGATCTGGATCCCAAGCCATGTAGGCATCCATGGAAATGAAGAAGCAGATACCGCGGCAAAAGAGGGCCTCAACCTTTCGGCTGTCAACTCCACTGCATATGTTGAGCTGGAAGAGATGTACCATAAAATCCAAAAATACATAATCAACATATGGCAGAAGGAATACACTGACAGCCCGAAAGGGGCCTTCTACAAACACATAGAACCGCTGGTATCGACCAGAATAAAATACATGGATGCCCTGAGAAGGCAAGAGGTCCAGATCACTAGACTGCGCCTGGACAGAGTCATGCTCAACCACAGGCTGTACAGGATGAGGAAGCACCCTGATGGGAAATGTGAAGAGTGCGGAGTCCCTGACACGACCCGACACCTTCTTTTAGAGTGCTGCAGAGAAGATATAAGCCACACGATAGGCAGGAAATGCAAAATGCTGGGGGTGGAACACTCCATCACCAACATCTTCCGGTACCAATCGGTACAGGAAGAAACTGTAAATAAAATACGGGCCATTTGGCCAAATAAAATCATTTAAAGACCATGTGTATATATATATGTATATTTATGTAAATAAGGGTGTGGAAATATACACACAAAAACCAGATCATAACCATAAAACAATGTACATATATATAGAGAGATGAATGTTCATAAATACCTCTATAAATATATAAAGATGCACATAAGTCTAACATGTATCGGACTACCGACGAAACTAAGCCACAGAGCGTAGGAAACCGCATGAAAATGTATAATACGCCCTTAAACTAGGATACGTGCGAAAAGACACGAATGTACATAGATATATAAAATTGCATATTTATTTACTTAAATAATGACCGGTAACAAAGAAAACCGGGAAACTGACATGTAAATATGCACAAGCAATTACGGAAAGAGCCATGAGGCCAAAACGAAAGAGCCATGAGGCCAAAAGAAAGAGCCATGAGGCCAAAAAGAAAAAGCCATGAGGCAAAAAAAAAAAAAAAAAAAAAAAAAAAAAAAAAAAAAAAAAAAAAAAAAAAAAAAAAAAAAAAAAAAAAAAAAAAAAAAGGAAAAAAAAAAAAAAAAAAGAAAAAAAAAAAAAAGAAAAAAGAAAGAACAAGAAGAAAGGTGGAGAGAACACCTCAGTTGGAAAGAGCCATAGAGGCCAAATGAGAGAACGAAAAGAAGAGAAGTGAACACGCAGATAATCTGCACCAATACCTGTAATAAAAATAATCATTATGTAAACCAACCATTGACTGAGATGGAATGGTAAATAATATAGTAAAACCACATGTAAACCCAATTTTAAAAACTAAACAGACAACAGGAAGAACCACAACAAAGACGAAGAACCGCCGACCCAACGATGAAAACAGAGGATAACGAAAGCCAGAACTACACACCACCAACAAACTCCTGCGAAAAGACGACCCGCAAAGAGAAAAAGCAATCACCAGAAAATAACAACAATATACCAAACTACCAAGGACGGTAAAGGCTTGCGGCCATACACCGTCGGTAAACCCGAATCAACCTCGCAGATATTCTATAGAATATCGTTGCGGCAAGTGATAGCAGAGCTTTCGTCCGTTTCACAGTTTACACACGAGCCAGTCAACAACCATGTCAGACGCAGCATCAGCAGGGCCTCTTGCGGACGCTTCGGGCGCCAACGACCACCCGTCTGCCGCCGCGCCAAAGAGTCCGGCAAAGAAACAGCAGCCGAAGAAAGCGGCGACGGCAAAGAAGGCCGGTTCGTCTGCGGCAGCGAAGAAGGCACCGGCCGATCATCCGAAATACAGCGAGATGGTCCGCACGGCGCTGACGACGTTGAAGGAGAGGGGCGGTTCTTCGAGACAGGCCATACTGAAGTACATCGTCAAGAACTTCAAGGTCGGAAACGACGAACACGTCGTCAATCAGCACCTGAAGATGGCGCTTCGCAACGGAGTCAAGAACGACACGCTTAAGCAGTCGAAGGGCTCGGGCGCTTCCGGCAGCTTCCGCCTGGGTGCAGCGGCGGTGGAACAGGCGAAGAAGAAGGACAAGAAACCCAAAGCGACTGCTGCTAAGACGACGAAGACCACAGCTGCCAAGAAGAAGACGACGAAGCCTGCTGCTGCTTCTGCAAAGAAAGCTGCCACGCCGGCCAAGAAGTCTTCGACCGCAGCAGCGAAGAAGGCGTCTCCGAAGAAGGCGAAGAAGCCAGCAGCCGCTGTAGCCAGCAAGAAGGCCAAAGCCGTGAAGGCAGACAAGCCCGTGAAGAAGGCGAAGGCAGACAAACCGGCCAAGAAGGTTGTCAAGGCCGCCGCTCAGGACAAGTCGAAGAAGGCGAAACCGGCAGCTGCGGCAAAGAAACCGGCTGCAGCAGCAAGCAAGGCAAAGAAGGCACCTGCCGCTAAGAAGACTGGCGCCAGGAAAGCCTAAGAAGTCGTCGTCTACAGGTCGGTCGGATGCACTGACCGACGTCGCTAAAACGGCTCTTTTCAGAGCCACCCAAATCATAAGAAGGAAAACGACGTCAGCCAGCAGCCAATTTACCATTCATTCATTCATTCATACATACATACATACATACATACATACATACATACATACATACATACATACATACATACATACATACATTGGCATTGGAAACTCAGAACAAATTTACTTGCCTACTTGCTACATTCATTACTTCCTTCCCTACTTACTTATTTACTTACTTACTTACTTACTTACTTACATATATACCCGCACACGACTACATGTACATGTCAAACAAGTGAATTCGTAATTAATGCGTTCACGCATTTAGAAAGACTTGTAACCAATTGAAAAAATAACTAATTAAGTAACTAACTAAACTCACTCACTCACTCACTCACTCACTCACTCACTCACTCACTCACTCACTCACTCACTCACTCACTCACTCACTCACTCACTCGCTAACCCTAATCACGCACACAAGAAGCTGATCCTTTACACATGCCTGTCGGCCATTCACGATTTTTGCGCTAGCTAGCGATTCGCGTCAACCAATCAGCGTGCGCAGCGCGCTTACAGTGAAAAGCATAAATAGACGTCAGTGAGTTTTCCGCGCATTGCTACAAGAAGACAGCCTACGACGTACTTCTCAGCATCGACGATTAGACGACATGGCACGTACGAAGCAGACGGCACGTAAGAGCACTGGAGGCAAGGCTCCGAGGAAGCAGCTGGCCACGAAGGCTGCCCGCAAGAGCGCTCCGGCGACCGGCGGAGTCAAGAAGCCGCATCGTTACAGGCCTGGCACAGTGGCACTGCGAGAGATCCGTCGCTACCAGAAGAGCACGGAACTGCTCATTCGCAAGCTGCCGTTCCAGCGTCTCGTAAGAGAGATTGCACAGGACTTCAAGACCGATCTCCGCTTCCAGAGCTCGGCTGTGATGGCGCTGCAGGAGGCCAGCGAGGCCTACCTCGTCGGACTCTTCGAGGACACCAACCTGTGCGCCATCCACGCAAAGCGTGTGACCATCATGCCGAAGGACATTCAGCTGGCAAGACGAATCAGGGGCGAGCGTGCATAAACGGTGGTGAGGAGAGGCAGGCGTTCGTCCGTCCGCGGGCGTAAACGCACAAGAAACGGCTCTTTTCAGAGCCACAAAATGATCTTTGAGGAAGACGACGACGACGAGGCAAACAACAAAAAAATCCAATCTCCATTCCCACTCTTACCCATTGCACTATTTCCAATACTACCGCTACTAATACACTTAGCCTATAAGAGCAATCGTTACACGATTGATTCAATTGGCAGTCAATTTTACACATTTCATACCTTCCTATACACCGGTTCCTCCATTTGCGTATCCACCGGTTTGGAAGGGCTAATTAGACCGCAAACCGGGGACCTGGAAGAAATTAACACATGTATAGGATAGTGAATTTCTTACATGCGCTGCATAATAATTTCATATTCATTACATGCATTTATATAGCGCCTCTTGGAGGGGCTACTCACAAGCGCTATGTTCGTTTTTCTTATTTCTTATGAAATTATATACATACATATAATTATACATATACAAATATACATATATACACACACACATTACTATTATTCATATTATACACGGATTCTATTTCAACTTCTTGTACGCATGCATGCATGCATACTGGATAAGTGGAAGTGTGATATTAATTGATTCTTTTGGAAAGTGGGTGGGCCTCAGCTTCTTGCAAATAACTCGTTTTTCCATTGTACGATGTGGGGTGGCTCTGAAAAGAGCCGTTTCTCCTCGCTTTAGGCAGCGATAGTCAGCTGACAACACAGCTTACTTCGCACCTCCGCTGCCACTTCCGCCGACCTTCTGCGTCTTCTTCGGCAGAAGAACGGCCTGGATGTTCGGCAGCACACCGCCCTGGGCAATCGTCACGCCAGACAAAAGCTTGTTCAGCTCCTCGTCGTTACGGATCGCCAGCTGCAGGTGCCGAGGGATGATGCGAGTCTTCTTGTTGTCGCGAGCAGCGTTTCCAGCAAGCTCAAGCACCTCGGCGGCAAGGTACTCCATCACCGCAGCCAGGTAAACAGGAGCGCCCGCGCCCACCCGTTCAGCGTAGTTACCCTTCCGCAGCAGACGGTGGATTCGACCAACGGGGAACTGCAGACCCGCTCGCGACGAACGGCTCTTCGCCTTTCCCTTCACTTTGCCTCCCTTTCCGCGTCCAGACATTCTTCACAGTAGTAGTAGTATTATTCTTCAAAATCAACCGTCCAACACGCAAGCCTAAACACGAAAAACAAACGAAAATATCAGCCCTTTTATATACAACTGCCGAACCACTATCCGCACCACGTGTTTACACGACTCCCGCATGCTAATCGAGTCACGTGACTCACGGACGCACGGCCGCAGCCCGGCGCTCACATAAATACGGCGTCGTCCGATGGGCAGGCCGTCATTTCTTCTACTGCTGTCGAACGAAAATGCCGCCTAAACCAGCGTCTAAGGGAGCGAAGAAGGCTGCGTCGAAAGCCAAGGCCGCCAGGGCGGGCGAGAAGAAGAGGAAGAGGCGCCGTAGGGAGTCGTACGCCATCTACATCTACAAGGTCCTGAAGCAGGTCCACCCTGATACCGGCATATCGTCGAAGGCCATGTCGATCATGAACAGCTTCGTGAACGATATCTTCGAGCGTATAGCTGCCGAGTCCAGCCGTCTGGCCCACTACAACCGCCGCTCTACCATCACGAGCCGCGAAATCCAGACGGCCGTCCGGCTCCTGCTGCCCGGCGAGCTGGCCAAGCACGCCGTGTCCGAAGGTACTAAGGCGGTGACCAAGTACACCAGCTCCAAGTAAGCGGCAACGGCCATCGGGCCAATGCCAGATTGAAACGGCTCTTTTCAGAGCCACACAAATAGTAACAAAGGAAACGCAGCAAGACCGGCCACTATTATCTAAAGACATGCCCTTATACGTTTAAGGGCAGTGCTTGCTTACTTACTTACGTACCTATCTGTATAAACAAATAACTGACTATAAGCAAGCACATGCAAATCACGCTGCCTTAGAACCACACAGTCAATCCATTCCATCCCACCAAGGTGAACTTCATAGCCGCAACTATACACTACATATACGCCATCATCATCATCATCGTCGTCGTTGTTGTTCCATCATAATAACGACGACTTTAGTCGCTTAGGCTACGCAATTGCAAACTGCACAAAGAGCTCTCAACGGTACGCACAGTATAAGAAATGAACCAACTGCACGCTTATCCATCCATCCATCCATCCATCCATCCATCCATCCATCCATCCATCCATCCATCCATCCATCCATCCATCCATACACATACATAGGTGTATATATCTACATACACCTATTTCCATTCGTGTATCATCAACACTGCCTTCCCTATCGACGAAGCTCGTTTGATTGACATCTCTGTCTTCACAGCGCAACTTAAGCCACGCCTTCCAAAGACTAGGCTCCTAAGTAACTCGATTCAATGAGGTCGTCGCACGCGTCCGCGCGTCGTTCGACGCCGCTTGCAACGGACGGCCGCCGGTCTATATAAGTGGGCTGACTGTGTGGTTTTTTCGTCATCGGAACGTTATAGCTTGAACGAGTGTATACACAGCGATACAGAGAAACATGTCTGGCAGAGGAAAAGGAGGCAAAGGACTGGGCAAGGGAGGTGCCAAGCGTCACAGGAAGGTGCTGCGTGACAACATCCAGGGCATCACCAAGCCCGCCATTCGTCGACTGGCGCGTCGTGGAGGTGTGAAGCGTATCTCCGGTCTCATCTACGAAGAGACCCGCGGCGTTCTGAAGGTCTTCCTCGAGAACGTCATCCGCGATGCAGTCACCTACACGGAGCACGCCAAGCGCAAGACAGTCACTGCCATGGATGTCGTGTACGCGCTGAAGCGTCAGGGCCGTACCCTCTACGGGTTCGGCGGTTAAACCCGTCCGTCGTGTGACGACGAACATTAAAACGGTCCTTTTCAGGACCACCAAATCTATACGAAGGAATCGTCTGAAGACGAACTGCCAGTTACTTATCCAAGCAAAGACAATAGTCCCTTACACCGTAAACACACACACACACACACATGTATTATATATATATATATATATATATATATATATATCTTAGAAAAGGGATGAAACATGTATTTCTTCCATACACTGTTTGATTTACTCATAAATCACCTTATTACGTCGCTGGTTCCGTCTGCCTTACTTACTTCATTACCTTTTCTCATTAATTAATTCATTATTTAATAAACACTTACAAAGGCTTTGACAACAACCGACATAGTTGTAGATTTCGATATATAGCAATGAATACCCGTGTATGTTTCCTTTCTTGCCTAGGTTTAGGTTTCTAAAGGTTTAGGGTTAGGGTTAGCGGAACGGCGCAGCAGTCAGTCAGTCAGTCAGTCAGTCAGTCAGTCAGTCAGTCAGTCAGTCAGTCAGTCAGTCAGTCAGTCAGTCAGTCAGTCAGTCAGTCAGTCAGTCAGTCAGTCAGTCAGTCAGTCAGTCAGTCAGGCAGGCAGGCAGACAGGCAGGCAGGCAGGCAGGCAGGCAGGCAGGCACGTTAAGACGAGACGCCCTTCCACGCACGATGTGGGGTTCTCAATGACGTCCGCGCGATAAATCTATTTAAGCTCGGTTTTGCCGGTCGCAGATATTCTATAGAATATCGTTGCGGCAAGTGATAGCAGAGCTTTCGTCCGTTTCACAGTTTACACACGAGCCAGTCAACAACCATGTCAGACGCAGCATCAGCAGGGCCTCTTGCGGACGCTTCGGGCGCCAACGACCACCCGTCTGCCGCCGCGCCAAAGAGTCCGGCAAAGAAACAGCAGCCGAAGAAAGCGGCGACGGCAAAGAAGGCCGGTTCGTCTGCGGCAGCGAAGAAGGCACCGGCCGATCATCCGAAATACAGCGAGATGGTCCGCACGGCGCTGACGACGTTGAAGGAGAGGGGCGGTTCTTCGAGACAGGCCATACTGAAGTACATCGTCAAGAACTTCAAGGTCGGAAACGACGAACACGTCGTCAATCAGCACCTGAAGATGGCGCTTCGCAACGGAGTCAAGAACGACACGCTTAAGCAGTCGAAGGGCTCGGGCGCTTCCGGCAGCTTCCGCCTGGGTGCAGCGGCGGTGGAACAGGCGAAGAAGAAGGACAAGAAACCCAAAGCGACTGCTGCTAAGACGACGAAGACCACAGCTGCCAAGAAGAAGACGACGAAGCCTGCTGCTGCTTCTGCAAAGAAAGCTGCCACGCCGGCCAAGAAGTCTTCGACCGCAGCAGCGAAGAAGGCGTCTCCGAAGAAGGCGAAGAAGCCAGCAGCCGCTGTAGCCAGCAAGAAGGCCAAAGCCGTGAAGGCAGACAAGCCCGTGAAGAAGGCGAAGGCAGACAAACCGGCCAAGAAGGTTGTCAAGGCCGCCGCTCAGGACAAGTCGAAGAAGGCGAAACCGGCAGCTGCGGCAAAGAAACCGGCTGCAGCAGCAAGCAAGGCAAAGAAGGCACCTGCCGCTAAGAAGACTGGCGCCAGGAAAGCCTAAGAAGTCGTCGTCTACAGGTCGGTCGGATGCACTGACCGACGTCGCTAAAACGGCTCTTTTCAGAGCCACCCAAATCATAAGAAGGAAAACGACGTCAGCCAGCAGCCAATTTACCATTCATTCATTCATTCATACATACATACATACATACATACATACATACATACATACATACATACATACATACATACATACATACATTGGCATTGGAAACTCAGAACAAATTTACTTGCCTACTTGCTACATTCATTACTTCCTTCCCTACTTACTTATTTACTTACTTACTTACTTACTTACTTACATATATACCCGCACACGACTACATGTACATGTCAAACAAGTGAATTCGTAATTAATGCGTTCACGCATTTAGAAAGACTTGTAACCAATTGAAAAAATAACTAATTAAGTAACTAACTAAACTCACTCACTCACTCACTCACTCACTCACTCACTCACTCACTCACTCACTCACTCACTCACTCACTCACTCACTCACTCGCTAACCCTAATCACGCACACAAGAAGCTGATCCTTTACACATGCCTGTCGGCCATTCACGATTTTTGCGCTAGCTAGCGATTCGCGTCAACCAATCAGCGTGCGCAGCGCGCTTACAGTGAAAAGCATAAATAGACGTCAGTGAGTTTTCCGCGCATTGCTACAAGAAGACAGCCTACGACGTACTTCTCAGCATCGACGATTAGACGACATGGCACGTACGAAGCAGACGGCACGTAAGAGCACTGGAGGCAAGGCTCCGAGGAAGCAGCTGGCCACGAAGGCTGCCCGCAAGAGCGCTCCGGCGACCGGCGGAGTCAAGAAGCCGCATCGTTACAGGCCTGGCACAGTGGCACTGCGAGAGATCCGTCGCTACCAGAAGAGCACGGAACTGCTCATTCGCAAGCTGCCGTTCCAGCGTCTCGTAAGAGAGATTGCACAGGACTTCAAGACCGATCTCCGCTTCCAGAGCTCGGCTGTGATGGCGCTGCAGGAGGCCAGCGAGGCCTACCTCGTCGGACTCTTCGAGGACACCAACCTGTGCGCCATCCACGCAAAGCGTGTGACCATCATGCCGAAGGACATTCAGCTGGCAAGACGAATCAGGGGCGAGCGTGCATAAACGGTGGTGAGGAGAGGCAGGCGTTCGTCCGTCCGCGGGCGTAAACGCACAAGAAACGGCTCTTTTCAGAGCCACAAAATGATCTTTGAGGAAGACGACGACGACGAGGCAAACAACAAAAAAATCCAATCTCCATTCCCACTCTTACCCATTGCACTATTTCCAATACTACCGCTACTAATACACTTAGCCTATAAGAGCAATCGTTACACGATTGATTCAATTGGCAGTCAATTTTACACATTTCATACCTTCCTATACACCGGTTCCTCCATTTGCGTATCCACCGGTTTGGAAGGGCTAATTAGACCGCAAACCGGGGACCTGGAAGAAATTAACACATGTATAGGATAGTGAATTTCTTACATGCGCTGCATAATAATTTCATATTCATTACATGCATTTATATAGCGCCTCTTGGAGGGGCTACTCACAAGCGCTATGTTCGTTTTTCTTATTTCTTATGAAATTATATACATACATATAATTATACATATACAAATATACATATATACACACACACATTACTATTATTCATATTATACACGGATTCTATTTCAACTTCTTGTACGCATGCATGCATGCATACTGGATAAGTGGAAGTGTGATATTAATTGATTCTTTTGGAAAGTGGGTGGGCCTCAGCTTCTTGCAAATAACTCGTTTTTCCATTGTACGATGTGGGGTGGCTCTGAAAAGAGCCGTTTCTCCTCGCTTTAGGCAGCGATAGTCAGCTGACAACACAGCTTACTTCGCACCTCCGCTGCCACTTCCGCCGACCTTCTGCGTCTTCTTCGGCAGAAGAACGGCCTGGATGTTCGGCAGCACACCGCCCTGGGCAATCGTCACGCCAGACAAAAGCTTGTTCAGCTCCTCGTCGTTACGGATCGCCAGCTGCAGGTGCCGAGGGATGATGCGAGTCTTCTTGTTGTCGCGAGCAGCGTTTCCAGCAAGCTCAAGCACCTCGGCGGCAAGGTACTCCATCACCGCAGCCAGGTAAACAGGAGCGCCCGCGCCCACCCGTTCAGCGTAGTTACCCTTCCGCAGCAGACGGTGGATTCGACCAACGGGGAACTGCAGACCCGCTCGCGACGAACGGCTCTTCGCCTTTCCCTTCACTTTGCCTCCCTTTCCGCGTCCAGACATTCTTCACAGTAGTAGTAGTATTATTCTTCAAAATCAACCGTCCAACACGCAAGCCTAAACACGAAAAACAAACGAAAATATCAGCCCTTTTATATACAACTGCCGAACCACTATCCGCACCACGTGTTTACACGACTCCCGCATGCTAATCGAGTCACGTGACTCACGGACGCACGGCCGCAGCCCGGCGCTCACATAAATACGGCGTCGTCCGATGGGCAGGCCGTCATTTCTTCTACTGCTGTCGAACGAAAATGCCGCCTAAACCAGCGTCTAAGGGAGCGAAGAAGGCTGCGTCGAAAGCCAAGGCCGCCAGGGCGGGCGAGAAGAAGAGGAAGAGGCGCCGTAGGGAGTCGTACGCCATCTACATCTACAAGGTCCTGAAGCAGGTCCACCCTGATACCGGCATATCGTCGAAGGCCATGTCGATCATGAACAGCTTCGTGAACGATATCTTCGAGCGTATAGCTGCCGAGTCCAGCCGTCTGGCCCACTACAACCGCCGCTCTACCATCACGAGCCGCGAAATCCAGACGGCCGTCCGGCTCCTGCTGCCCGGCGAGCTGGCCAAGCACGCCGTGTCCGAAGGTACTAAGGCGGTGACCAAGTACACCAGCTCCAAGTAAGCGGCAACGGCCATCGGGCCAATGCCAGATTGAAACGGCTCTTTTCAGAGCCACACAAATAGTAACAAAGGAAACGCAGCAAGACCGGCCACTATTATCTAAAGACATGCCCTTATACGTTTAAGGGCAGTGCTTGCTTACTTACTTACGTACCTATCTGTATAAACAAATAACTGACTATAAGCAAGCACATGCAAATCACGCTGCCTTAGAACCACACAGTCAATCCATTCCATCCCACCAAGGTGAACTTCATAGCCGCAACTATACACTACATATACGCCATCATCATCATCATCGTCGTCGTTGTTGTTCCATCATAATAACGACGACTTTAGTCGCTTAGGCTACGCAATTGCAAACTGCACAAAGAGCTCTCAACGGTACGCACAGTATAAGAAATGAACCAACTGCACGCTTATCCATCCATCCATCCATCCATCCATCCATCCATCCATCCATCCATCCATCCATCCATCCATCCATCCATCCATCCATACACATACATAGGTGTATATATCTACATACACCTATTTCCATTCGTGTATCATCAACACTGCCTTCCCTATCGACGAAGCTCGTTTGATTGACATCTCTGTCTTCACAGCGCAACTTAAGCCACGCCTTCCAAAGACTAGGCTCCTAAGTAACTCGATTCAATGAGGTCGTCGCACGCGTCCGCGCGTCGTTCGACGCCGCTTGCAACGGACGGCCGCCGGTCTATATAAGTGGGCTGACTGTGTGGTTTTTTCGTCATCGGAACGTTATAGCTTGAACGAGTGTATACACAGCGATACAGAGAAACATGTCTGGCAGAGGAAAAGGAGGCAAAGGACTGGGCAAGGGAGGTGCCAAGCGTCACAGGAAGGTGCTGCGTGACAACATCCAGGGCATCACCAAGCCCGCCATTCGTCGACTGGCGCGTCGTGGAGGTGTGAAGCGTATCTCCGGTCTCATCTACGAAGAGACCCGCGGCGTTCTGAAGGTCTTCCTCGAGAACGTCATCCGCGATGCAGTCACCTACACGGAGCACGCCAAGCGCAAGACAGTCACTGCCATGGATGTCGTGTACGCGCTGAAGCGTCAGGGCCGTACCCTCTACGGGTTCGGCGGTTAAACCCGTCCGTCGTGTGACGACGAACATTAAAACGGTCCTTTTCAGGACCACCAAATCTATACGAAGGAATCGTCTGAAGACGAACTGCCAGTTACTTATCCAAGCAAAGACAATAGTCCCTTACACCGTAAACACACACACACACACACATGTATTATATATATATATATATATATATATATATATATCTTAGAAAAGGGATGAAACATGTATTTCTTCCATACACTGTTTGATTTACTCATAAATCACCTTATTACGTCGCTGGTTCCGTCTGCCTTACTTACTTCATTACCTTTTCTCATTAATTAATTCATTATTTAATAAACACTTACAAAGGCTTTGACAACAACCGACATAGTTGTAGATTTCGATATATAGCAATGAATACCCGTGTATGTTTCCTTTCTTGCCTAGGTTTAGGTTTCTAAAGGTTTAGGGTTAGGGTTAGCGGAACGGCGCAGCAGTCAGTCAGTCAGTCAGTCAGTCAGTCAGTCAGTCAGTCAGTCAGTCAGTCAGTCAGTCAGTCAGTCAGTCAGTCAGTCAGTCAGTCAGTCAGTCAGTCAGTCAGTCAGTCAGTCAGTCAGTCAGGCAGGCAGGCAGACAGGCAGGCAGGCAGGCAGGCAGGCAGGCAGGCACGTTAAGACGAGACGCCCTTCCACGCACGATGTGGGGTTCTCAATGACGTCCGCGCGATAAATCTATTTAAGCTCGGTTTTGCCGGTCGCAGATATTCTATAGAATATCGTTGCGGCAAGTGATAGCAGAGCTTTCGTCCGTTTCACAGTTTACACACGAGCCAGTCAACAACCATGTCAGACGCAGCATCAGCAGGGCCTCTTGCGGACGCTTCGGGCGCCAACGACCACCCGTCTGCCGCCGCGCCAAAGAGTCCGGCAAAGAAACAGCAGCCGAAGAAAGCGGCGACGGCAAAGAAGGCCGGTTCGTCTGCGGCAGCGAAGAAGGCACCGGCCGATCATCCGAAATACAGCGAGATGGTCCGCACGGCGCTGACGACGTTGAAGGAGAGGGGCGGTTCTTCGAGACAGGCCATACTGAAGTACATCGTCAAGAACTTCAAGGTCGGAAACGACGAACACGTCGTCAATCAGCACCTGAAGATGGCGCTTCGCAACGGAGTCAAGAACGACACGCTTAAGCAGTCGAAGGGCTCGGGCGCTTCCGGCAGCTTCCGCCTGGGTGCAGCGGCGGTGGAACAGGCGAAGAAGAAGGACAAGAAACCCAAAGCGACTGCTGCTAAGACGACGAAGACCACAGCTGCCAAGAAGAAGACGACGAAGCCTGCTGCTGCTTCTGCAAAGAAAGCTGCCACGCCGGCCAAGAAGTCTTCGACCGCAGCAGCGAAGAAGGCGTCTCCGAAGAAGGCGAAGAAGCCAGCAGCCGCTGTAGCCAGCAAGAAGGCCAAAGCCGTGAAGGCAGACAAGCCCGTGAAGAAGGCGAAGGCAGACAAACCGGCCAAGAAGGTTGTCAAGGCCGCCGCTCAGGACAAGTCGAAGAAGGCGAAACCGGCAGCTGCGGCAAAGAAACCGGCTGCAGCAGCAAGCAAGGCAAAGAAGGCACCTGCCGCTAAGAAGACTGGCGCCAGGAAAGCCTAAGAAGTCGTCGTCTACAGGTCGGTCGGATGCACTGACCGACGTCGCTAAAACGGCTCTTTTCAGAGCCACCCAAATCATAAGAAGGAAAACGACGTCAGCCAGCAGCCAATTTACCATTCATTCATTCATTCATACATACATACATACATACATACATACATACATACATACATACATACATACATACATACATACATACATTGGCATTGGAAACTCAGAACAAATTTACTTGCCTACTTGCTACATTCATTACTTCCTTCCCTACTTACTTATTTACTTACTTACTTACTTACTTACTTACATATATACCCGCACACGACTACATGTACATGTCAAACAAGTGAATTCGTAATTAATGCGTTCACGCATTTAGAAAGACTTGTAACCAATTGAAAAAAATAACTAATTAAGTAACTAACTAAACTCACTCACTCACTCACTCACTCACTCACTCACTCACTCACTCACTCACTCACTCACTCACTCACTCACTCACTCACTCGCTAACCCTAATCACGCACACAAGAAGCTGATCCTTTACACATGCCTGTCGGCCATTCACGATTTTTGCGCTAGCTAGCGATTCGCGTCAACCAATCAGCGTGCGCAGCGCGCTTACAGTGAAAAGCATAAATAGACGTCAGTGAGTTTTCCGCGCATTGCGATTGCGATTGCGGCGGGATTGCGATTCGCGATTGAGATTGCGAAGAGATCAGACGTACGACTCATTGACTGAGTGATCGATTGAGATTGGGATAGGTCTATCGCTGCTACAGCGTTGACGATTTTATATCGACGTAAAAACATCACCTACCAAATCTCTGGAAAACTGCAAACCCCGCTCGACTGCAGGGGAAATGCCACGACAAGACAAACGCCGAAGAAACTCAGAATCGGCGAACTCGTCGGTAAATACAACACACAACGAAAACTCCAACATGGGAACTCCACTGACGTCAACTCCGGCGCTGAAGGACGAAGAGCAACTGCAGGATACGGACGAGAATCCCCCATCGTCGGACCAGGAAGCCGAGTATTACGGCCGACTGTTGGAGCAACAGCTGGAGTCAGAACACGAAGACGAAGATGAGGGGCGGCCCAAGAAAACAACCAAGGAAAGGGGGAAAACACGAACGACCTCGAGACATCGTGCGAGGGAGTACTTCCTGCGTAAACCTCTTCCCACGTACAAAACGGCCAGCCGGCTGAAAAACCCTAAGAAGAAAACCAAGGTGGACGTGGACACAACTGACCGAACAGCAGGGCAACCAAACGCAAGCGTGAGCAGTGCAGAACAACAAACTGAAAACATTGCCACAGTCTTAAAGGCCATGAAAGCATCTACTCTCGGAACGGCGAATGGACGGCAAGTGGGAAGTGAAGCAACGGGCAACGAGCCAGAGCAGACCGCTCCACACCGCGCAAGCACCTCTAGCCACCAAAGGGATGACCGGAACACAAATACCAAAAGCGGAACAACAAGAAAATGGACCGATATCCCCCGCGAGAAGAGGGACTTGGCCCTAAACGTACTCAACAGAACAGTCTACCTACAGAGCACCGGCAGAGAACTATGCAACTACTTCAGACGAAGCCCACTCAAGCTCCAGCGGGAGATAGCTGAAGCGGCGGGAGGAGAGGTGGAACTGATCCAAGTTGCCGGAGATTGCATCAGAATTCTAACATACAATGAGAAGCAAAAAAGGAATCTACTCCAACTACAACTACTAGACGAAAAAGCAGTGAAAGCCAGCCTCCCGAGGTCAGTCACCAGATGGCAAGAGCGCCAGAATCGCGCACCATCACTTACACGACAAAAGAAACCCAACTTCGGACCACGAGGAGTCATCCACGGTCTACAGGAGAGCGATGAAAACTTAACCAACATAGCACGAACCCACGGACTTAAATCCATCACTAATATCGGAAATCCGAAAAGCAGCAAAACGACCCTCATCCACTTCGAGCCTGGGACCCAACTGCCCACCCATGTCTACCTAGAAGGATGCAGATACAAGATCTGGCCCTACATTCCGAGACCCAGACGCTGCAACAACTGTCAAAAATACAGCCACACGACGCAAAGCTGCACCGAGAGCACCGTCTGCAGCAGATGTAGTGGTCCTCACGCCTTCCTCAGCTGCCCAAACAAAGAAGAACCAAAGTGTGCAAACTGCCAGCAGGCACATAGCGCAGCCTACAGAAAATGCCACACATACATGGAGCAGCAAGACCAGATAAAAACAAAAGTGGAGCAGAGGGCCCTCTACTCTGACACTGTAAGGCAGGAAAAATCGACACCCATGCGACACAACCAGATGGAAACCCCGAACGCCTATGAGGGAGAGGAGCAAATCATGGAATTTCTAAACTTCGACCAGGAAATCTACCGAACCGACACGGCAACCACTGAGCACACCAAAGACAGTACGGCCAACTCCCACCCAAACACCACAAAATTCGTCCTCGGCATCCTTGCGCTGCTCAGCACAAACAAGAGCAGAACTGAAATGCAGGAAATTGTTGCGGAAACGGCCTCGAAACTCATTTACAACGGCTCCAAGAAATTCCAGTACCAGTCTGAAAAGCAAGATTAAACAAACAACCTACACACCCTAAAAATAAAGAACACAACATGGAGCTCACCATACTTCAATGGAACGCCAGAGGATTAATGAAGAACAGACATGAATTAAAGAACTATTTAAACAAATCATACCGACCACCGGATGTGATCTGTATACAGGAGACCTTCCTAAAGCATAAAACAAACAGCCCTAAAGTGGAAGGGTATACCATAATCCGAAAAGACGACGAAACCACCAAAGGAAACGGCGGCCTAGCGACCCTTGTGAGGGCTGGACTTACATACGCACGAAAAGACCTGGACGAAATAGAAAAAATAGAAACCTTGACAATAGAAATCAAAACAACTACCGGAAAACTCCAAATAACCAACGCCTACATCCCTCCAAAAACAGACACAGACAAGAAAACACTTAGCAAAATGTTCCACAGCCAACGATCCATTGTAGTGGGCGACCTCAATGCACACAACAAGACCTGGGGAGATACGAAAAACAACACAATCGGATACCTCATAGAAGAAATCACAGAGGACAAGAACCTGACAGTTCTAAACACAGGGCAAGCCACTTACATAACCTCCAACCAGTCCGACACCAACTCTGTCATCGACCTGGCCATAGTCTCCGAAGACCTATCCCTCAGCTGCAACCACCACGTAACAAACACCACCCTTGGATCGGACCACTTAGCCACGATAACAAAAGTCAACGAGGAGCTAGACCTAGAGGAAGAATCAACGCTACACCTCTGGAAGCTAACAAAAGCCGACTGGAAAGCATTTAAAGCCATGAGCAAAGACAAGATAGTCGAGGAACTGTTGGATGGAGACATCAACAAAGCCTACAAAAACCTAACGAACACTATCACCGCCATGGGTAACTCGACAATTCCTACCAGAAAACAGACCAAACAAAAGAACAAACGTCACAGACCTCTGCCTTTCTGGAATAACAAGTGCAGAGATGCAATATATGCCAGAAATCAATCCAGAAACAAAATGGCCAACACAAAGGACCTGAACGACTATCTAACATACAAACAGCAAAACGCGAAGACCAAACGAATAATTGCTGACGAAGCGAGAGGAGGCTGGGAGACGTACTGCTCCGAAATGACAGAGCAGTCCAAACTAGGCACAGTATGGAATATGGCCCGAAGAATGAACGGTGTAGCCTCAAATACAACACTACCTACCCTCAGACACAACGGAGAAGAGGCAGAAACAAATGCAGAAAAAGCCAACCTCCTTGCCAAGGGCTATGCAGAGACAAGTAGCACAGCCAACTATAACCAACCATTCCTTAACCATATACGAAAAACAGGACAGCAGGAAAAGGCCACAACAACCCACAACCCCCAAGTAAACAAGGTGGAAACAGAAGCCATGAACCTAGAATTCAACATCAGGGAACTAAGGGAGGCAATCAACAGCGCCAAGAAGAACAAATCACCAGGGGAGGACAGAATCCCATACGACCTTTTAAAACACCTACACAAAAAGGCCCTAAAAACCCTCCTGACCTTCTACAACAAAATCTGGAGCGAAGGAAATCTACCGAAGGATTGGAACCATGCCATCATCATCCCAATCCTCAAACCATCAAAAGACCCTTCTCTACCAGGGTCCTACAGACCTATCTCCCTCACCTCCGCTATTTGCAAGACGATGGAGAAAATGGTGACTCAAAGACTGCAGTGGTATACGGAAAAAAATAACTTCCTAACCAAAGACCAAACCGGGTTCCGAAAAGGGAAAAGCACGATGGACCAGATCATCCGATTACAGGACACCATACTAAAAACTCTAAAACTCAAAAAGCACCTACTGGCAGTATTCATCGACTTTGAACGAGCCTACGACATGCTGCACGTACCAACCCTTATACAAAAACTCGAGAAAATAGGAATAGTCGGAGAAATGCTGACGTGGATCAAGAAATTCCTCACCAAAAGGACATTCACTGTGAAAGTTGGAGCAACCCTCTCCCCAACCTACGACCAAGAAAACGGCACGCCACAAGGATCCATCATCTCGCCACTCCTGTTTCTGATAATGATAAATGACATCAAAACTGACATAAGCCAAGTGGACCTTACACTGTTTGCCGATGACAGTGCAATATTTACATCCGGTGCCAACACAGACCTCCTGCAAAAAAAGATCCAAACAGCCCTAAATAACATCAACACGTGGTGCAACCAAAATGGATTCAAAATCTCAGTCACCAAAACCACAGGAGTCCTGTTCACAAACAGCAGAAAGAAGACCAAAATCAACATCACAGTCAATAACCAGCAAATCAAAATAGAAGAGACTGCGAGGTTCTTGGGAGTAATCTTCCACAGACGGCTCTCATGGACACCACACATCACCAACATCATAACCAGATGCAAGAAACGCCTCAACCTCATGAGGGCAGTGTCGGGGTACAGATGGGGGGCATCTAAGAAGGCCCTGCTAGCCATCTACAGGGCCCTGATTAGACCCCTCATAGACTACGGCGATGTAGCGTATGCTACAGCCAGCAAAACTCAGCTAAAAAAACTGCAAGGAATACAAAACGAGGCGCTGAGACTGGCTTGTGGGGCGTCCAAAGGCACACCAGCTGTAGCTCTACAAAATGAGTGCGGAGAAATGCCCCTCCACCTCCGCCGAGAAAATAACACACTCAAAATGGGGATAAAGATACTATGTAACAAGGACCATCCAGCGAAAGCAGCGATGCAGGCAGACTGGACGGACCACGTCAAAAAAGGAGCATGTAGTAGGATCCAGTCCTTGCAAGACAGAACGAAGGAGTTCCTCACCACAATACAACAGCCAATCCAGACACAACACTTCACAACTACACCCCCGTGGCTCGACAAAATAATTCAGGTTGATACTACACTACAAAAGCAGATCAATAAAAAAGAGGATACAACAGACTACATGAAGATGGCTGCTTTGGAGCTAATTAACAACTACAACGAGTACACACACATCTACACCGACGGCTCCAAAGCAGAAAGCAGAACAGCAGCATCTTTCTACCTACCGACCCTCAACATCCGCAGAACCCTCAGGCTAGCTGACGACTCATCCGTGTACGCTGCAGAGCTATCCGCCATCATAGAGGCTATAAAATGGATTGGGGAAAATGACAAGAACTCCCAAACAAAATACATAATCTTCACAGATTCACTCAGTGCAGCCATTTCCATAGAAAGAAATGCATCAACATCGAGACCAAACCTTCTCACAGAACTACACAAATATACAAGAAATTTAACCAGGTGTGAAGTCATGGTAGCATGGATACCGAGCCATGTAGGAATAGCAGGAAACGAAGAAGCGGATCTCCTGGCAAAAGAAGGACTAACAATACCAGAAACTAACAGCACAAACTACATCGAACAAAAAGAAACCCACGCACTAATCAAAACGCACATAATCAGCAAGTGGCAAACCGAGTATGACAATGACACACGTGGAAACCTATACAAGACCATAGAACCACTAGTCTCAACCGAGATAAAATACAACGATACTCCAAGGCGACAAGAAGTTCAAATCACCAGGCTAAGACTAGGCCATGTCCTCACGAAGACATGGCTACAAAAAATAAAAAAGAGCGAAACCAATTTATGCTCGACATGTGCAACACCTGACACCATTGAACATCTATTGCTGGAATGCAAGAGGCAGAGCATTGCCCGAACACTCAAACAAAAGTGCCAAGAACACAAAGTCGGTCATACAGTAAGAAACATCCTATCAATTCAACAGATAGCCGTGGAAGCCTACACCATTATAATGAAACTTAACCATGGAAAGATCCTCTGAACACCCACACAGTCAACCAAGCACAGAAATACCATAGTAACATACTAAGGACAACTCAATGAAGAAACCTAATGGGTGCACAAGGTTGAACACACTGTACCACCACATAAGAAAGAGCACACTCTGATAAACACACGGAAGAGCAACATAACGACAGTATAACACAGCCAAGAACTACAACTGCTATGTGTACAGCTAAAAGGCACACAAAGCACTGTACAAATGTATATAAAAAAGAATATGTACATAACGGTGTAAATATACACAAGTGTCACCTGAGGACACCTTACCACTACCAAAATGTGCAACTGCTAGACTACACTGTTGACATGTACGACAACAGCATACCAATGCCACTAAGAACAACAGCTAAGCGGAACGCACACTGCACTGGTGCAATAGATAAATGTAAATAATTGTGCACTGTGCTCTGAATACTGCTTACCGGTTAATGCACAGAAACCATGTCACGTCAACCCGCATAAATGTACATTGACCAGGAGTATGAGAAAAAGAGGAAAAACAGGGGGAAAAAAAAGAACAGAAAAAGAGAAGGGGAAAGGAGGAAAACAAAAAAAAACAACAACAACAACAAAGGAAAAAGATGGAAAAAGGAAAAAAAACAAGAAATAAAAATCAAAACAAAAAAACACCCATAAAAGGACTTTAAAAAAAAAAAAGAGATGGAAAAAAAAAGACAGAGGAAACAAAACTCATCGGGAAAAAAAAACCCAATAAAAACAGAAAGAAAGAAAAGACTTAAAAACAAACAAAAGAAGAGAGGGGAAAAGCCCACCAGGAAACACGCAGGAAAGATGAGAAAACAGGCTAGCACAAGACCAAAGAAATCATAAGACGTCAACGGCCATCGATGCCAAACGATGTCGGTAAACAATGGATAAACAAACAATCCGCGCATTGCTACAAGAAGACAGCCTACGACGTACTTCTCAGCATCGACGATTAGACGACATGGCACGTACGAAGCAGACGGCACGTAAGAGCACTGGAGGCAAGGCTCCGAGGAAGCAGCTGGCCACGAAGGCTGCCCGCAAGAGCGCTCCGGCGACCGGCGGAGTCAAGAAGCCGCATCGTTACAGGCCTGGCACAGTGGCACTGCGAGAGATCCGTCGCTACCAGAAGAGCACGGAACTGCTCATTCGCAAGCTGCCGTTCCAGCGTCTCGTAAGAGAGATTGCACAGGACTTCAAGACCGATCTCCGCTTCCAGAGCTCGGCTGTGATGGCGCTGCAGGAGGCCAGCGAGGCCTACCTCGTCGGACTCTTCGAGGACACCAACCTGTGCGCCATCCACGCAAAGCGTGTGACCATCATGCCGAAGGACATTCAGCTGGCAAGACGAATCAGGGGCGAGCGTGCATAAACGGTGGTGAGGAGAGGCAGGCGTTCGTCCGTCCGCGGGCGTAAACGCACAAGAAACGGCTCTTTTCAGAGCCACAAAATGATCTTTGAGGAAGACGACGACGACGAGGCAAACAACAAAAAAATCCAATCTCCATTCCCACTCTTACCCATTGCACTATTTCCAATACTACCGCTACTAATACACTTAGCCTATAAGAGCAATCGTTACACGATTGATTCAATTGGCAGTCAATTTTACACATTTCATACCTTCCTATACACCGGTTCCTCCATTTGCGTATCCACCGGTTTGGAAGGGCTAATTAGACCGCAAACCGGGGACCTGGAAGAAATTAACACATGTATAGGATAGTGAATTTCTTACATGCGCTGCATAATAATTTCATATTCATTACATGCATTTATATAGCGCCTCTTGGAGGGGCTACTCACAAGCGCTATGTTCGTTTTTCTTATTTCTTATGAAATTATATACATACATATAATTATACATATACAAATATACATATATACACACACACATTACTATTATTCATATTATACACGGATTCTATTTCAACTTCTTGTACGCATGCATGCATGCATACTGGATAAGTGGAAGTGTGATATTAATTGATTCTTTTGGAAAGTGGGTGGGCCTCAGCTTCTTGCAAATAACTCGTTTTTCCATTGTACGATGTGGGGTGGCTCTGAAAAGAGCCGTTTCTCCTCGCTTTAGGCAGCGATAGTCAGCTGACAACACAGCTTACTTCGCACCTCCGCTGCCACTTCCGCCGACCTTCTGCGTCTTCTTCGGCAGAAGAACGGCCTGGATGTTCGGCAGCACACCGCCCTGGGCAATCGTCACGCCAGACAAAAGCTTGTTCAGCTCCTCGTCGTTACGGATCGCCAGCTGCAGGTGCCGAGGGATGATGCGAGTCTTCTTGTTGTCGCGAGCAGCGTTTCCAGCAAGCTCAAGCACCTCGGCGGCAAGGTACTCCATCACCGCAGCCAGGTAAACAGGAGCGCCCGCGCCCACCCGTTCAGCGTAGTTACCCTTCCGCAGCAGACGGTGGATTCGACCAACGGGGAACTGCAGACCCGCTCGCGACGAACGGCTCTTCGCCTTTCCCTTCACTTTGCCTCCCTTTCCGCGTCCAGACATTCTTCACAGTAGTAGTAGTATTATTCTTCAAAATCAACCGTCCAACACGCAAGCCTAAACACGAAAAACAAACGAAAATATCAGCCCTTTTATATACAACTGCCGAACCACTATCCGCACCACGTGTTTACACGACTCCCGCATGCTAATCGAGTCACGTGACTCACGGACGCACGGCCGCAGCCCGGCGCTCACATAAATACGGCGTCGTCCGATGGGGTCGGTCGGTCGGTCGGAGCAAAGAGAGCAGTCGCAGCACAAGTTTATTAGAGGTTGTGTGGTTGAGGATTGTCGCTGACAGAATCGTTGCTTTGAAACACGATCTGTCAGCGGACGGCCCTACGAACCTACACGAAGAGTTCATTTTTGTTTGACTAGAGACAGATCTACATCGCTCTACCGTACAGAGGAATTCAAGGTGAGAAATTGATTATAAAAGCATGGCGAACAACGATAATGGGCAGGGGTCTCTTGCGGACGGTGTGGAACAGCCAAGCGATGCGGACTGTTGCATAGCGTCCGAAAGTGACCCGATGCAAAGAAATGGATCAAATGATAGCAATCCAGAAGAGGTGTTCTCTACGGTGCGACGTAAGAGACGTAAAGTGGACAGATCAAATACTGTGCCCAAAAATAGGAAGAGGCACGAGATACCAAAAGAAATGCGAACGGCGATAGATACGGTAGCAGCCCAAGCTACTGGTCGATCACGCTTACACCTGACAGATGAAAAAATAGCGCAGGTCATAGCCTACGTCCACGATAGAGCCAGAAGCAGCTCAGGCTCAAGATCTGTCTCTAGACAGAGAGCAAGGACAACCCCAAATAAGGGAGGGAAACCAACCCCCCCAAAACAAATTGCCAACAAAACTGAAACTACCCCGGGGGCACTAAACCCTGAAACAGAACAAAATATTGACCATACACCAGAAAATCAAATGACAAGCGCAAACACCGTGACAGCACTCCCACGTCGCTCGTTTAGGAGGCCCCCCCTCACGACCGAACGAAGAAAAGAACTGGACGAGACGTTCAGGAGAACCCTATACGTTACCGATGAAGGGGGACAACTAGTTAAAATGTTTCGGAACAAACCAAAATCATTGAAAAAGGAAATAAAAGAAGCGGCAGGCTGCGAGGTAGGGACCATTCAAATGGCGGGACACAGCCTAAGAATCATATGCGACACAAACGAACAACACCGGGCGGTCAAAACCGTACAATTCATAAATGGACTAAAAGTTGAGGTGACCCTCCCACGGGCACTAACCTACACACCAAGACAACATACCAACCAGCCACCCAGAACCGACTATGAATATGACACCAAAGGAGTCCTTTATGGCCTCGATGAAACTGAAGACGCCCTAAAAGAAATAAGCGCTGAAATCGGGGCAAAATACATGAAAAGAATAGGACAGCCAGAGAGTAAAGTAACACTAGTAGCTTTCCCACAAGGAACGACACTGCAAGAGTCAATAAACATTGAAGGACGTCGATTCCGAATGAAACCGTATATCCCAAGGCCTATGCGGTGCGAAAAGTGCCAAAAATTTGGACACCCAGGGTCCCGATGCGAAAATGAAATTAAATGCAGCCGCTGCGGGCAAAACCATACATACGACCAGTGCACAAATAAAGAAGCACCAAAGTGCGCCAATTGCTCCGATGCCCATAGCGCCGCCTACAGGCAGTGCCCAAAATATCAAATGGTAAAAAGCGCACTTAAAATAAGATCTACCCAAGGTATCCCATTAGCAGAAGCTAAGAAGCAGGCACAACAAGCAATTAAAACGACAAGCGAGACAACACCCGCACCGATAGCTGAGCTCACAATAACGGAACCAGTAGACGAAAAGACCAAAACATACCTCACAGACTTCCTCCAGACAGAAACATCCCCATTCGTAGTGACGATGGTAGGAGAACCAGAACAACAAAACACAGAATACACTGAGACAGACGCTAAATTCAACAGATTCGTTGTAGGCATCCTCAAGGCAATAGGATCATCTAAAGATCAATACACCGCACAAAATAAGGTCATGATGGCCGCTTCAGTGATATGGTATGGCAAAAAAATCAAATTCGGAAGAGCGGTAGACAAGTAATCTCATACCTAAAAGAAAAAATTAGAGTGGATTATATTAATACACCTCTCAGATGGCTATCAAGGTAATGCAGTGGAATTGCCGAAACCTAATGACTAATTATAGAGAACTAAAAGCCTTCTTGCATAACAACCCCCTAAATCCAGACGTAGTATGCCTGGAGGAAACGCACCTAACCGAAAACAAAAACCCCAAATTCGACGGGTATATTATGTATAGACAAGATAATCCCACCACGGGGACGAAGGGACTGATGATACTACTAAAACAAAACATAAATCACACACTATTGCAACTAGAACACATCCCTAACATTGAAAGACAAGGTATAGAAATAAACTCAGACCAGGGCAAGATTAAAATAATAAATACATACATAGAACCGAACCTAGTAATACCCTATGAAGAGATAAGCAAATTATTTCCGGACAATGACAGACGAAGTATAGTCGTAGGAGACATAAACGCACACAGCAAACAATGGAAAGACACACACACATGCACTAGAGGGAGAATACTTGAAGAAGTTTTAATCGAAAAAAATTTGGTTTTACTAAACACAGGACAGCCAACATATATACACAGCACACCATCAACAAGCAACTCTGTCATAGACCTGGCCATCACGACAAGCGACATGGCCCTCAGATGCCACCACACGGTATTAAACAACTGCATGGGGTCCGATCACCTTGTCACCATAACCTCAGTTGATGAGGTGGCAGACATAGAGGAAACCCAGGGGCAACATAGGTGGAGACTTAAAAAGGCAGACTGGAAAAAATATAAAAATAACAGCCGACTACTAATAACAGACAGCCTAAATACTGAAGACATAACAGAAACATTTGATAACTTCATACAAGCAATAAATGACACGGCAGCAACAGCCATACCTGAAAACAAACCAAACAAACAAAAAAATAAAAGGAAAACTAAACCCCTCCCTTTTTGGAATGAGGAATGCTCGGAAGCCACCTATGAACGAAACCGACTAAGAAATAAAGCAAATAAATCCAAAGACTTAGATGACTGGATAAACTTTAAAGCCCAAAACGCAAAAGTTAAAAGAGTTATCGCAGACACGGCCAGAGAGAGCTGGGAATCCTTTTGTGCAACATTAAATGACCACAGTAAAATGGGTCCCGTATGGAACATGGCAAAAAGGATGGGGGGAAACACCTCCCAAAAAACCATGCCGACATTAGTGAAGGGTACCATAGAGGCAACCAATAACGTAGAAAAAGCCAACCTACTAGCAGAGACTTATGCACAAGTAAGCAGCACAACAAACTACAGCTATGATTTCCAAAGACACGTACATAAAACAAACATAGAACAAGCTACCCAAAAACAGGCACCCGACAAAAACCCTCCAACTACCACAGACCAACACATAGACTCACTGAATAGTGACTTTGACCTACACGAGCTACAAACAGCCCTGAGAGGCGCCAAAATGCATAAATCCCCAGGGGAAGATAAAATCCCTTATGAAATGATTCAAAACCTTAGCAAAACCGCACAGACGGTTCTGCTAAGAATATATAACCGAATATGGAACACGGGAGTCATGCCCGGGGAATGGACACATGCAGTTATACTCCCGTTCCTAAAACCGGGAAAAGACCAAACGAAACCGGAATCATACAGGCCTATCTCATTAACCCCATCCCTCTGCAAAATAATGGAGAGAATGGTGACCAATAGACTTCAATGGACCCTAGAAAGCAAGGGAAAATTATCAAATAACCAGGCGGGGTTCCGAAAACACAGAAGTACACTCGACCAAATCATCAAATTGCAAGATAAAATCAGCAAAACCATGAAGAACAAAGAGCATGTACTAGGCGTTTTTATCGATTTTGAAAAGGCCTATGATATGCTCCATGTACCCACCTTGATGAGAAAGATCCGAGATCTGGGCGTCATCGGAAAGATGCACGACTGGATCCGGAACTTCCTCTCAAATAGAACATTCAAAGTCAAGGTGGGAGCCGCTCTGTCGGAAATCTACACCCAGGAAAATGGCACACCTCAAGGTTCAGTTATATCCCCCATCCTATTCTTGATCATGATTAATGATATACCTAACAACATTCATGGAGTCGACCTATCTCTTTTCGCTGACGACAGTGCCATCTTTACCGCGGGAAAAAAAACAACTAAATTGACCGAAAGATTACAAGATTCCCTTGACAGCATTCAAAACTGGTGCACAAAAAATGGGTTTAAAATCTCTACCCAAAAAACACAGGCCATACTTTTCACAAATGGGAGACAAAAAGACACCGACATTAGACTGACAGTCAACGGACACGACATAGACATGACGGACTCTGCCAAATTCCTGGGGGTAATTTTCGACAAGCGGCTAACGTGGAAGCCCCACATAGATTATACTATACAAAAATGTAGACGAAGACTCGGACTACTTAGAGCAGTTTCCGGAATGAAATGGGGAACCTCCAAAAAAGCCCTCCTAATGTTGTACAGGGCACTAATCCGCCCCGTACTCGAATACGGAGATATAGCGATAGAAAATGCTAGCACAACGAACAAAGATAGACTTCAAAAAATTCAGAGCCAAGCCTTAAGAATATGCTGCGGAGCATCAAAATCCACACCTATAGATGCCCTGCAAAACGAGTGTGGGGAACCCCCCTTAAAATTGAGGAGACATAGAAGCAGCTTGAGAATGGGAGTTAAAATAGTAACCAACCCCAACCACACAGCGAAGACGACAATGCTGGACCATTGGACCATGCACTACGGGAAATACGAAACAACAAAAGCACCAATATATCTAAGAACAAAAGAATTCCTAGAAACACGTTTCCAGGAATGCCGAGGGCCAACGTTCCAAAAAGAACCCCCTTGGGAAAACCAAAAAATCCACACAGACATATCGCTAACTAAAGCAATAAACAAGAAAACCGTATCACCAGAAATTCAAAAAGCCCTAGCCCTAGAAACGATAGACAAATACAAACTAGACACATATATCTATACCGACGGGTCAAAACTAAACGATACGACAGCAGCCGCAATATATATCCCAGAAACAGGAGAAAGAAAGATATTCAGAATAGCAGACTCATCGAGTGTATATGCAGCCGAACTATCTGCGATACGAGAAGCACTAACATGGATAACACAAAATAGAACACAGACTAAAAATAAATTTGCCATATTCACAGACTCACTAAGTGCTGTACAATCACTAAAACTACAAAAATCATCTTCAAGACCAAATCTACTACAAGAAATTATAGAACTAAATAACGGACTCAGACCGGGCACGGTAAGAGTAATCTGGATTCCCAGCCACGTAGATATACCAGGCAACGAAGAGGCCGATAAGGCGGCCAAAGCCGGACTCCAAATACAGAGCGTAAACTCCACACAGTACATAGAATGGGAGGAAATGTATTCCAAAATAGACAAATACATCATAGAAAAATGGCAGTCAGAATACACAAACAACCCGAAAGCAGCACACTATAAGAATATAGAACCCACAGTATCCACGAAAATCAAATATACCGCCACCCCACGGGGAACGGAAGTCCAGATAACCAGGCTACGACTGGGCAGAGTCCTAACGAACGACTGGCTACACAAGCTTAAATTGCACCCGGACGGAAATTGCGACCACTGCAAGACAAGAGATAGCATCGAACACACCCTATTACAATGTACGAGAAATGATATAAGCACTGCCCTAAAAAACAAAAGTATACAACTAGGAATACAATGCAACATAAACAACCTTCTTGGAAACAACTCCCTACAGCAGGAGGTGGCCAGACTGGTAAAGTTGATGAGACAGGGGAGAACGTTGTAAATACACAAATATACTTAGATATACGAGAACAAGAAATAATATTAAAACACTGTAAGACCACAAATCATATCCATGACAACCTCGTGGAGGGAGAGGGGAGGGGAAGAGAGAGGGAGGGGGGAGGGGGAGGAGGGAGGGGGAGGGAGGGGAGGAGAAAGAAAAGAGAGAAGAAGACAGAAAGGAGAGAGGGAGGAAGGGGAGGGAGAAGAAAGGAAAGAGAGAGGGAAGAGGTGGGAAAAGAGAGGGGAGGAGGGGGAGGAGAAAGGAGGGAGGGAAGAAAAGAGGGAAGACAGACAGAAAAGAGCCAAGGAGGCCACAAAAGAGCCAAGGAGGCCACTTAAAAAGCGATACAGCAACAAGAAGAGCCGAAATGGCCACATGACTAAATATAAATATAACTCCTTAACGGAGAAGGTATGAATGAGCGAACTAGTAAAACACATACACAGACGTGTGAGTATAAATGGGCAAATGCAGACATTGTATTATATATTGCATTACGGAGAACAGACAGACAGAAAAGAGCCATGGAGGCCACATAAAAGAGCCATGGAGGCCACATAAAAGAGCCATGGAGGCCACATAAAAGAGCCATGGAGGCCACAAAAAAGAGCCATGGGGGCCACATAAAAGAGCCATGGAGGCCACATGAAAGAGCCATGGAGGCCACATAAAAGAGCCAAGGAGGCCACATAAAAGAGCCAAGGAGGCGATACAGCAACAAGAAGAGCCTAAAGGCCACATGACGACGTGTAAATAAAACTCCATAACGGAGAAGACATGAATGCGCATACCTGTAAAAAAAAAAAAAACTGACACATGTAGATACTGTATTATATATTTCATTGCAGCAAATATGACACCGGCGAGGAAAGAAGATAGCAGAATGAAGGATGGAAAGCGAGAGGGACAAACGGGAAAATTCTATACAGAAGTCAGACAGAATGACAAATAAAGGCGCTGAAAAGGTAAACGTGTATACCACGACCGGGGGTTAGGAACAGAGGAAAAGCGAGACAGAGAAAGAGTGGGACAGAGAAAGAGGGGGACAGAGAGAAAGTGTAAAGAAGGGAAGAAAGAGGGAGAACAGACAGACAGACACTGTATTATATATTGCATTACGGAGAACAGACAGACAGAAAAGAGCCATGGAGGCCACATAAAAGAGCCATGGAGGCCACATAAAAGAGCCATGGAGGCCACATAAAAGAGCCATGGAGGCCACATGAAAGAGCCATGGAGGCCACAGAAAAGAGCCATGGAGGCCACACAAAAGAGCCATGGAGGCCACAAAAAAGAGCCAGGGAGGCCACATAAAAGAGCCAAGGAGGCAAAAAAAAAAAAAAAAAAAAAAACTAAATACGAACAGAATTTATATTAAAAAAAATATTAAAATTAAAAAACTTGCGTAACCCAACCATCGAATGAGATGGCATGGCCTTGACCACATGTTAAAAATACAAAACAAAAGTAGCTTCTATATAAGAAAACTCTACGTAACCCAACCATCGAATGAGATGGTATGGCCTTGATCAAATGTTAAATACTGTAAATACTGCATAACCTTGTAATCTGACATGGGCCCGATGGACGAGCGGCCTTGGAGCTGGTGAGCAGAGTCACCAAGCCTGGGTCTCCTTCGGACACGACGGCTGGCATAAAATTACCCAAAACCCCAGAAACAATAAAAGGACTCTACAAACAGATTAATGTATGCCCTTGTAGATGGCCGACACGGTGGTAACTGGCTCCCTACACGGGCCCTTCCTCTGCTCTCGTCGTCTACACCACGCTGGTTGAGGGCGGCATGATGAAAAAGAAATACACAACAAATGTGAAGACGTTAAGGGCCAATGTTGCCATAGAACGTCGATAAACAAATGACCACTGGGGGCAGGCCGTCATTTCTTCTACTGCTGTCGAACGAAAATGCCGCCTAAACCAGCGTCTAAGGGAGCGAAGAAGGCTGCGTCGAAAGCCAAGGCCGCCAGGGCGGGCGAGAAGAAGAGGAAGAGGCGCCGTAGGGAGTCGTACGCCATCTACATCTACAAGGTCCTGAAGCAGGTCCACCCTGATACCGGCATATCGTCGAAGGCCATGTCGATCATGAACAGCTTCGTGAACGATATCTTCGAGCGTATAGCTGCCGAGTCCAGCCGTCTGGCCCACTACAACCGCCGCTCTACCATCACGAGCCGCGAAATCCAGACGGCCGTCCGGCTCCTGCTGCCCGGCGAGCTGGCCAAGCACGCCGTGTCCGAAGGTACTAAGGCGGTGACCAAGTACACCAGCTCCAAGTAAGCGGCAACGGCCATCGGGCCAATGCCAGATTGAAACGGCTCTTTTCAGAGCCACACAAATAGTAACAAAGGAAACGCAGCAAGACCGGCCACTATTATCTAAAGACATGCCCTTATACGTTTAAGGGCAGTGCTTGCTTACTTACTTACGTACCTATCTGTATAAACAAATAACTGACTATAAGCAAGCACATGCAAATCACGCTGCCTTAGAACCACACAGTCAATCCATTCCATCCCACCAAGGTGAACTTCATAGCCGCAACTATACACTACATATACGCCATCATCATCATCATCGTCGTCGTTGTTGTTCCATCATAATAACGACGACTTTAGTCGCTTAGGCTACGCAATTGCAAACTGCACAAAGAGCTCTCAACGGTACGCACAGTATAAGAAATGAACCAACTGCACGCTTATCCATCCATCCATCCATCCATCCATCCATCCATCCATCCATCCATCCATCCATCCATCCATCCATCCATCCATACACATACATAGGTGTATATATCTACATACACCTATTTCCATTCGTGTATCATCAACACTGCCTTCCCTATCGACGAAGCTCGTTTGATTGACATCTCTGTCTTCACAGCGCAACTTAAGCCACGCCTTCCAAAGACTAGGCTCCTAAGTAACTCGATTCAATGAGGTCGTCGCACGCGTCCGCGCGTCGTTCGACGCCGCTTGCAACGGACGGCCGCCGGTCTATATAAGTGGGCTGACTGTGTGGTTTTTTCGTCATCGGAACGTTATAGCTTGAACGAGTGTATACACAGCGATACAGAGAAACATGTCTGGCAGAGGAAAAGGAGGCAAAGGACTGGGCAAGGGAGGTGCCAAGCGTCACAGGAAGGTGCTGCGTGACAACATCCAGGGCATCACCAAGCCCGCCATTCGTCGACTGGCGCGTCGTGGAGGTGTGAAGCGTATCTCCGGTCTCATCTACGAAGAGACCCGCGGCGTTCTGAAGGTCTTCCTCGAGAACGTCATCCGCGATGCAGTCACCTACACGGAGCACGCCAAGCGCAAGACAGTCACTGCCATGGATGTCGTGTACGCGCTGAAGCGTCAGGGCCGTACCCTCTACGGGTTCGGCGGTTAAACCCGTCCGTCGTGTGACGACGAACATTAAAACGGTCCTTTTCAGGACCACCAAATCTATACGAAGGAATCGTCTGAAGACGAACTGCCAGTTACTTATCCAAGCAAAGACAATAGTCCCTTACACCGTAAACACACACACACACACACATGTATTATATATATATATATATATATATATATATATATATCTTAGAAAAGGGATGAAACATGTATTTCTTCCATACACTGTTTGATTTACTCATAAATCACCTTATTACGTCGCTGGTTCCGTCTGCCTTACTTACTTCATTACCTTTTCTCATTAATTAATTCATTATTTAATAAACACTTACAAAGGCTTTGACAACAACCGACATAGTTGTAGATTTCGATATATAGCAATGAATACCCGTGTATGTTTCCTTTCTTGCCTAGGTTTAGGTTTCTAAAGGTTTAGGGTTAGGGTTAGCGGAACGGCGCAGCAGTCAGTCAGTCAGTCAGTCAGTCAGTCAGTCAGTCAGTCAGTCAGTCAGTCAGTCAGTCAGTCAGTCAGTCAGTCAGTCAGTCAGTCAGTCAGTCAGTCAGTCAGTCAGTCAGTCAGTCAGGCAGGCAGGCAGACAGGCAGGCAGGCAGGCAGGCAGGCAGGCAGGCACGTTAAGACGAGACGCCCTTCCACGCACGATGTGGGGTTCTCAATGACGTCCGCGCGATAAATCTATTTAAGCTCGGTTTTGCCGGTCGCAGATATTCTATAGAATATCGTTGCGGCAAGTGATAGCAGAGCTTTCGTCCGTTTCACAGTTTACACACGAGCCAGTCAACAACCATGTCAGACGCAGCATCAGCAGGGCCTCTTGCGGACGCTTCGGGCGCCAACGACCACCCGTCTGCCGCCGCGCCAAAGAGTCCGGCAAAGAAACAGCAGCCGAAGAAAGCGGCGACGGCAAAGAAGGCCGGTTCGTCTGCGGCAGCGAAGAAGGCACCGGCCGATCATCCGAAATACAGCGAGATGGTCCGCACGGCGCTGACGACGTTGAAGGAGAGGGGCGGTTCTTCGAGACAGGCCATACTGAAGTACATCGTCAAGAACTTCAAGGTCGGAAACGACGAACACGTCGTCAATCAGCACCTGAAGATGGCGCTTCGCAACGGAGTCAAGAACGACACGCTTAAGCAGTCGAAGGGCTCGGGCGCTTCCGGCAGCTTCCGCCTGGGTGCAGCGGCGGTGGAACAGGCGAAGAAGAAGGACAAGAAACCCAAAGCGACTGCTGCTAAGACGACGAAGACCACAGCTGCCAAGAAGAAGACGACGAAGCCTGCTGCTGCTTCTGCAAAGAAAGCTGCCACGCCGGCCAAGAAGTCTTCGACCGCAGCAGCGAAGAAGGCGTCTCCGAAGAAGGCGAAGAAGCCAGCAGCCGCTGTAGCCAGCAAGAAGGCCAAAGCCGTGAAGGCAGACAAGCCCGTGAAGAAGGCGAAGGCAGACAAACCGGCCAAGAAGGTTGTCAAGGCCGCCGCTCAGGACAAGTCGAAGAAGGCGAAACCGGCAGCTGCGGCAAAGAAACCGGCTGCAGCAGCAAGCAAGGCAAAGAAGGCACCTGCCGCTAAGAAGACTGGCGCCAGGAAAGCCTAAGAAGTCGTCGTCTACAGGTCGGTCGGATGCACTGACCGACGTCGCTAAAACGGCTCTTTTCAGAGCCACCCAAATCATAAGAAGGAAAACGACGTCAGCCAGCAGCCAATTTACCATTCATTCATTCATTCATACATACATACATACATACATACATACATACATACATACATACATACATACATACATACATACATACATACATTGGCATTGGAAACTCAGAACAAATTTACTTGCCTACATGCTACATTCATTACTTCCTTCCCTACTTACTTATTTACTTACTTACTTACTTACTTACTTACATATATACCCGCACACGACTACATGTACATGTCAAACAAGTGAATTCGTAATTAATGCGTTCACGCATTTAGAAAGACTTGTAACCAATTGAAAAAATAACTAATTAAGTAACTAACTAAACTCACTCACTCACTCACTCACTCACTCACTCACTCACTCACTCACTCACTCACTCACTCACTCACTCACTCACTCACTCACTCGCTAACCCTAATCACGCACACAAGAAGCTGATCCTTTACACATGCCTGTCGGCCATTCACGATTTTTGCGCTAGCTAGCGATTCGCGTCAACCAATCAGCGTGCGCAGCGCGCTTACAGTGAAAAGCATAAATAGACGTCAGTGAGTTTTCCGCGCATTGCTACAAGAAGACAGCCTACGACGTACTTCTCAGCATCGACGATTAGACGACATGGCACGTACGAAGCAGACGGCACGTAAGAGCACTGGAGGCAAGGCTCCGAGGAAGCAGCTGGCCACGAAGGCTGCCCGCAAGAGCGCTCCGGCGACCGGCGGAGTCAAGAAGCCGCATCGTTACAGGCCTGGCACAGTGGCACTGCGAGAGATCCGTCGCTACCAGAAGAGCACGGAACTGCTCATTCGCAAGCTGCCGTTCCAGCGTCTCGTAAGAGAGATTGCACAGGACTTCAAGACCGATCTCCGCTTCCAGAGCTCGGCTGTGATGGCGCTGCAGGAGGCCAGCGAGGCCTACCTCGTCGGACTCTTCGAGGACACCAACCTGTGCGCCATCCACGCAAAGCGTGTGACCATCATGCCGAAGGACATTCAGCTGGCAAGACGAATCAGGGGCGAGCGTGCATAAACGGTGGTGAGGAGAGGCAGGCGTTCGTCCGTCCGCGGGCGTAAACGCACAAGAAACGGCTCTTTTCAGAGCCACAAAATGATCTTTGAGGAAGACGACGACGACGAGGCAAACAACAAAAAAATCCAATCTCCATTCCCACTCTTACCCATTGCACTATTTCCAATACTACCGCTACTAATACACTTAGCCTATAAGAGCAATCGTTACACGATTGATTCAATTGGCAGTCAATTTTACACATTTCATACCTTCCTATACACCGGTTCCTCCATTTGCGTATCCACCGGTTTGGAAGGGCTAATTAGACCGCAAACCGGGGACCTGGAAGAAATTAACACATGTATAGGATAGTGAATTTCTTACATGCGCTGCATAATAATTTCATATTCATTACATGCATTTATATAGCGCCTCTTGGAGGGGCTACTCACAAGCGCTATGTTCGTTTTTCTTATTTCTTATGAAATTATATACATACATATAATTATACATATACAAATATACATATATACACACACACATTACTATTATTCATATTATACACGGATTCTATTTCAACTTCTTGTACGCATGCATGCATGCATACTGGATAAGTGGAAGTGTGATATTAATTGATTCTTTTGGAAAGTGGGTGGGCCTCAGCTTCTTGCAAATAACTCGTTTTTCCATTGTACGATGTGGGGTGGCTCTGAAAAGAGCCGTTTCTCCTCGCTTTAGGCAGCGATAGTCAGCTGACAACACAGCTTACTTCGCACCTCCGCTGCCACTTCCGCCGACCTTCTGCGTCTTCTTCGGCAGAAGAACGGCCTGGATGTTCGGCAGCACACCGCCCTGGGCAATCGTCACGCCAGACAAAAGCTTGTTCAGCTCCTCGTCGTTACGGATCGCCAGCTGCAGGTGCCGAGGGATGATGCGAGTCTTCTTGTTGTCGCGAGCAGCGTTTCCAGCAAGCTCAAGCACCTCGGCGGCAAGGTACTCCATCACCGCAGCCAGGTAAACAGGAGCGCCCGCGCCCACCCGTTCAGCGTAGTTACCCTTCCGCAGCAGACGGTGGATTCGACCAACGGGGAACTGCAGACCCGCTCGCGACGAACGGCTCTTCGCCTTTCCCTTCACTTTGCCTCCCTTTCCGCGTCCAGACATTCTTCACAGTAGTAGTAGTATTATTCTTCAAAATCAACCGTCCAACACGCAAGCCTAAACACGAAAAACAAACGAAAATATCAGCCCTTTTATATACAACTGCCGAACCACTATCCGCACCACGTGTTTACACGACTCCCGCATGCTAATCGAGTCACGTGACTCACGGACGCACGGCCGCAGCCCGGCGCTCACATAAATACGGCGTCGTCCGATGGGCAGGCCGTCGATTGCGATTGCGGCGGGATTGCGATTCGCGATTGAGATTGCGAAGAGATCAGACGTACGACTCATTGACTGAGTGATCGATTGAGATTGGGATAGGTCTATCGCTGCTACAGCGTTGACGATTTTATATCGACGTAAAAACATCACCTACCAAATCTCTGGAAAACTGCAAACCCCGCTCGACTGCAGGGGAAATGCCACGACAAGACAAACGCCGAAGAAACTCAGAATCGGCGAACTCGTCGGTAAATACAACACACAACGAAAACTCCAACATGGGAACTCCACTGACGTCAACTCCGGCGCTGAAGGACGAAGAGCAACTGCAGGATACGGACGAGAATCCCCCATCGTCGGACCAGGAAGCCGAGTATTACGGCCGACTGTTGGAGCAACAGCTGGAGTCAGAACACGAAGACGAAGATGAGGGGCGGCCCAAGAAAACAACCAAGGAAAGGGGGAAAACACGAACGACCTCGAGACATCGTGCGAGGGAGTACTTCCTGCGTAAACCTCTTCCCACGTACAAAACGGCCAGCCGGCTGAAAAACCCTAAGAAGAAAACCAAGGTGGACGTGGACACAACTGACCGAACAGCAGGGCAACCAAACGCAAGCGTGAGCAGTGCAGAACAACAAACTGAAAACATTGCCACAGTCTTAAAGGCCATGAAAGCATCTACTCTCGGAACGGCGAATGGACGGCAAGTGGGAAGTGAAGCAACGGGCAACGAGCCAGAGCAGACCGCTCCACACCGCGCAAGCACCTCTAGCCACCAAAGGGATGACCGGAACACAAATACCAAAAGCGGAACAACAAGAAAATGGACCGATATCCCCCGCGAGAAGAGGGACTTGGCCCTAAACGTACTCAACAGAACAGTCTACCTACAGAGCACCGGCAGAGAACTATGCAACTACTTCAGACGAAGCCCACTCAAGCTCCAGCGGGAGATAGCTGAAGCGGCGGGAGGAGAGGTGGAACTGATCCAAGTTGCCGGAGATTGCATCAGAATTCTAACATACAATGAGAAGCAAAAAAGGAATCTACTCCAACTACAACTACTAGACGAAAAAGCAGTGAAAGCCAGCCTCCCGAGGTCAGTCACCAGATGGCAAGAGCGCCAGAATCGCGCACCATCACTTACACGACAAAAGAAACCCAACTTCGGACCACGAGGAGTCATCCACGGTCTACAGGAGAGCGATGAAAACTTAACCAACATAGCACGAACCCACGGACTTAAATCCATCACTAATATCGGAAATCCGAAAAGCAGCAAAACGACCCTCATCCACTTCGAGCCTGGGACCCAACTGCCCACCCATGTCTACCTAGAAGGATGCAGATACAAGATCTGGCCCTACATTCCGAGACCCAGACGCTGCAACAACTGTCAAAAATACAGCCACACGACGCAAAGCTGCACCGAGAGCACCGTCTGCAGCAGATGTAGTGGTCCTCACGCCTTCCTCAGCTGCCCAAACAAAGAAGAACCAAAGTGTGCAAACTGCCAGCAGGCACATAGCGCAGCCTACAGAAAATGCCACACATACATGGAGCAGCAAGACCAGATAAAAACAAAAGTGGAGCAGAGGGCCCTCTACTCTGACACTGTAAGGCAGGAAAAATCGACACCCATGCGACACAACCAGATGGAAACCCCGAACGCCTATGAGGGAGAGGAGCAAATCATGGAATTTCTAAACTTCGACCAGGAAATCTACCGAACCGACACGGCAACCACTGAGCACACCAAAGACAGTACGGCCAACTCCCACCCAAACACCACAAAATTCGTCCTCGGCATCCTTGCGCTGCTCAGCACAAACAAGAGCAGAACTGAAATGCAGGAAATTGTTGCGGAAACGGCCTCGAAACTCATTTACAACGGCTCCAAGAAATTCCAGTACCAGTCTGAAAAGCAAGATTAAACAAACAACCTACACACCCTAAAAATAAAGAACACAACATGGAGCTCACCATACTTCAATGGAACGCCAGAGGATTAATGAAGAACAGACATGAATTAAAGAACTATTTAAACAAATCATACCGACCACCGGATGTGATCTGTATACAGGAGACCTTCCTAAAGCATAAAACAAACAGCCCTAAAGTGGAAGGGTATACCATAATCCGAAAAGACGACGAAACCACCAAAGGAAACGGCGGCCTAGCGACCCTTGTGAGGGCTGGACTTACATACGCACGAAAAGACCTGGACGAAATAGAAAAAATAGAAACCTTGACAATAGAAATCAAAACAACTACCGGAAAACTCCAAATAACCAACGCCTACATCCCTCCAAAAACAGACACAGACAAGAAAACACTTAGCAAAATGTTCCACAGCCAACGATCCATTGTAGTGGGCGACCTCAATGCACACAACAAGACCTGGGGAGATACGAAAAACAACACAATCGGATACCTCATAGAAGAAATCACAGAGGACAAGAACCTGACAGTTCTAAACACAGGGCAAGCCACTTACATAACCTCCAACCAGTCCGACACCAACTCTGTCATCGACCTGGCCATAGTCTCCGAAGACCTATCCCTCAGCTGCAACCACCACGTAACAAACACCACCCTTGGATCGGACCACTTAGCCACGATAACAAAAGTCAACGAGGAGCTAGACCTAGAGGAAGAATCAACGCTACACCTCTGGAAGCTAACAAAAGCCGACTGGAAAGCATTTAAAGCCATGAGCAAAGACAAGATAGTCGAGGAACTGTTGGATGGAGACATCAACAAAGCCTACAAAAACCTAACGAACACTATCACCGCCATGGGTAACTCGACAATTCCTACCAGAAAACAGACCAAACAAAAGAACAAACGTCACAGACCTCTGCCTTTCTGGAATAACAAGTGCAGAGATGCAATATATGCCAGAAATCAATCCAGAAACAAAATGGCCAACACAAAGGACCTGAACGACTATCTAACATACAAACAGCAAAACGCGAAGACCAAACGAATAATTGCTGACGAAGCGAGAGGAGGCTGGGAGACGTACTGCTCCGAAATGACAGAGCAGTCCAAACTAGGCACAGTATGGAATATGGCCCGAAGAATGAACGGTGTAGCCTCAAATACAACACTACCTACCCTCAGACACAACGGAGAAGAGGCAGAAACAAATGCAGAAAAAGCCAACCTCCTTGCCAAGGGCTATGCAGAGACAAGTAGCACAGCCAACTATAACCAACCATTCCTTAACCATATACGAAAAACAGGACAGCAGGAAAAGGCCACAACAACCCACAACCCCCAAGTAAACAAGGTGGAAACAGAAGCCATGAACCTAGAATTCAACATCAGGGAACTAAGGGAGGCAATCAACAGCGCCAAGAAGAACAAATCACCAGGGGAGGACAGAATCCCATACGACCTTTTAAAACACCTACACAAAAAGGCCCTAAAAACCCTCCTGACCTTCTACAACAAAATCTGGAGCGAAGGAAATCTACCGAAGGATTGGAACCATGCCATCATCATCCCAATCCTCAAACCATCAAAAGACCCTTCTCTACCAGGGTCCTACAGACCTATCTCCCTCACCTCCGCTATTTGCAAGACGATGGAGAAAATGGTGACTCAAAGACTGCAGTGGTATACGGAAAAAAATAACTTCCTAACCAAAGACCAAACCGGGTTCCGAAAAGGGAAAAGCACGATGGACCAGATCATCCGATTACAGGACACCATACTAAAAACTCTAAAACTCAAAAAGCACCTACTGGCAGTATTCATCGACTTTGAACGAGCCTACGACATGCTGCACGTACCAACCCTTATACAAAAACTCGAGAAAATAGGAATAGTCGGAGAAATGCTGACGTGGATCAAGAAATTCCTCACCAAAAGGACATTCACTGTGAAAGTTGGAGCAACCCTCTCCCCAACCTACGACCAAGAAAACGGCACGCCACAAGGATCCATCATCTCGCCACTCCTGTTTCTGATAATGATAAATGACATCAAAACTGACATAAGCCAAGTGGACCTTACACTGTTTGCCGATGACAGTGCAATATTTACATCCGGTGCCAACACAGACCTCCTGCAAAAAAAGATCCAAACAGCCCTAAATAACATCAACACGTGGTGCAACCAAAATGGATTCAAAATCTCAGTCACCAAAACCACAGGAGTCCTGTTCACAAACAGCAGAAAGAAGACCAAAATCAACATCACAGTCAATAACCAGCAAATCAAAATAGAAGAGACTGCGAGGTTCTTGGGAGTAATCTTCCACAGACGGCTCTCATGGACACCACACATCACCAACATCATAACCAGATGCAAGAAACGCCTCAACCTCATGAGGGCAGTGTCGGGGTACAGATGGGGGGCATCTAAGAAGGCCCTGCTAGCCATCTACAGGGCCCTGATTAGACCCCTCATAGACTACGGCGATGTAGCGTATGCTACAGCCAGCAAAACTCAGCTAAAAAAACTGCAAGGAATACAAAACGAGGCGCTGAGACTGGCTTGTGGGGCGTCCAAAGGCACACCAGCTGTAGCTCTACAAAATGAGTGCGGAGAAATGCCCCTCCACCTCCGCCGAGAAAATAACACACTCAAAATGGGGATAAAGATACTATGTAACAAGGACCATCCAGCGAAAGCAGCGATGCAGGCAGACTGGACGGACCACGTCAAAAAAGGAGCATGTAGTAGGATCCAGTCCTTGCAAGACAGAACGAAGGAGTTCCTCACCACAATACAACAGCCAATCCAGACACAACACTTCACAACTACACCCCCGTGGCTCGACAAAATAATTCAGGTTGATACTACACTACAAAAGCAGATCAATAAAAAAGAGGATACAACAGACTACATGAAGATGGCTGCTTTGGAGCTAATTAACAACTACAACGAGTACACACACATCTACACCGACGGCTCCAAAGCAGAAAGCAGAACAGCAGCATCTTTCTACCTACCGACCCTCAACATCCGCAGAACCCTCAGGCTAGCTGACGACTCATCCGTGTACGCTGCAGAGCTATCCGCCATCATAGAGGCTATAAAATGGATTGGGGAAAATGACAAGAACTCCCAAACAAAATACATAATCTTCACAGATTCACTCAGTGCAGCCATTTCCATAGAAAGAAATGCATCAACATCGAGACCAAACCTTCTCACAGAACTACACAAATATACAAGAAATTTAACCAGGTGTGAAGTCATGGTAGCATGGATACCGAGCCATGTAGGAATAGCAGGAAACGAAGAAGCGGATCTCCTGGCAAAAGAAGGACTAACAATACCAGAAACTAACAGCACAAACTACATCGAACAAAAAGAAACCCACGCACTAATCAAAACGCACATAATCAGCAAGTGGCAAACCGAGTATGACAATGACACACGTGGAAACCTATACAAGACCATAGAACCACTAGTCTCAACCGAGATAAAATACAACGATACTCCAAGGCGACAAGAAGTTCAAATCACCAGGCTAAGACTAGGCCATGTCCTCACGAAGACATGGCTACAAAAAATAAAAAAGAGCGAAACCAATTTATGCTCGACATGTGCAACACCTGACACCATTGAACATCTATTGCTGGAATGCAAGAGGCAGAGCATTGCCCGAACACTCAAACAAAAGTGCCAAGAACACAAAGTCGGTCATACAGTAAGAAACATCCTATCAATTCAACAGATAGCCGTGGAAGCCTACACCATTATAATGAAACTTAACCATGGAAAGATCCTCTGAACACCCACACAGTCAACCAAGCACAGAAATACCATAGTAACATACTAAGGACAACTCAATGAAGAAACCTAATGGGTGCACAAGGTTGAACACACTGTACCACCACATAAGAAAGAGCACACTCTGATAAACACACGGAAGAGCAACATAACGACAGTATAACACAGCCAAGAACTACAACTGCTATGTGTACAGCTAAAAGGCACACAAAGCACTGTACAAATGTATATAAAAAAGAATATGTACATAACGGTGTAAATATACACAAGTGTCACCTGAGGACACCTTACCACTACCAAAATGTGCAACTGCTAGACTACACTGTTGACATGTACGACAACAGCATACCAATGCCACTAAGAACAACAGCTAAGCGGAACGCACACTGCACTGGTGCAATAGATAAATGTAAATAATTGTGCACTGTGCTCTGAATACTGCTTACCGGTTAATGCACAGAAACCATGTCACGTCAACCCGCATAAATGTACATTGACCAGGAGTATGAGAAAAAGAGGAAAAACAGGGGGAAAAAAAAGAACAGAAAAAGAGAAGGGGAAAGGAGGAAAACAAAAAAAAACAACAACAACAACAAAGGAAAAAGATGGAAAAAGGAAAAAAAACAAGAAATAAAAATCAAAACAAAAAAACACCCATAAAAGGACTTTAAAAAAAAAAAAGAGATGGAAAAAAAAAGACAGAGGAAACAAAACTCATCGGGAAAAAAAAACCCAATAAAAACAGAAAGAAAGAAAAGACTTAAAAACAAACAAAAGAAGAGAGGGGAAAAGCCCACCAGGAAACACGCAGGAAAGATGAGAAAACAGGCTAGCACAAGACCAAAGAAATCATAAGACGTCAACGGCCATCGATGCCAAACGATGTCGGTAAACAATGGATAAACAAACAAGGCAGGCCGTCATTTCTTCTACTGCTGTCGAACGAAAATGCCGCCTAAACCAGCGTCTAAGGGAGCGAAGAAGGCTGCGTCGAAAGCCAAGGCCGCCAGGGCGGGCGAGAAGAAGAGGAAGAGGCGCCGTAGGGAGTCGTACGCCATCTACATCTACAAGGTCCTGAAGCAGGTCCACCCTGATACCGGCATATCGTCGAAGGCCATGTCGATCATGAACAGCTTCGTGAACGATATCTTCGAGCGTATAGCTGCCGAGTCCAGCCGTCTGGCCCACTACAACCGCCGCTCTACCATCACGAGCCGCGAAATCCAGACGGCCGTCCGGCTCCTGCTGCCCGGCGAGCTGGCCAAGCACGCCGTGTCCGAAGGTACTAAGGCGGTGACCAAGTACACCAGCTCCAAGTAAGCGGCAACGGCCATCGGGCCAATGCCAGATTGAAACGGCTCTTTTCAGAGCCACACAAATAGTAACAAAGGAAACGCAGCAAGACCGGCCACTATTATCTAAAGACATGCCCTTATACGTTTAAGGGCAGTGCTTGCTTACTTACTTACGTACCTATCTGTATAAACAAATAACTGACTATAAGCAAGCACATGCAAATCACGCTGCCTTAGAACCACACAGTCAATCCATTCCATCCCACCAAGGTGAACTTCATAGCCGCAACTATACACTACATATACGCCATCATCATCATCATCGTCGTCGTTGTTGTTCCATCATAATAACGACGACTTTAGTCGCTTAGGCTACGCAATTGCAAACTGCACAAAGAGCTCTCAACGGTACGCACAGTATAAGAAATGAACCAACTGCACGCTTATCCATCCATCCATCCATCCATCCATCCATCCATCCATCCATCCATCCATCCATCCATCCATCCATCCATCCATCCATACACATACATAGGTGTATATATCTACATACACCTATTTCCATTCGTGTATCATCAACACTGCCTTCCCTATCGACGAAGCTCGTTTGATTGACATCTCTGTCTTCACAGCGCAACTTAAGCCACGCCTTCCAAAGACTAGGCTCCTAAGTAACTCGATTCAATGAGGTCGTCGCACGCGTCCGCGCGTCGTTCGACGCCGCTTGCAACGGACGGCCGCCGGTCTATATAAGTGGGCTGACTGTGTGGTTTTTTCGTCATCGGAACGTTATAGCTTGAACGAGTGTATACACAGCGATACAGAGAAACATGTCTGGCAGAGGAAAAGGAGGCAAAGGACTGGGCAAGGGAGGTGCCAAGCGTCACAGGAAGGTGCTGCGTGACAACATCCAGGGCATCACCAAGCCCGCCATTCGTCGACTGGCGCGTCGTGGAGGTGTGAAGCGTATCTCCGGTCTCATCTACGAAGAGACCCGCGGCGTTCTGAAGGTCTTCCTCGAGAACGTCATCCGCGATGCAGTCACCTACACGGAGCACGCCAAGCGCAAGACAGTCACTGCCATGGATGTCGTGTACGCGCTGAAGCGTCAGGGCCGTACCCTCTACGGGTTCGGCGGTTAAACCCGTCCGTCGTGTGACGACGAACATTAAAACGGTCCTTTTCAGGACCACCAAATCTATACGAAGGAATCGTCTGAAGACGAACTGCCAGTTACTTATCCAAGCAAAGACAATAGTCCCTTACACCGTAAACACACACACACACACACATGTATTATATATATATATATATATATATATATATATATCTTAGAAAAGGGATGAAACATGTATTTCTTCCATACACTGTTTGATTTACTCATAAATCACCTTATTACGTCGCTGGTTCCGTCTGCCTTACTTACTTCATTACCTTTTCTCATTAATTAATTCATTATTTAATAAACACTTACAAAGGCTTTGACAACAACCGACATAGTTGTAGATTTCGATATATAGCAATGAATACCCGTGTATGTTTCCTTTCTTGCCTAGGTTTAGGTTTCTAAAGGTTTAGGGTTAGGGTTAGCGGAACGGCGCAGCAGTCAGTCAGTCAGTCAGTCAGTCAGTCAGTCAGTCAGTCAGTCAGTCAGTCAGTCAGTCAGTCAGTCAGTCAGTCAGTCAGTCAGTCAGTCAGTCAGTCAGTCAGTCAGTCAGTCAGGCAGGCAGGCAGACAGGCAGGCAGGCAGGCAGGCAGGCAGGCAGGCACGTTAAGACGAGACGCCCTTCCACGCACGATGTGGGGTTCTCAATGACGTCCGCGCGATAAATCTATTTAAGCTCGGTTTTGCCGGTCGCAGATATTCTATAGAATATCGTTGCGGCAAGTGATAGCAGAGCTTTCGTCCGTTTCACAGTTTACACACGAGCCAGTCAACAACCATGTCAGACGCAGCATCAGCAGGGCCTCTTGCGGACGCTTCGGGCGCCAACGACCACCCGTCTGCCGCCGCGCCAAAGAGTCCGGCAAAGAAACAGCAGCCGAAGAAAGCGGCGACGGCAAAGAAGGCCGGTTCGTCTGCGGCAGCGAAGAAGGCACCGGCCGATCATCCGAAATACAGCGAGATGGTCCGCACGGCGCTGACGACGTTGAAGGAGAGGGGCGGTTCTTCGAGACAGGCCATACTGAAGTACATCGTCAAGAACTTCAAGGTCGGAAACGACGAACACGTCGTCAATCAGCACCTGAAGATGGCGCTTCGCAACGGAGTCAAGAACGACACGCTTAAGCAGTCGAAGGGCTCGGGCGCTTCCGGCAGCTTCCGCCTGGGTGCAGCGGCGGTGGAACAGGCGAAGAAGAAGGACAAGAAACCCAAAGCGACTGCTGCTAAGACGACGAAGACCACAGCTGCCAAGAAGAAGACGACGAAGCCTGCTGCTGCTTCTGCAAAGAAAGCTGCCACGCCGGCCAAGAAGTCTTCGACCGCAGCAGCGAAGAAGGCGTCTCCGAAGAAGGCGAAGAAGCCAGCAGCCGCTGTAGCCAGCAAGAAGGCCAAAGCCGTGAAGGCAGACAAGCCCGTGAAGAAGGCGAAGGCAGACAAACCGGCCAAGAAGGTTGTCAAGGCCGCCGCTCAGGACAAGTCGAAGAAGGCGAAACCGGCAGCTGCGGCAAAGAAACCGGCTGCAGCAGCAAGCAAGGCAAAGAAGGCACCTGCCGCTAAGAAGACTGGCGCCAGGAAAGCCTAAGAAGTCGTCGTCTACAGGTCGGTCGGATGCACTGACCGACGTCGCTAAAACGGCTCTTTTCAGAGCCACCCAAATCATAAGAAGGAAAACGACGTCAGCCAGCAGCCAATTTACCATTCATTCATTCATTCATACATACATACATACATACATACATACATACATACATACATACATACATACATACATACATACATACATTGGCATTGGAAACTCAGAACAAATTTACTTGCCTACTTGCTACATTCATTACTTCCTTCCCTACTTACTTATTTACTTACTTACTTACTTACTTACTTACATATATACCCGCACACGACTACATGTACATGTCAAACAAGTGAATTCGTAATTAATGCGTTCAATGCGTTCACGCATTTAGAAAGACTTGTAACCAATTGAAAAAATAACTAATTAAGTAACTAACTAACTCACTCACTCACTCACTCACTCACTCACTCACTCACTCACTCACTCACTCACTCACTCACTCACTCACTCACTCACTCACTCGCTAACCCTAATCACGCACACAAGAAGCTGATCCTTTACACATGCCTGTCGGCCATTCACGATTTTTGCGCTAGCTAGCGATTCGCGTCAACCAATCAGCGTGCGCAGCGCGCTTACAGTGAAAAGCATAAATAGACGTCAGTGAGTTTTCCTCGCAGCGATTGCGCGCATTGCGGATTCGCGATTGAGATTGCGAAGAGATCAGACGTACGACTCATTGACTGAGTGATCGATTGAGATTGGGATAGGTCTATCGCTGCTACAGCGTTGACGATTTTATATCGACGTAAAAACATCACCTACCAAATCTCTGGAAAACTGCAAACCCCGCTCGACTGCAGGGGAAATGCCACGACAAGACAAACGCCGAAGAAACTCAGAATCGGCGAACTCGTCGGTAAATACAACACACAACGAAAACTCCAACATGGGAACTCCACTGACGTCAACTCCGGCGCTGAAGGACGAAGAGCAACTGCAGGATACGGACGAGAATCCCCCATCGTCGGACCAGGAAGCCGAGTATTACGGCCGACTGTTGGAGCAACAGCTGGAGTCAGAACACGAAGACGAAGATGAGGGGCGGCCCAAGAAAACAACCAAGGAAAGGGGGAAAACACGAACGACCTCGAGACATCGTGCGAGGGAGTACTTCCTGCGTAAACCTCTTCCCACGTACAAAACGGCCAGCCGGCTGAAAAACCCTAAGAAGAAAACCAAGGTGGACGTGGACACAACTGACCGAACAGCAGGGCAACCAAACGCAAGCGTGAGCAGTGCAGAACAACAAACTGAAAACATTGCCACAGTCTTAAAGGCCATGAAAGCATCTACTCTCGGAACGGCGAATGGACGGCAAGTGGGAAGTGAAGCAACGGGCAACGAGCCAGAGCAGACCGCTCCACACCGCGCAAGCACCTCTAGCCACCAAAGGGATGACCGGAACACAAATACCAAAAGCGGAACAACAAGAAAATGGACCGATATCCCCCGCGAGAAGAGGGACTTGGCCCTAAACGTACTCAACAGAACAGTCTACCTACAGAGCACCGGCAGAGAACTATGCAACTACTTCAGACGAAGCCCACTCAAGCTCCAGCGGGAGATAGCTGAAGCGGCGGGAGGAGAGGTGGAACTGATCCAAGTTGCCGGAGATTGCATCAGAATTCTAACATACAATGAGAAGCAAAAAAGGAATCTACTCCAACTACAACTACTAGACGAAAAAGCAGTGAAAGCCAGCCTCCCGAGGTCAGTCACCAGATGGCAAGAGCGCCAGAATCGCGCACCATCACTTACACGACAAAAGAAACCCAACTTCGGACCACGAGGAGTCATCCACGGTCTACAGGAGAGCGATGAAAACTTAACCAACATAGCACGAACCCACGGACTTAAATCCATCACTAATATCGGAAATCCGAAAAGCAGCAAAACGACCCTCATCCACTTCGAGCCTGGGACCCAACTGCCCACCCATGTCTACCTAGAAGGATGCAGATACAAGATCTGGCCCTACATTCCGAGACCCAGACGCTGCAACAACTGTCAAAAATACAGCCACACGACGCAAAGCTGCACCGAGAGCACCGTCTGCAGCAGATGTAGTGGTCCTCACGCCTTCCTCAGCTGCCCAAACAAAGAAGAACCAAAGTGTGCAAACTGCCAGCAGGCACATAGCGCAGCCTACAGAAAATGCCACACATACATGGAGCAGCAAGACCAGATAAAAACAAAAGTGGAGCAGAGGGCCCTCTACTCTGACACTGTAAGGCAGGAAAAATCGACACCCATGCGACACAACCAGATGGAAACCCCGAACGCCTATGAGGGAGAGGAGCAAATCATGGAATTTCTAAACTTCGACCAGGAAATCTACCGAACCGACACGGCAACCACTGAGCACACCAAAGACAGTACGGCCAACTCCCACCCAAACACCACAAAATTCGTCCTCGGCATCCTTGCGCTGCTCAGCACAAACAAGAGCAGAACTGAAATGCAGGAAATTGTTGCGGAAACGGCCTCGAAACTCATTTACAACGGCTCCAAGAAATTCCAGTACCAGTCTGAAAAGCAAGATTAAACAAACAACCTACACACCCTAAAAATAAAGAACACAACATGGAGCTCACCATACTTCAATGGAACGCCAGAGGATTAATGAAGAACAGACATGAATTAAAGAACTATTTAAACAAATCATACCGACCACCGGATGTGATCTGTATACAGGAGACCTTCCTAAAGCATAAAACAAACAGCCCTAAAGTGGAAGGGTATACCATAATCCGAAAAGACGACGAAACCACCAAAGGAAACGGCGGCCTAGCGACCCTTGTGAGGGCTGGACTTACATACGCACGAAAAGACCTGGACGAAATAGAAAAAATAGAAACCTTGACAATAGAAATCAAAACAACTACCGGAAAACTCCAAATAACCAACGCCTACATCCCTCCAAAAACAGACACAGACAAGAAAACACTTAGCAAAATGTTCCACAGCCAACGATCCATTGTAGTGGGCGACCTCAATGCACACAACAAGACCTGGGGAGATACGAAAAACAACACAATCGGATACCTCATAGAAGAAATCACAGAGGACAAGAACCTGACAGTTCTAAACACAGGGCAAGCCACTTACATAACCTCCAACCAGTCCGACACCAACTCTGTCATCGACCTGGCCATAGTCTCCGAAGACCTATCCCTCAGCTGCAACCACCACGTAACAAACACCACCCTTGGATCGGACCACTTAGCCACGATAACAAAAGTCAACGAGGAGCTAGACCTAGAGGAAGAATCAACGCTACACCTCTGGAAGCTAACAAAAGCCGACTGGAAAGCATTTAAAGCCATGAGCAAAGACAAGATAGTCGAGGAACTGTTGGATGGAGACATCAACAAAGCCTACAAAAACCTAACGAACACTATCACCGCCATGGGTAACTCGACAATTCCTACCAGAAAACAGACCAAACAAAAGAACAAACGTCACAGACCTCTGCCTTTCTGGAATAACAAGTGCAGAGATGCAATATATGCCAGAAATCAATCCAGAAACAAAATGGCCAACACAAAGGACCTGAACGACTATCTAACATACAAACAGCAAAACGCGAAGACCAAACGAATAATTGCTGACGAAGCGAGAGGAGGCTGGGAGACGTACTGCTCCGAAATGACAGAGCAGTCCAAACTAGGCACAGTATGGAATATGGCCCGAAGAATGAACGGTGTAGCCTCAAATACAACACTACCTACCCTCAGACACAACGGAGAAGAGGCAGAAACAAATGCAGAAAAAGCCAACCTCCTTGCCAAGGGCTATGCAGAGACAAGTAGCACAGCCAACTATAACCAACCATTCCTTAACCATATACGAAAAACAGGACAGCAGGAAAAGGCCACAACAACCCACAACCCCCAAGTAAACAAGGTGGAAACAGAAGCCATGAACCTAGAATTCAACATCAGGGAACTAAGGGAGGCAATCAACAGCGCCAAGAAGAACAAATCACCAGGGGAGGACAGAATCCCATACGACCTTTTAAAACACCTACACAAAAAGGCCCTAAAAACCCTCCTGACCTTCTACAACAAAATCTGGAGCGAAGGAAATCTACCGAAGGATTGGAACCATGCCATCATCATCCCAATCCTCAAACCATCAAAAGACCCTTCTCTACCAGGGTCCTACAGACCTATCTCCCTCACCTCCGCTATTTGCAAGACGATGGAGAAAATGGTGACTCAAAGACTGCAGTGGTATACGGAAAAAAATAACTTCCTAACCAAAGACCAAACCGGGTTCCGAAAAGGGAAAAGCACGATGGACCAGATCATCCGATTACAGGACACCATACTAAAAACTCTAAAACTCAAAAAGCACCTACTGGCAGTATTCATCGACTTTGAACGAGCCTACGACATGCTGCACGTACCAACCCTTATACAAAAACTCGAGAAAATAGGAATAGTCGGAGAAATGCTGACGTGGATCAAGAAATTCCTCACCAAAAGGACATTCACTGTGAAAGTTGGAGCAACCCTCTCCCCAACCTACGACCAAGAAAACGGCACGCCACAAGGATCCATCATCTCGCCACTCCTGTTTCTGATAATGATAAATGACATCAAAACTGACATAAGCCAAGTGGACCTTACACTGTTTGCCGATGACAGTGCAATATTTACATCCGGTGCCAACACAGACCTCCTGCAAAAAAAGATCCAAACAGCCCTAAATAACATCAACACGTGGTGCAACCAAAATGGATTCAAAATCTCAGTCACCAAAACCACAGGAGTCCTGTTCACAAACAGCAGAAAGAAGACCAAAATCAACATCACAGTCAATAACCAGCAAATCAAAATAGAAGAGACTGCGAGGTTCTTGGGAGTAATCTTCCACAGACGGCTCTCATGGACACCACACATCACCAACATCATAACCAGATGCAAGAAACGCCTCAACCTCATGAGGGCAGTGTCGGGGTACAGATGGGGGGCATCTAAGAAGGCCCTGCTAGCCATCTACAGGGCCCTGATTAGACCCCTCATAGACTACGGCGATGTAGCGTATGCTACAGCCAGCAAAACTCAGCTAAAAAAACTGCAAGGAATACAAAACGAGGCGCTGAGACTGGCTTGTGGGGCGTCCAAAGGCACACCAGCTGTAGCTCTACAAAATGAGTGCGGAGAAATGCCCCTCCACCTCCGCCGAGAAAATAACACACTCAAAATGGGGATAAAGATACTATGTAACAAGGACCATCCAGCGAAAGCAGCGATGCAGGCAGACTGGACGGACCACGTCAAAAAAGGAGCATGTAGTAGGATCCAGTCCTTGCAAGACAGAACGAAGGAGTTCCTCACCACAATACAACAGCCAATCCAGACACAACACTTCACAACTACACCCCCGTGGCTCGACAAAATAATTCAGGTTGATACTACACTACAAAAGCAGATCAATAAAAAAGAGGATACAACAGACTACATGAAGATGGCTGCTTTGGAGCTAATTAACAACTACAACGAGTACACACACATCTACACCGACGGCTCCAAAGCAGAAAGCAGAACAGCAGCATCTTTCTACCTACCGACCCTCAACATCCGCAGAACCCTCAGGCTAGCTGACGACTCATCCGTGTACGCTGCAGAGCTATCCGCCATCATAGAGGCTATAAAATGGATTGGGGAAAATGACAAGAACTCCCAAACAAAATACATAATCTTCACAGATTCACTCAGTGCAGCCATTTCCATAGAAAGAAATGCATCAACATCGAGACCAAACCTTCTCACAGAACTACACAAATATACAAGAAATTTAACCAGGTGTGAAGTCATGGTAGCATGGATACCGAGCCATGTAGGAATAGCAGGAAACGAAGAAGCGGATCTCCTGGCAAAAGAAGGACTAACAATACCAGAAACTAACAGCACAAACTACATCGAACAAAAAGAAACCCACGCACTAATCAAAACGCACATAATCAGCAAGTGGCAAACCGAGTATGACAATGACACACGTGGAAACCTATACAAGACCATAGAACCACTAGTCTCAACCGAGATAAAATACAACGATACTCCAAGGCGACAAGAAGTTCAAATCACCAGGCTAAGACTAGGCCATGTCCTCACGAAGACATGGCTACAAAAAATAAAAAAGAGCGAAACCAATTTATGCTCGACATGTGCAACACCTGACACCATTGAACATCTATTGCTGGAATGCAAGAGGCAGAGCATTGCCCGAACACTCAAACAAAAGTGCCAAGAACACAAAGTCGGTCATACAGTAAGAAACATCCTATCAATTCAACAGATAGCCGTGGAAGCCTACACCATTATAATGAAACTTAACCATGGAAAGATCCTCTGAACACCCACACAGTCAACCAAGCACAGAAATACCATAGTAACATACTAAGGACAACTCAATGAAGAAACCTAATGGGTGCACAAGGTTGAACACACTGTACCACCACATAAGAAAGAGCACACTCTGATAAACACACGGAAGAGCAACATAACGACAGTATAACACAGCCAAGAACTACAACTGCTATGTGTACAGCTAAAAGGCACACAAAGCACTGTACAAATGTATATAAAAAAGAATATGTACATAACGGTGTAAATATACACAAGTGTCACCTGAGGACACCTTACCACTACCAAAATGTGCAACTGCTAGACTACACTGTTGACATGTACGACAACAGCATACCAATGCCACTAAGAACAACAGCTAAGCGGAACGCACACTGCACTGGTGCAATAGATAAATGTAAATAATTGTGCACTGTGCTCTGAATACTGCTTACCGGTTAATGCACAGAAACCATGTCACGTCAACCCGCATAAATGTACATTGACCAGGAGTATGAGAAAAAGAGGAAAAACAGGGGGAAAAAAAAGAACAGAAAAAGAGAAGGGGAAAGGAGGAAAACAAAAAAAAACAACAACAACAACAAAGGAAAAAGATGGAAAAAGGAAAAAAAACAAGAAATAAAAATCAAAACAAAAAAACACCCATAAAAGGACTTTAAAAAAAAAAAAGAGATGGAAAAAAAAAGACAGAGGAAACAAAACTCATCGGGAAAAAAAAACCCAATAAAAACAGAAAGAAAGAAAAGACTTAAAAACAAACAAAAGAAGAGAGGGGAAAAGCCCACCAGGAAACACGCAGGAAAGATGAGAAAACAGGCTAGCACAAGACCAAAGAAATCATAAGACGTCAACGGCCATCGATGCCAAACGATGTCGGTAAACAATGGATAAACAAACAATCCGCGCATTGCTACAAGAAGACAGCCTACGACGTACTTCTCAGCATCGACGATTAGACGACATGGCACGTACGAAGCAGACGGCACGTAAGAGCACTGGAGGCAAGGCTCCGAGGAAGCAGCTGGCCACGAAGGCTGCCCGCAAGAGCGCTCCGGCGACCGGCGGAGTCAAGAAGCCGCATCGTTACAGGCCTGGCACAGTGGCACTGCGAGAGATCCGTCGCTACCAGAAGAGCACGGAACTGCTCATTCGCAAGCTGCCGTTCCAGCGTCTCGTAAGAGAGATTGCACAGGACTTCAAGACCGATCTCCGCTTCCAGAGCTCGGCTGTGATGGCGCTGCAGGAGGCCAGCGAGGCCTACCTCGTCGGACTCTTCGAGGACACCAACCTGTGCGCCATCCACGCAAAGCGTGTGACCATCATGCCGAAGGACATTCAGCTGGCAAGACGAATCAGGGGCGAGCGTGCATAAACGGTGGTGAGGAGAGGCAGGCGTTCGTCCGTCCGCGGGCGTAAACGCACAAGAAACGGCTCTTTTCAGAGCCACAAAATGATCTTTGAGGAAGACGACGACGACGAGGCAAACAACAAAAAAATCCAATCTCCATTCCCACTCTTACCCATTGCACTATTTCCAATACTACCGCTACTAATACACTTAGCCTATAAGAGCAATCGTTACACGATTGATTCAATTGGCAGTCAATTTTACACATTTCATACCTTCCTATACACCGGTTCCTCCATTTGCGTATCCACCGGTTTGGAAGGGCTAATTAGACCGCAAACCGGGGACCTGGAAGAAATTAACACATGTATAGGATAGTGAATTTCTTACATGCGCTGCATAATAATTTCATATTCATTACATGCATTTATATAGCGCCTCTTGGAGGGGCTACTCACAAGCGCTATGTTCGTTTTTCTTATTTCTTATGAAATTATATACATACATATAATTATACATATACAAATATACATATATACACACACACATTACTATTATTCATATTATACACGGATTCTATTTCAACTTCTTGTACGCATGCATGCATGCATACTGGATAAGTGGAAGTGTGATATTAATTGATTCTTTTGGAAAGTGGGTGGGCCTCAGCTTCTTGCAAATAACTCGTTTTTCCATTGTACGATGTGGGGTGGCTCTGAAAAGAGCCGTTTCTCCTCGCTTTAGGCAGCGATAGTCAGCTGACAACACAGCTTACTTCGCACCTCCGCTGCCACTTCCGCCGACCTTCTGCGTCTTCTTCGGCAGAAGAACGGCCTGGATGTTCGGCAGCACACCGCCCTGGGCAATCGTCACGCCAGACAAAAGCTTGTTCAGCTCCTCGTCGTTACGGATCGCCAGCTGCAGGTGCCGAGGGATGATGCGAGTCTTCTTGTTGTCGCGAGCAGCGTTTCCAGCAAGCTCAAGCACCTCGGCGGCAAGGTACTCCATCACCGCAGCCAGGTAAACAGGAGCGCCCGCGCCCACCCGTTCAGCGTAGTTACCCTTCCGCAGCAGACGGTGGATTCGACCAACGGGGAACTGCAGACCCGCTCGCGACGAACGGCTCTTCGCCTTTCCCTTCACTTTGCCTCCCTTTCCGCGTCCAGACATTCTTCACAGTAGTAGTAGTATTATTCTTCAAAATCAACCGTCCAACACGCAAGCCTAAACACGAAAAACAAACGAAAATATCAGCCCTTTTATATACAACTGCCGAACCACTATCCGCACCACGTGTTTACACGACTCCCGCATGCTAATCGAGTCACGTGACTCACGGACGCACGGCCGCAGCCCGGCGCTCACATAAATACGGCGTCGTCCGATGGGCAGGCCGTCCTCCCTCGGAGCGCCGTTCGGGCCATCGAACCATAGATGCCACCCGACGGTGTAGATGTCCGATGCGTACGCCTTGTCGTGGCGGGGGAGCTGCAGCCGACTTCAACATCTTCGGAGACCGGAGTCGGTGACCAAGTACGCAAGGGCAACACACCCCTCGAAGCGTTGTTCGAGCACCGACACAAGAGGTTCACTCGTCAACGTAAGTCCGATGCGTACGCCGAAAGGCGAGGGAGAAGAACGCAAGGGCGACAGTACCTCCGCCACTGGGAGTCCAGGCTTTGCACACCAGCTGCATAGTGCCTGCCAGTGCCAGTCCCAAGCCTGGAAGAAGGGAGGAGGGCGCCGCTAAAAGTCATTGTTACTATACAGCTGGCGTAAAACAGATTATCAGGCAGGCCGTCATTTCTTCTACTGCTGTCGAACGAAAATGCCGCCTAAACCAGCGTCTAAGGGAGCGAAGAAGGCTGCGTCGAAAGCCAAGGCCGCCAGGGCGGGCGAGAAGAAGAGGAAGAGGCGCCGTAGGGAGTCGTACGCCATCTACATCTACAAGGTCCTGAAGCAGGTCCACCCTGATACCGGCATATCGTCGAAGGCCATGTCGATCATGAACAGCTTCGTGAACGATATCTTCGAGCGTATAGCTGCCGAGTCCAGCCGTCTGGCCCACTACAACCGCCGCTCTACCATCACGAGCCGCGAAATCCAGACGGCCGTCCGGCTCCTGCTGCCCGGCGAGCTGGCCAAGCACGCCGTGTCCGAAGGTACTAAGGCGGTGACCAAGTACACCAGCTCCAAGTAAGCGGCAACGGCCATCGGGCCAATGCCAGATTGAAACGGCTCTTTTCAGAGCCACACAAATAGTAACAAAGGAAACGCAGCAAGACCGGCCACTATTATCTAAAGACATGCCCTTATACGTTTAAGGGCAGTGCTTGCTTACTTACTTACGTACCTATCTGTATAAACAAATAACTGACTATAAGCAAGCACATGCAAATCACGCTGCCTTAGAACCACACAGTCAATCCATTCCATCCCACCAAGGTGAACTTCATAGCCGCAACTATACACTACATATACGCCATCATCATCATCATCGTCGTCGTTGTTGTTCCATCATAATAACGACGACTTTAGTCGCTTAGGCTACGCAATTGCAAACTGCACAAAGAGCTCTCAACGGTACGCACAGTATAAGAAATGAACCAACTGCACGCTTATCCATCCATCCATCCATCCATCCATCCATCCATCCATCCATCCATCCATCCATCCATCCATCCATCCATCCATACACATACATAGGTGTATATATCTACATACACCTATTTCCATTCGTGTATCATCAACACTGCCTTCCCTATCGACGAAGCTCGTTTGATTGACATCTCTGTCTTCACAGCGCAACTTAAGCCACGCCTTCCAAAGACTAGGCTCCTAAGTAACTCGATTCAATGAGGTCGTCGCACGCGTCCGCGCGTCGTTCGACGCCGCTTGCAACGGACGGCCGCCGGTCTATATAAGTGGGCTGACTGTGTGGTTTTTTCGTCATCGGAACGTTATAGCTTGAACGAGTGTATACACAGCGATACAGAGAAACATGTCTGGCAGAGGAAAAGGAGGCAAAGGACTGGGCAAGGGAGGTGCCAAGCGTCACAGGAAGGTGCTGCGTGACAACATCCAGGGCATCACCAAGCCCGCCATTCGTCGACTGGCGCGTCGTGGAGGTGTGAAGCGTATCTCCGGTCTCATCTACGAAGAGACCCGCGGCGTTCTGAAGGTCTTCCTCGAGAACGTCATCCGCGATGCAGTCACCTACACGGAGCACGCCAAGCGCAAGACAGTCACTGCCATGGATGTCGTGTACGCGCTGAAGCGTCAGGGCCGTACCCTCTACGGGTTCGGCGGTTAAACCCGTCCGTCGTGTGACGACGAACATTAAAACGGTCCTTTTCAGGACCACCAAATCTATACGAAGGAATCGTCTGAAGACGAACTGCCAGTTACTTATCCAAGCAAAGACAATAGTCCCTTACACCGTAAACACACACACACACACACATGTATTATATATATATATATATATATATATATATATATCTTAGAAAAGGGATGAAACATGTATTTCTTCCATACACTGTTTGATTTACTCATAAATCACCTTATTACGTCGCTGGTTCCGTCTGCCTTACTTACTTCATTACCTTTTCTCATTAATTAATTCATTATTTAATAAACACTTACAAAGGCTTTGACAACAACCGACATAGTTGTAGATTTCGATATATAGCAATGAATACCCGTGTATGTTTCCTTTCTTGCCTAGGTTTAGGTTTCTAAAGGTTTAGGGTTAGGGTTAGCGGAACGGCGCAGCAGTCAGTCAGTCAGTCAGTCAGTCAGTCAGTCAGTCAGTCAGTCAGTCAGTCAGTCAGTCAGTCAGTCAGTCAGTCAGTCAGTCAGTCAGTCAGTCAGTCAGTCAGTCAGTCAGTCAGTCAGTCAGGCAGGCAGGCAGACAGGCAGGCAGGCAGGCAGGCAGGCAGGCAGGCACGTTAAGACGAGACGCCCTTCCACGCACGATGTGGGGTTCTCAATGACGTCCGCGCGATAAATCTATTTAAGCTCGGTTTTGCCGGTCGCAGATATTCTATAGAATATCGTTGCGGCAAGTGATAGCAGAGCTTTCGTCCGTTTCACAGTTTACACACGAGCCAGTCAACAACCATGTCAGACGCAGCATCAGCAGGGCCTCTTGCGGACGCTTCGGGCGCCAACGACCACCCGTCTGCCGCCGCGCCAAAGAGTCCGGCAAAGAAACAGCAGCCGAAGAAAGCGGCGACGGCAAAGAAGGCCGGTTCGTCTGCGGCAGCGAAGAAGGCACCGGCCGATCATCCGAAATACAGCGAGATGGTCCGCACGGCGCTGACGACGTTGAAGGAGAGGGGCGGTTCTTCGAGACAGGCCATACTGAAGTACATCGTCAAGAACTTCAAGGTCGGAAACGACGAACACGTCGTCAATCAGCACCTGAAGATGGCGCTTCGCAACGGAGTCAAGAACGACACGCTTAAGCAGTCGAAGGGCTCGGGCGCTTCCGGCAGCTTCCGCCTGGGTGCAGCGGCGGTGGAACAGGCGAAGAAGAAGGACAAGAAACCCAAAGCGACTGCTGCTAAGACGACGAAGACCACAGCTGCCAAGAAGAAGACGACGAAGCCTGCTGCTGCTTCTGCAAAGAAAGCTGCCACGCCGGCCAAGAAGTCTTCGACCGCAGCAGCGAAGAAGGCGTCTCCGAAGAAGGCGAAGAAGCCAGCAGCCGCTGTAGCCAGCAAGAAGGCCAAAGCCGTGAAGGCAGACAAGCCCGTGAAGAAGGCGAAGGCAGACAAACCGGCCAAGAAGGTTGTCAAGGCCGCCGCTCAGGACAAGTCGAAGAAGGCGAAACCGGCAGCTGCGGCAAAGAAACCGGCTGCAGCAGCAAGCAAGGCAAAGAAGGCACCTGCCGCTAAGAAGACTGGCGCCAGGAAAGCCTAAGAAGTCGTCGTCTACAGGTCGGTCGGATGCACTGACCGACGTCGCTAAAACGGCTCTTTTCAGAGCCACCCAAATCATAAGAAGGAAAACGACGTCAGCCAGCAGCCAATTTACCATTCATTCATTCATTCATACATACATACATACATACATACATACATACATACATACATACATACATACATACATACATACATACATTGGCATTGGAAACTCAGAACAAATTTACTTGCCTACTTGCTACATTCATTACTTCCTTCCCTACTTACTTATTTACTTACTTACTTACTTACTTACTTACATATATACCCGCACACGACTACATGTACATGTCAAACAAGTGAATTCGTAATTAATGCGTTCACGCATTTAGAAAGACTTGTAACCAATTGAAAAAATAACTAATTAAGTAACTAACTAAACTCACTCACTCACTCACTCACTCACTCACTCACTCACTCACTCACTCACTCACTCACTCACTCACTCACTCACTCACTCACTCGCTAACCCTAATCACGCACACAAGAAGCTGATCCTTTACACATGCCTGTCGGCCATTCACGATTTTTGCGCTAGCTAGCGATTCGCGTCAACCAATCAGCGTGCGCAGCGCGCTTACAGTGAAAAGCATAAATAGACGTCAGTGAGTTTTCCGCGCATTGCTACAAGAAGACAGCCTACGACGTACTTCTCAGCATCGACGATTAGACGACATGGCACGTACGAAGCAGACGGCACGTAAGAGCACTGGAGGCAAGGCTCCGAGGAAGCAGCTGGCCACGAAGGCTGCCCGCAAGAGCGCTCCGGCGACCGGCGGAGTCAAGAAGCCGCATCGTTACAGGCCTGGCACAGTGGCACTGCGAGAGATCCGTCGCTACCAGAAGAGCACGGAACTGCTCATTCGCAAGCTGCCGTTCCAGCGTCTCGTAAGAGAGATTGCACAGGACTTCAAGACCGATCTCCGCTTCCAGAGCTCGGCTGTGATGGCGCTGCAGGAGGCCAGCGAGGCCTACCTCGTCGGACTCTTCGAGGACACCAACCTGTGCGCCATCCACGCAAAGCGTGTGACCATCATGCCGAAGGACATTCAGCTGGCAAGACGAATCAGGGGCGAGCGTGCATAAACGGTGGTGAGGAGAGGCAGGCGTTCGTCCGTCCGCGGGCGTAAACGCACAAGAAACGGCTCTTTTCAGAGCCACAAAATGATCTTTGAGGAAGACGACGACGACGAGGCAAACAACAAAAAAATCCAATCTCCATTCCCACTCTTACCCATTGCACTATTTCCAATACTACCGCTACTAATACACTTAGCCTATAAGAGCAATCGTTACACGATTGATTCAATTGGCAGTCAATTTTACACATTTCATACCTTCCTATACACCGGTTCCTCCATTTGCGTATCCACCGGTTTGGAAGGGCTAATTAGACCGCAAACCGGGGACCTGGAAGAAATTAACACATGTATAGGATAGTGAATTTCTTACATGCGCTGCATAATAATTTCATATTCATTACATGCATTTATATAGCGCCTCTTGGAGGGGCTACTCACAAGCGCTATGTTCGTTTTTCTTATTTCTTATGAAATTATATACATACATATAATTATACATATACAAATATACATATATACACACACACATTACTATTATTCATATTATACACGGATTCTATTTCAACTTCTTGTACGCATGCATGCATGCATACTGGATAAGTGGAAGTGTGATATTAATTGATTCTTTTGGAAAGTGGGTGGGCCTCAGCTTCTTGCAAATAACTCGTTTTTCCATTGTACGATGTGGGGTGGCTCTGAAAAGAGCCGTTTCTCCTCGCTTTAGGCAGCGATAGTCAGCTGACAACACAGCTTACTTCGCACCTCCGCTGCCACTTCCGCCGACCTTCTGCGTCTTCTTCGGCAGAAGAACGGCCTGGATGTTCGGCAGCACACCGCCCTGGGCAATCGTCACGCCAGACAAAAGCTTGTTCAGCTCCTCGTCGTTACGGATCGCCAGCTGCAGGTGCCGAGGGATGATGCGAGTCTTCTTGTTGTCGCGAGCAGCGTTTCCAGCAAGCTCAAGCACCTCGGCGGCAAGGTACTCCATCACCGCAGCCAGGTAAACAGGAGCGCCCGCGCCCACCCGTTCAGCGTAGTTACCCTTCCGCAGCAGACGGTGGATTCGACCAACGGGGAACTGCAGACCCGCTCGCGACGAACGGCTCTTCGCCTTTCCCTTCACTTTGCCTCCCTTTCCGCGTCCAGACATTCTTCACAGTAGTAGTAGTATTATTCTTCAAAATCAACCGTCCAACACGCAAGCCTAAACACGAAAAACAAACGAAAATATCAGCCCTTTTATATACAACTGCCGAACCACTATCCGCACCACGTGTTTACACGACTCCCGCATGCTAATCGAGTCACGTGACTCACGGACGCACGGCCGCAGCCCGGCGCTCACATAAATACGGCGTCGTCCGATGGGCAGGCCGTCATTTCTTCTACTGCTGTCGAACGAAAATGCCGCCTAAACCAGCGTCTAAGGGAGCGAAGAAGGCTGCGTCGAAAGCCAAGGCCGCCAGGGCGGGCGAGAAGAAGAGGAAGAGGCGCCGTAGGGAGTCGTACGCCATCTACATCTACAAGGTCCTGAAGCAGGTCCACCCTGATACCGGCATATCGTCGAAGGCCATGTCGATCATGAACAGCTTCGTGAACGATATCTTCGAGCGTATAGCTGCCGAGTCCAGCCGTCTGGCCCACTACAACCGCCGCTCTACCATCACGAGCCGCGAAATCCAGACGGCCGTCCGGCTCCTGCTGCCCGGCGAGCTGGCCAAGCACGCCGTGTCCGAAGGTACTAAGGCGGTGACCAAGTACACCAGCTCCAAGTAAGCGGCAACGGCCATCGGGCCAATGCCAGATTGAAACGGCTCTTTTCAGAGCCACACAAATAGTAACAAAGGAAACGCAGCAAGACCGGCCACTATTATCTAAAGACATGCCCTTATACGTTTAAGGGCAGTGCTTGCTTACTTACTTACGTACCTATCTGTATAAACAAATAACTGACTATAAGCAAGCACATGCAAATCACGCTGCCTTAGAACCACACAGTCAATCCATTCCATCCCACCAAGGTGAACTTCATAGCCGCAACTATACACTACATATACGCCATCATCATCATCATCGTCGTCGTTGTTGTTCCATCATAATAACGACGACTTTAGTCGCTTAGGCTACGCAATTGCAAACTGCACAAAGAGCTCTCAACGGTACGCACAGTATAAGAAATGAACCAACTGCACGCTTATCCATCCATCCATCCATCCATCCATCCATCCATCCATCCATCCATCCATCCATCCATCCATCCATCCATCCATACACATACATAGGTGTATATATCTACATACACCTATTTCCATTCGTGTATCATCAACACTGCCTTCCCTATCGACGAAGCTCGTTTGATTGACATCTCTGTCTTCACAGCGCAACTTAAGCCACGCCTTCCAAAGACTAGGCTCCTAAGTAACTCGATTCAATGAGGTCGTCGCACGCGTCCGCGCGTCGTTCGACGCCGCTTGCAACGGACGGCCGCCGGTCTATATAAGTGGGCTGACTGTGTGGTTTTTTCGTCATCGGAACGTTATAGCTTGAACGAGTGTATACACAGCGATACAGAGAAACATGTCTGGCAGAGGAAAAGGAGGCAAAGGACTGGGCAAGGGAGGTGCCAAGCGTCACAGGAAGGTGCTGCGTGACAACATCCAGGGCATCACCAAGCCCGCCATTCGTCGACTGGCGCGTCGTGGAGGTGTGAAGCGTATCTCCGGTCTCATCTACGAAGAGACCCGCGGCGTTCTGAAGGTCTTCCTCGAGAACGTCATCCGCGATGCAGTCACCTACACGGAGCACGCCAAGCGCAAGACAGTCACTGCCATGGATGTCGTGTACGCGCTGAAGCGTCAGGGCCGTACCCTCTACGGGTTCGGCGGTTAAACCCGTCCGTCGTGTGACGACGAACATTAAAACGGTCCTTTTCAGGACCACCAAATCTATACGAAGGAATCGTCTGAAGACGAACTGCCAGTTACTTATCCAAGCAAAGACAATAGTCCCTTACACCGTAAACACACACACACACACACATGTATTATATATATATATATATATATATATATATATATCTTAGAAAAGGGATGAAACATGTATTTCTTCCATACACTGTTTGATTTACTCATAAATCACCTTATTACGTCGCTGGTTCCGTCTGCCTTACTTACTTCATTACCTTTTCTCATTAATTAATTCATTATTTAATAAACACTTACAAAGGCTTTGACAACAACCGACATAGTTGTAGATTTCGATATATAGCAATGAATACCCGTGTATGTTTCCTTTCTTGCCTAGGTTTAGGTTTCTAAAGGTTTAGGGTTAGGGTTAGCGGAACGGCGCAGCAGTCAGTCAGTCAGTCAGTCAGTCAGTCAGTCAGTCAGTCAGTCAGTCAGTCAGTCAGTCAGTCAGTCAGTCAGTCAGTCAGTCAGTCAGTCAGTCAGTCAGTCAGTCAGTCAGTCAGTCAGTCAGGCAGGCAGGCAGACAGGCAGGCAGGCAGGCAGGCAGGCAGGCAGGCACGTTAAGACGAGACGCCCTTCCACGCACGATGTGGGGTTCTCAATGACGTCCGCGCGATAAATCTATTTAAGCTCGGTTTTGCCGGTCGCAGATATTCTATAGAATATCGTTGCGGCAAGTGATAGCAGAGCTTTCGTCCGTTTCACAGTTTACACACGAGCCAGTCAACAACCATGTCAGACGCAGCATCAGCAGGGCCTCTTGCGGACGCTTCGGGCGCCAACGACCACCCGTCTGCCGCCGCGCCAAAGAGTCCGGCAAAGAAACAGCAGCCGAAGAAAGCGGCGACGGCAAAGAAGGCCGGTTCGTCTGCGGCAGCGAAGAAGGCACCGGCCGATCATCCGAAATACAGCGAGATGGTCCGCACGGCGCTGACGACGTTGAAGGAGAGGGGCGGTTCTTCGAGACAGGCCATACTGAAGTACATCGTCAAGAACTTCAAGGTCGGAAACGACGAACACGTCGTCAATCAGCACCTGAAGATGGCGCTTCGCAACGGAGTCAAGAACGACACGCTTAAGCAGTCGAAGGGCTCGGGCGCTTCCGGCAGCTTCCGCCTGGGTGCAGCGGCGGTGGAACAGGCGAAGAAGAAGGACAAGAAACCCAAAGCGACTGCTGCTAAGACGACGAAGACCACAGCTGCCAAGAAGAAGACGACGAAGCCTGCTGCTGCTTCTGCAAAGAAAGCTGCCACGCCGGCCAAGAAGTCTTCGACCGCAGCAGCGAAGAAGGCGTCTCCGAAGAAGGCGAAGAAGCCAGCAGCCGCTGTAGCCAGCAAGAAGGCCAAAGCCGTGAAGGCAGACAAGCCCGTGAAGAAGGCGAAGGCAGACAAACCGGCCAAGAAGGTTGTCAAGGCCGCCGCTCAGGACAAGTCGAAGAAGGCGAAACCGGCAGCTGCGGCAAAGAAACCGGCTGCAGCAGCAAGCAAGGCAAAGAAGGCACCTGCCGCTAAGAAGACTGGCGCCAGGAAAGCCTAAGAAGTCGTCGTCTACAGGTCGGTCGGATGCACTGACCGACGTCGCTAAAACGGCTCTTTTCAGAGCCACCCAAATCATAAGAAGGAAAACGACGTCAGCCAGCAGCCAATTTACCATTCATTCATTCATTCATACATACATACATACATACATACATACATACATACATACATACATACATACATACATACATACATACATTGGCATTGGAAACTCAGAACAAATTTACTTGCCTACTTGCTACATTCATTACTTCCTTCCCTACTTACTTATTTACTTACTTACTTACTTACTTACTTACATATATACCCGCACACGACTACATGTACATGTCAAACAAGTGAATTCGTAATTAATGCGTTCACGCATTTAGAAAGACTTGTAACCAATTGAAAAAATAACTAATTAAGTAACTAACTAAACTCACTCACTCACTCACTCACTCACTCACTCACTCACTCACTCACTCACTCACTCACTCACTCACTCACTCACTCACTCACTCGCTAACCCTAATCACGCACACAAGAAGCTGATCCTTTACACATGCCTGTCGGCCATTCACGATTTTTGCGCTAGCTAGCGATTCGCGTCAACCAATCAGCGTGCGCAGCGCGCTTACAGTGAAAAGCATAAATAGACGTCAGTGAGTTTTCCGCGCATTGCTACAAGAAGACAGCCTACGACGTACTTCTCAGCATCGACGATTAGACGACATGGCACGTACGAAGCAGACGGCACGTAAGAGCACTGGAGGCAAGGCTCCGAGGAAGCAGCTGGCCACGAAGGCTGCCCGCAAGAGCGCTCCGGCGACCGGCGGAGTCAAGAAGCCGCATCGTTACAGGCCTGGCACAGTGGCACTGCGAGAGATCCGTCGCTACCAGAAGAGCACGGAACTGCTCATTCGCAAGCTGCCGTTCCAGCGTCTCGTAAGAGAGATTGCACAGGACTTCAAGACCGATCTCCGCTTCCAGAGCTCGGCTGTGATGGCGCTGCAGGAGGCCAGCGAGGCCTACCTCGTCGGACTCTTCGAGGACACCAACCTGTGCGCCATCCACGCAAAGCGTGTGACCATCATGCCGAAGGACATTCAGCTGGCAAGACGAATCAGGGGCGAGCGTGCATAAACGGTGGTGAGGAGAGGCAGGCGTTCGTCCGTCCGCGGGCGTAAACGCACAAGAAACGGCTCTTTTCAGAGCCACAAAATGATCTTTGAGGAAGACGACGACGACGAGGCAAACAACAAAAAAATCCAATCTCCATTCCCACTCTTACCCATTGCACTATTTCCAATACTACCGCTACTAATACACTTAGCCTATAAGAGCAATCGTTACACGATTGATTCAATTGGCAGTCAATTTTACACATTTCATACCTTCCTATACACCGGTTCCTCCATTTGCGTATCCACCGGTTTGGAAGGGCTAATTAGACCGCAAACCGGGGACCTGGAAGAAATTAACACATGTATAGGATAGTGAATTTCTTACATGCGCTGCATAATAATTTCATATTCATTACATGCATTTATATAGCGCCTCTTGGAGGGGCTACTCACAAGCGCTATGTTCGTTTTTCTTATTTCTTATGAAATTATATACATACATATAATTATACATATACAAATATACATATATACACACACACATTACTATTATTCATATTATACACGGATTCTATTTCAACTTCTTGTACGCATGCATGCATGCATACTGGATAAGTGGAAGTGTGATATTAATTGATTCTTTTGGAAAGTGGGTGGGCCTCAGCTTCTTGCAAATAACTCGTTTTTCCATTGTACGATGTGGGGTGGCTCTGAAAAGAGCCGTTTCTCCTCGCTTTAGGCAGCGATAGTCAGCTGACAACACAGCTTACTTCGCACCTCCGCTGCCACTTCCGCCGACCTTCTGCGTCTTCTTCGGCAGAAGAACGGCCTGGATGTTCGGCAGCACACCGCCCTGGGCAATCGTCACGCCAGACAAAAGCTTGTTCAGCTCCTCGTCGTTACGGATCGCCAGCTGCAGGTGCCGAGGGATGATGCGAGTCTTCTTGTTGTCGCGAGCAGCGTTTCCAGCAAGCTCAAGCACCTCGGCGGCAAGGTACTCCATCACCGCAGCCAGGTAAACAGGAGCGCCCGCGCCCACCCGTTCAGCGTAGTTACCCTTCCGCAGCAGACGGTGGATTCGACCAACGGGGAACTGCAGACCCGCTCGCGACGAACGGCTCTTCGCCTTTCCCTTCACTTTGCCTCCCTTTCCGCGTCCAGACATTCTTCACAGTAGTAGTAGTATTATTCTTCAAAATCAACCGTCCAACACGCAAGCCTAAACACGAAAAACAAACGAAAATATCAGCCCTTTTATATACAACTGCCGAACCACTATCCGCACCACGTGTTTACACGACTCCCGCATGCTAATCGAGTCACGTGACTCACGGACGCACGGCCGCAGCCCGGCGCTCACATAAATACGGCGTCGTCCGATGGGCAGGCCGTCATTTCTTCTACTGCTGTCGAACGAAAATGCCGCCTAAACCAGCGTCTAAGGGAGCGAAGAAGGCTGCGTCGAAAGCCAAGGCCGCCAGGGCGGGCGAGAAGAAGAGGAAGAGGCGCCGTAGGGAGTCGTACGCCATCTACATCTACAAGGTCCTGAAGCAGGTCCACCCTGATACCGGCATATCGTCGAAGGCCATGTCGATCATGAACAGCTTCGTGAACGATATCTTCGAGCGTATAGCTGCCGAGTCCAGCCGTCTGGCCCACTACAACCGCCGCTCTACCATCACGAGCCGCGAAATCCAGACGGCCGTCCGGCTCCTGCTGCCCGGCGAGCTGGCCAAGCACGCCGTGTCCGAAGGTACTAAGGCGGTGACCAAGTACACCAGCTCCAAGTAAGCGGCAACGGCCATCGGGCCAATGCCAGATTGAAACGGCTCTTTTCAGAGCCACACAAATAGTAACAAAGGAAACGCAGCAAGACCGGCCACTATTATCTAAAGACATGCCCTTATACGTTTAAGGGCAGTGCTTGCTTACTTACTTACGTACCTATCTGTATAAACAAATAACTGACTATAAGCAAGCACATGCAAATCACGCTGCCTTAGAACCACACAGTCAATCCATTCCATCCCACCAAGGTGAACTTCATAGCCGCAACTATACACTACATATACGCCATCATCATCATCATCGTCGTCGTTGTTGTTCCATCATAATAACGACGACTTTAGTCGCTTAGGCTACGCAATTGCAAACTGCACAAAGAGCTCTCAACGGTACGCACAGTATAAGAAATGAACCAACTGCACGCTTATCCATCCATCCATCCATCCATCCATCCATCCATCCATCCATCCATCCATCCATCCATCCATCCATCCATCCATACACATACATAGGTGTATATATCTACATACACCTATTTCCATTCGTGTATCATCAACACTGCCTTCCCTATCGACGAAGCTCGTTTGATTGACATCTCTGTCTTCACAGCGCAACTTAAGCCACGCCTTCCAAAGACTAGGCTCCTAAGTAACTCGATTCAATGAGGTCGTCGCACGCGTCCGCGCGTCGTTCGACGCCGCTTGCAACGGACGGCCGCCGGTCTATATAAGTGGGCTGACTGTGTGGTTTTTTCGTCATCGGAACGTTATAGCTTGAACGAGTGTATACACAGCGATACAGAGAAACATGTCTGGCAGAGGAAAAGGAGGCAAAGGACTGGGCAAGGGAGGTGCCAAGCGTCACAGGAAGGTGCTGCGTGACAACATCCAGGGCATCACCAAGCCCGCCATTCGTCGACTGGCGCGTCGTGGAGGTGTGAAGCGTATCTCCGGTCTCATCTACGAAGAGACCCGCGGCGTTCTGAAGGTCTTCCTCGAGAACGTCATCCGCGATGCAGTCACCTACACGGAGCACGCCAAGCGCAAGACAGTCACTGCCATGGATGTCGTGTACGCGCTGAAGCGTCAGGGCCGTACCCTCTACGGGTTCGGCGGTTAAACCCGTCCGTCGTGTGACGACGAACATTAAAACGGTCCTTTTCAGGACCACCAAATCTATACGAAGGAATCGTCTGAAGACGAACTGCCAGTTACTTATCCAAGCAAAGACAATAGTCCCTTACACCGTAAACACACACACACACACACATGTATTATATATATATATATATATATATATATATATATCTTAGAAAAGGGATGAAACATGTATTTCTTCCATACACTGTTTGATTTACTCATAAATCACCTTATTACGTCGCTGGTTCCGTCTGCCTTACTTACTTCATTACCTTTTCTCATTAATTAATTCATTATTTAATAAACACTTACAAAGGCTTTGACAACAACCGACATAGTTGTAGATTTCGATATATAGCAATGAATACCCGTGTATGTTTCCTTTCTTGCCTAGGTTTAGGTTTCTAAAGGTTTAGGGTTAGGGTTAGCGGAACGGCGCAGCAGTCAGTCAGTCAGTCAGTCAGTCAGTCAGTCAGTCAGTCAGTCAGTCAGTCAGTCAGTCAGTCAGTCAGTCAGTCAGTCAGTCAGTCAGTCAGTCAGTCAGTCAGTCAGTCAGTCAGTCAGGCAGGCAGGCAGACAGGCAGGCAGGCAGGCAGGCAGGCAGGCAGGCACGTTAAGACGAGACGCCCTTCCACGCACGATGTGGGGTTCTCAATGACGTCCGCGCGATAAATCTATTTAAGCTCGGTTTTGCCTTGCATGGGGCCACAGAAATGCAGCACATGCGGTCAGGCCCACCCCTACGAGAAGTGCAGCAACAGGGACAACCCTAAATGTTCCAACTGTGGGGGGCCGCATAGCGCGGCATTCAAAGAATGCCCAAAATACATCGAAACGAAAACGGCCCTGACCATAAGGACGATGGAAGGGTTGTCCTATGCTGCTGCACTTCGGAAGGGAAAGGAAACCCTGAGGGCGGCTGAAGAGGCCAAAACCAACGCAGCACAATCAATAGCCTCCGAGCAGACCCCAGTGACCTTCCCGGTGTCGCAGCCGGATGGGGCTGGGAACTGCACCAAGGAATTTCTTAAAAACCTAAAAGAAGCTCCTTGGGTGGCGGTGAGGAACAGGGGCCATGAACGGCCCCGGACGCCAGCTGAGCAAACGCTCGACAATCAACTGGGGCAGTTCATGATTGCGCTCCTCACTGCCATCGGATCCATCGACACAAAGGGCGAACTCACCCGCACCATTGCCACGGCCGGATCCACCCTCCTATTTAATAGGAGGATTGTATTCGGCCAAAAAACAGAAATGCGAAAACGCATTAATAGCATTTAATTCCCTATATATATATATATATATATATATATATAAACATATAGCATCCTTATAAATGAACTCCTTTCAATCATGGGGCTTACACTCATGCAGTGGAATTGCGATGGCTTTCAAGCTCACAAACATGAGCTTGAACGCTATCTGCAAGAAGCACCCGTCTCTCCAGACATAGTGTGTGTGGAGGAGACATGTCTAAAACCGGGAAAAAACCCTCGAATTGATGGCTACTCCATATACAGGCGGGACTGCCTTTCCTCCCAAAAAGGTGGTCTTGCCATACTGTTAAAGGAGGGCATCAACCACACACTACTAGGTCTGGAAGAGACAGACGGAATTGAAAGGCAGGGCATTGAGATCTGTACGGATAACGGTAAATTGCTAATAATAAATATATATATCCCTCCTGGATCCTCAGTTACCAAAGACCATATTAATAGTCTCTTCCCAGATCGCCGTAGCATCATAGTGGGCGATTTCAACGCCCACAGTAAAAGCTGGAAAGATGGGAAAACAGATGCCCGGGGAAGAAAAATGGAGGAGGTCGTCCAGGAAAGAGACCTTGTGGTCTTAAACACTGGACAACCAACTCTATGCCCTCGGACTAATATGACAAATAACTCAGTCATCGACCTAGCTATCACAACAAAAGATATAGCCGTGCGATGCAGCCACAGGGTCCTAAACACCAGCCTTGGATCCGACCACTTCGTCACCATAACATCCATTGATGAAGTGGCGGATACGGAGGACACTGATGGGCTGCATCGATGGAACCTAAGCAAGGCTGATTGGAAATTATTCAAAGAAAATAGCAAACTGAGGATCCATGAGGGATTAATCACCGACGACCCCCAAAAAACCTTCCGCAACTTCATGGAAGCGATAAGAGAGACAGCCTCCTCTGCAATACCAGAGAGGAGAAAAAACCACCACAAAAAAAATAAAAATCAAAAGAGAAAACACAAGCCCCTTCCATTCTGGAACGAGGCTTGCTCCCAAGCAATTTACCGCCGTAACAGACTCAGAAATAAGGCAGCTAGATCGAAAGACCTAGCTGACCAATGCTTATATGTGGAAGAAAATGCTAAATGCCAAAGCATTCTGAAAGACACGGCTAGGCAACACTGGGAGAACTTCTGTGCCACCCTGGACAGCCAGTCTAAACTGGGACCTGTCTGGGGGATGGCCAGAAGGATGAACGGTGGCCTAGCGCAGAAGACCATGCCTACGCTGGTAATTAACGGCACACAGGCGACCTCGAATGAAGATAAAGCCAATGTCCTCGCCGACACATATACAAAAGCAAGCAGCACACAAAACTATGTTGAAGAGTTCAGGCGCTATATAAATGAAGGCTCTCAACACAACACAACATACACAACAACAACAACAACAACAACAACACCACAACCAGTGGATGACAACATTACAGCCCTAAACGACGCCTTCAACCTATATGAAATGAAGGCGGCTATTAAGGGCGCAAAACTACACAAAGCGCCCGGCGAGGACAAAATCCCCTACGAGATGCTCCAACACTTACCCAAATCCGCACGAAAGGTCCTGCTCCGGATGTATAACACTATCTGGGATGTTGGAACCCTGCCTGAAGATTGGAAGCACGCCATCATCCTTCCACTGCCCAAACCATCTAAAGACCTGTCGGCCCCTGGGTCGTACAGGCCGATCTCGTTGACATCGACTCTGTGCAAAGTCATGGAGAAGATGGCCACGAATCGGCTACAGTGGTATGTGGAGGGAAGGGGCCTGCTAACAAAAGATCAGGCGGGATTCAGAAGACACAGAAGTACAACGGACCAGATCATCCGGTTGCAGGACCAAATCACAAAACGAATCAAGAACAAGGAGCATGTACTGGGGGTCTTTATCGATTTCGAGAAAGCCTACGATATGCTCCACGTCCCCACCTTGATGAGAAAAATCCAAGACCTGGGAGTCATCGGTAAGATGTTCGACTGGGTCAAGGATTTTCTTAACAACAGAACCTTTCAAGTCAAGGTGGGAGCCGCCCTATCTGGTCGCCGCTCCCAGGAAAATGGCACGCCGCAGGGATCTATTATCTCCCCCCTACTATTTCTAATCATGATAAATGATATCCCCAATGTAGTTAACGGAGTAGATTTATCCCTTTTCGCCGACGATAGCGCCATCTTTTCGGGGGGTAAAAATGCAGCACTGCTTCAAAAAAAAATTCAAAATTCCCTAAATAACATTACAAATTGGTGCAATAGAAATGGCTTTAAAATATCCGTCCATAAGACCTCAGCAGTGCTGTTCTCAAGAGCCATTAAAGACCAGAATATCCACTTAGAAATTGACGGGGAGAAGATAGAAATCAGCAAAACGGCCAAATTCTTGGGAGTGATTTTTGACCAGAAATTAACCTGGGAAGCACATATCGAGTACGTCGCAAACAAATGCAAAAGCAGACTTGGTCTTCTGCGAGCCGTGTCTGGCAATAGGTGGGGGAGCAGCAAAAAAACGCTCCTCCTGCTCTACCGAGCCCTAATCAGGTCACTACTTGACTACGGTGCGGTCGCCTTCAGCTCCGCATGCATATCCCTGAGGGGGAGGTTAGATTCCATCCAATACCAAGCCCTCAGGATATGCTGTGGGGCACCTGCTGGCACTCCGGCCGAAGCCCTCCAAAACGAGTGCGGCGAGATGCCTCTGCACCTGCGGTGGCTGGGCAGCAGTCTAAAAGAAGGTGTCAAGATAAAAACCAAGGCAGACCACGTGGCGAAGGGGGCGATGGACGACCACTGGACCCTGCACCAAAGTACGCTCCGAGAAGGGGAGGTGCTGTTCCAACGGGCGCAGCGCTTCCTAAACTCGGAGTACCAGGAATGCAAAGGTCCAGAAAACCAGAAATTGCCCCCTTGGAGGAACAAGCGCATCCTAATAGACACAACACTCACAAAACAAATCAACAAAGCAACACTAGCACCAGAAATACAAAAACTCCTAGCACTCGAACGAATATCCCTACACACACATGACACTTGCATATACACGGACGGATCCAAACTAGGAGAAATAGCTGCAGCCGCAGTAGTGATACCGGAAATCGGATATCGGAAGGTTATGCGACTAGCGGATTCGTCCAGTGTGTATGCAACAGAACTCACTGCCATCTCGGATGCGCTTGAATGGATCGCCACAAATCAAACCCCCGCCCAAAATAACTTCGCAATCTTCACTGACTCCCTCAGCGCTGTGGAGTCCCTAAAGCAGCAACGATCAAAGTCCAGACCAACGCTGATGGCGGAGGTACTGGACAGGATGAATGGGCTGGGCCAGGGCTGTTACATCACAGTGATCTGGATCCCAAGCCATGTAGGCATCCATGGAAATGAAGAAGCAGATACCGCGGCAAAAGAGGGCCTCAACCTTTCGGCTGTCAACTCCACTGCATATGTTGAGCTGGAAGAGATGTACCATAAAATCCAAAAATACATAATCAACATATGGCAGAAGGAATACACTGACAGCCCGAAAGGGGCCTTCTACAAACACATAGAACCGCTGGTATCGACCAGAATAAAATACATGGATGCCCTGAGAAGGCAAGAGGTCCAGATCACTAGACTGCGCCTGGACAGAGTCATGCTCAACCACAGGCTGTACAGGATGAGGAAGCACCCTGATGGGAAATGTGAAGAGTGCGGAGTCCCTGACACGACCCGACACCTTCTTTTAGAGTGCTGCAGAGAAGATATAAGCCACACGATAGGCAGGAAATGCAAAATGCTGGGGGTGGAACACTCCATCACCAACATCTTCCGGTACCAATCGGTACAGGAAGAAACTGTAAATAAAATACGGGCCATTTGGCCAAATAAAATCATTTAAAGACCATGTGTATATATATATGTATATTTATGTAAATAAGGGTGTGGAAATATACACACAAAAACCAGATCATAACCATAAAACAATGTACATATATATAGAGAGATGAATGTTCATAAATACCTCTATAAATATATAAAGATGCACATAAGTCTAACATGTATCGGACTACCGACGAAACTAAGCCACAGAGCGTAGGAAACCGCATGAAAATGTATAATACGCCCTTAAACTAGGATACGTGCGAAAAGACACGAATGTACATAGATATATAAAATTGCATATTTATTTACTTAAATAATGACCGGTAACAAAGAAAACCGGGAAACTGACATGTAAATATGCACAAGCAATTACGGAAAGAGCCATGAGGCCAAAACGAAAGAGCCATGAGGCCAAAAGAAAGAGCCATGAGGCCAAAAAGAAAAAGCCATGAGGCAAAAAAAAAAAAAAAAAAAAAAAAAAAAAAAAAAAAAAAAAAAAAAAAAAAAAAAAAAAAAAAAAAAAAAAAAAAAAAAAAAGGAAAAAAAAAAAAAAAAAAGAAAAAAAAAAAAAAGAAAAAAGAAAGAACAAGAAGAAAGGTGGAGAGAACACCTCAGTTGGAAAGAGCCATAGAGGCCAAATGAGAGAACGAAAAGAAGAGAAGTGAACACGCAGATAATCTGCACCAATACCTGTAATAAAAATAATCATTATGTAAACCAACCATTGACTGAGATGGAATGGTAAATAATATAGTAAAACCACATGTAAACCCAATTTTAAAAACTAAACAGACAACAGGAAGAACCACAACAAAGACGAAGAACCGCCGACCCAACGATGAAAACAGAGGATAACGAAAGCCAGAACTACACACCACCAACAAACTCCTGCGAAAAGACGACCCGCAAAGAGAAAAAGCAATCACCAGAAAATAACAACAATATACCAAACTACCAAGGACGGTAAAGGCTTGCGGCCATACACCGAGCTCGGTTTTGCCGGTCGCAGATATTCTATAGAATATCGTTGCGGCAAGTGATAGCAGAGCTTTCGTCCGTTTCACAGTTTACACACGAGCCAGTCAACAACCATGTCAGACGCAGCATCAGCAGGGCCTCTTGCGGACGCTTCGGGCGCCAACGACCACCCGTCTGCCGCCGCGCCAAAGAGTCCGGCAAAGAAACAGCAGCCGAAGAAAGCGGCGACGGCAAAGAAGGCCGGTTCGTCTGCGGCAGCGAAGAAGGCACCGGCCGATCATCCGAAATACAGCGAGATGGTCCGCACGGCGCTGACGACGTTGAAGGAGAGGGGCGGTTCTTCGAGACAGGCCATACTGAAGTACATCGTCAAGAACTTCAAGGTCGGAAACGACGAACACGTCGTCAATCAGCACCTGAAGATGGCGCTTCGCAACGGAGTCAAGAACGACACGCTTAAGCAGTCGAAGGGCTCGGGCGCTTCCGGCAGCTTCCGCCTGGGTGCAGCGGCGGTGGAACAGGCGAAGAAGAAGGACAAGAAACCCAAAGCGACTGCTGCTAAGACGACGAAGACCACAGCTGCCAAGAAGAAGACGACGAAGCCTGCTGCTGCTTCTGCAAAGAAAGCTGCCACGCCGGCCAAGAAGTCTTCGACCGCAGCAGCGAAGAAGGCGTCTCCGAAGAAGGCGAAGAAGCCAGCAGCCGCTGTAGCCAGCAAGAAGGCCAAAGCCGTGAAGGCAGACAAGCCCGTGAAGAAGGCGAAGGCAGACAAACCGGCCAAGAAGGTTGTCAAGGCCGCCGCTCAGGACAAGTCGAAGAAGGCGAAACCGGCAGCTGCGGCAAAGAAACCGGCTGCAGCAGCAAGCAAGGCAAAGAAGGCACCTGCCGCTAAGAAGACTGGCGCCAGGAAAGCCTAAGAAGTCGTCGTCTACAGGTCGGTCGGATGCACTGACCGACGTCGCTAAAACGGCTCTTTTCAGAGCCACCCAAATCATAAGAAGGAAAACGACGTCAGCCAGCAGCCAATTTACCATTCATTCATTCATTCATACATACATACATACATACATACATACATACATACATACATACATACATACATACATACATACATACATTGGCATTGGAAACTCAGAACAAATTTACTTGCCTACTTGCTACATTCATTACTTCCTTCCCTACTTACTTATTTACTTACTTACTTACTTACTTACTTACATATATACCCGCACACGACTACATGTACATGTCAAACAAGTGAATTCGTAATTAATGCGTTCACGCATTTAGAAAGACTTGTAACCAATTGAAAAAATAACTAATTAAGTAACTAACTAAACTCACTCACTCACTCACTCACTCACTCACTCACTCACTCACTCACTCACTCACTCACTCACTCACTCACTCACTCACTCACTCGCTAACCCTAATCACGCACACAAGAAGCTGATCCTTTACACATGCCTGTCGGCCATTCACGATTTTTGCGCTAGCTAGCGATTCGCGTCAACCAATCAGCGTGCGCAGCGCGCTTACAGTGAAAAGCATAAATAGACGTCAGTGAGTTTTCCGCGCATTGCTACAAGAAGACAGCCTACGACGTACTTCTCAGCATCGACGATTAGACGACATGGCACGTACGAAGCAGACGGCACGTAAGAGCACTGGAGGCAAGGCTCCGAGGAAGCAGCTGGCCACGAAGGCTGCCCGCAAGAGCGCTCCGGCGACCGGCGGAGTCAAGAAGCCGCATCGTTACAGGCCTGGCACAGTGGCACTGCGAGAGATCCGTCGCTACCAGAAGAGCACGGAACTGCTCATTCGCAAGCTGCCGTTCCAGCGTCTCGTAAGAGAGATTGCACAGGACTTCAAGACCGATCTCCGCTTCCAGAGCTCGGCTGTGATGGCGCTGCAGGAGGCCAGCGAGGCCTACCTCGTCGGACTCTTCGAGGACACCAACCTGTGCGCCATCCACGCAAAGCGTGTGACCATCATGCCGAAGGACATTCAGCTGGCAAGACGAATCAGGGGCGAGCGTGCATAAACGGTGGTGAGGAGAGGCAGGCGTTCGTCCGTCCGCGGGCGTAAACGCACAAGAAACGGCTCTTTTCAGAGCCACAAAATGATCTTTGAGGAAGACGACGACGACGAGGCAAACAACAAAAAAATCCAATCTCCATTCCCACTCTTACCCATTGCACTATTTCCAATACTACCGCTACTAATACACTTAGCCTATAAGAGCAATCGTTACACGATTGATTCAATTGGCAGTCAATTTTACACATTTCATACCTTCCTATACACCGGTTCCTCCATTTGCGTATCCACCGGTTTGGAAGGGCTAATTAGACCGCAAACCGGGGACCTGGAAGAAATTAACACATGTATAGGATAGTGAATTTCTTACATGCGCTGCATAATAATTTCATATTCATTACATGCATTTATATAGCGCCTCTTGGAGGGGCTACTCACAAGCGCTATGTTCGTTTTTCTTATTTCTTATGAAATTATATACATACATATAATTATACATATACAAATATACATATATACACACACACATTACTATTATTCATATTATACACGGATTCTATTTCAACTTCTTGTACGCATGCATGCATGCATACTGGATAAGTGGAAGTGTGATATTAATTGATTCTTTTGGAAAGTGGGTGGGCCTCAGCTTCTTGCAAATAACTCGTTTTTCCATTGTACGATGTGGGGTGGCTCTGAAAAGAGCCGTTTCTCCTCGCTTTAGGCAGCGATAGTCAGCTGACAACACAGCTTACTTCGCACCTCCGCTGCCACTTCCGCCGACCTTCTGCGTCTTCTTCGGCAGAAGAACGGCCTGGATGTTCGGCAGCACACCGCCCTGGGCAATCGTCACGCCAGACAAAAGCTTGTTCAGCTCCTCGTCGTTACGGATCGCCAGCTGCAGGTGCCGAGGGATGATGCGAGTCTTCTTGTTGTCGCGAGCAGCGTTTCCAGCAAGCTCAAGCACCTCGGCGGCAAGGTACTCCATCACCGCAGCCAGGTAAACAGGAGCGCCCGCGCCCACCCGTTCAGCGTAGTTACCCTTCCGCAGCAGACGGTGGATTCGACCAACGGGGAACTGCAGACCCGCTCGCGACGAACGGCTCTTCGCCTTTCCCTTCACTTTGCCTCCCTTTCCGCGTCCAGACATTCTTCACAGTAGTAGTAGTATTATTCTTCAAAATCAACCGTCCAACACGCAAGCCTAAACACGAAAAACAAACGAAAATATCAGCCCTTTTATATACAACTGCCGAACCACTATCCGCACCACGTGTTTACACGACTCCCGCATGCTAATCGAGTCACGTGACTCACGGACGCACGGCCGCAGCCCGGCGCTCACATAAATACGGCGTCGTCCGATGGGCAGGCCGTCATTTCTTCTACTGCTGTCGAACGAAAATGCCGCCTAAACCAGCGTCTAAGGGAGCGAAGAAGGCTGCGTCGAAAGCCAAGGCCGCCAGGGCGGGCGAGAAGAAGAGGAAGAGGCGCCGTAGGGAGTCGTACGCCATCTACATCTACAAGGTCCTGAAGCAGGTCCACCCTGATACCGGCATATCGTCGAAGGCCATGTCGATCATGAACAGCTTCGTGAACGATATCTTCGAGCGTATAGCTGCCGAGTCCAGCCGTCTGGCCCACTACAACCGCCGCTCTACCATCACGAGCCGCGAAATCCAGACGGCCGTCCGGCTCCTGCTGCCCGGCGAGCTGGCCAAGCACGCCGTGTCCGAAGGTACTAAGGCGGTGACCAAGTACACCAGCTCCAAGTAAGCGGCAACGGCCATCGGGCCAATGCCAGATTGAAACGGCTCTTTTCAGAGCCACACAAATAGTAACAAAGGAAACGCAGCAAGACCGGCCACTATTATCTAAAGACATGCCCTTATACGTTTAAGGGCAGTGCTTGCTTACTTACTTACGTACCTATCTGTATAAACAAATAACTGACTATAAGCAAGCACATGCAAATCACGCTGCCTTAGAACCACACAGTCAATCCATTCCATCCCACCAAGGTGAACTTCATAGCCGCAACTATACACTACATATACGCCATCATCATCATCATCGTCGTCGTTGTTGTTCCATCATAATAACGACGACTTTAGTCGCTTAGGCTACGCAATTGCAAACTGCACAAAGAGCTCTCAACGGTACGCACAGTATAAGAAATGAACCAACTGCACGCTTATCCATCCATCCATCCATCCATCCATCCATCCATCCATCCATCCATCCATCCATCCATCCATCCATCCATCCATACACATACATAGGTGTATATATCTACATACACCTATTTCCATTCGTGTATCATCAACACTGCCTTCCCTATCGACGAAGCTCGTTTGATTGACATCTCTGTCTTCACAGCGCAACTTAAGCCACGCCTTCCAAAGACTAGGCTCCTAAGTAACTCGATTCAATGAGGTCGTCGCACGCGTCCGCGCGTCGTTCGACGCCGCTTGCAACGGACGGCCGCCGGTCTATATAAGTGGGCTGACTGTGTGGTTTTTTCGTCATCGGAACGTTATAGCTTGAACGAGTGTATACACAGCGATACAGAGAAACATGTCTGGCAGAGGAAAAGGAGGCAAAGGACTGGGCAAGGGAGGTGCCAAGCGTCACAGGAAGGTGCTGCGTGACAACATCCAGGGCATCACCAAGCCCGCCATCCGTCGCCTGGCGCGTCGCGGAGGTGTCAAGCGTATCTCCGGTCTCATCTACGAGGAGACGCGTGGTGTCCTGAAGGTGTTCCTCGAGAACGTCATCCGGGACGCTGTCACCTACACCGAGCACGCCAAGCGCAAGACAGTCACTGCCATGGATGTCGTGTACGCGCTGAAGCGTCAGGGCCGTACCCTCTACGGGTTCGGCGGTTAAACCCGTCCGTCGTGTGACGACGAACATTAAAACGGTCCTTTTCAGGACCACCAAATCTATACGAAGGAATCGTCTGAAGACGAACTGCCAGTTACTTATCCAAGCAAAGACAATAGTCCCTTACACCGTAAACACACACACACACACACATGTATTATATATATATATATATATATATATATATATATCTTAGAAAAGGGATGAAACATGTATTTCTTCCATACACTGTTTGATTTACTCATAAATCACCTTATTACGTCGCTGGTTCCGTCTGCCTTACTTACTTCATTACCTTTTCTCATTAATTAATTCATTATTTAATAAACACTTACAAAGGCTTTGACAACAACCGACATAGTTGTAGATTTCGATATATAGCAATGAATACCCGTGTATGTTTCCTTTCTTGCCTAGGTTTAGGTTTCTAAAGGTTTAGGGTTAGGGTTAGCGGAACGGCGCAGCAGTCAGTCAGTCAGTCAGTCAGTCAGTCAGTCAGTCAGTCAGTCAGTCAGTCAGTCAGTCAGTCAGTCAGTCAGTCAGTCAGTCAGTCAGTCAGTCAGTCAGTCAGTCAGTCAGTCAGTCAGTCAGGCAGGCAGGCAGACAGGCAGGCAGGCAGGCAGGCAGGCAGGCAGGCACGTTAAGACGAGACGCCCTTCCACGCACGATGTGGGGTTCTCAATGACGTCCGCGCGATAAATCTATTTAAGCTCGGTTTTGCCGGTCGCAGATATTCTATAGAATATCGTTGCGGCAAGTGATAGCAGAGCTTTCGTCCGTTTCACAGTTTACACACGAGCCAGTCAACAACCATGTCAGACGCAGCATCAGCAGGGCCTCTTGCGGACGCTTCGGGCGCCAACGACCACCCGTCTGCCGCCGCGCCAAAGAGTCCGGCAAAGAAACAGCAGCCGAAGAAAGCGGCGACGGCAAAGAAGGCCGGTTCGTCTGCGGCAGCGAAGAAGGCACCGGCCGATCATCCGAAATACAGCGAGATGGTCCGCACGGCGCTGACGACGTTGAAGGAGAGGGGCGGTTCTTCGAGACAGGCCATACTGAAGTACATCGTCAAGAACTTCAAGGTCGGAAACGACGAACACGTCGTCAATCAGCACCTGAAGATGGCGCTTCGCAACGGAGTCAAGAACGACACGCTTAAGCAGTCGAAGGGCTCGGGCGCTTCCGGCAGCTTCCGCCTGGGTGCAGCGGCGGTGGAACAGGCGAAGAAGAAGGACAAGAAACCCAAAGCGACTGCTGCTAAGACGACGAAGACCACAGCTGCCAAGAAGAAGACGACGAAGCCTGCTGCTGCTTCTGCAAAGAAAGCTGCCACGCCGGCCAAGAAGTCTTCGACCGCAGCAGCGAAGAAGGCGTCTCCGAAGAAGGCGAAGAAGCCAGCAGCCGCTGTAGCCAGCAAGAAGGCCAAAGCCGTGAAGGCAGACAAGCCCGTGAAGAAGGCGAAGGCAGACAAACCGGCCAAGAAGGTTGTCAAGGCCGCCGCTCAGGACAAGTCGAAGAAGGCGAAACCGGCAGCTGCGGCAAAGAAACCGGCTGCAGCAGCAAGCAAGGCAAAGAAGGCACCTGCCGCTAAGAAGACTGGCGCCAGGAAAGCCTAAGAAGTCGTCGTCTACAGGTCGGTCGGATGCACTGACCGACGTCGCTAAAACGGCTCTTTTCAGAGCCACCCAAATCATAAGAAGGAAAACGACGTCAGCCAGCAGCCAATTTACCATTCATTCATTCATTCATACATACATACATACATACATACATACATACATACATACATACATACATACATACATACATACATACATTGGCATTGGAAACTCAGAACAAATTTACTTGCCTACTTGCTACATTCATTACTTCCTTCCCTACTTACTTATTTACTTACTTACTTACTTACTTACTTACATATATACCCGCACACGACTACATGTACATGTCAAACAAGTGAATTCGTAATTAATGCGTTCACGCATTTAGAAAGACTTGTAACCAATTGAAAAAATAACTAATTAAGTAACTAACTAACTCACTCACTCACTCACTCACTCACTCACTCACTCACTCACTCACTCACTCACTCACTCACTCACTCACTCACTCACTCACTCGCTAACCCTAATCACGCACACAAGAAGCTGATCCTTTACACATGCCTGTCGGCCATTCACGATTTTTGCGCTAGCTAGCGATTCGCGTCAACCAATCAGCGTGCGCAGCGCGCTTACAGTGAAAAGCATAAATAGACGTCAGTGAGTTTTCCGCGCATTGCTACAAGAAGACAGCCTACGACGTACTTCTCAGCATCGACGATTAGACGACATGGCACGTACGAAGCAGACGGCACGTAAGAGCACTGGAGGCAAGGCTCCGAGGAAGCAGCTGGCCACGAAGGCTGCCCGCAAGAGCGCTCCGGCGACCGGCGGAGTCAAGAAGCCGCATCGTTACAGGCCTGGCACAGTGGCACTGCGAGAGATCCGTCGCTACCAGAAGAGCACGGAACTGCTCATTCGCAAGCTGCCGTTCCAGCGTCTCGTAAGAGAGATTGCACAGGACTTCAAGACCGATCTCCGCTTCCAGAGCTCGGCTGTGATGGCGCTGCAGGAGGCCAGCGAGGCCTACCTCGTCGGACTCTTCGAGGACACCAACCTGTGCGCCATCCACGCAAAGCGTGTGACCATCATGCCGAAGGACATTCAGCTGGCAAGACGAATCAGGGGCGAGCGTGCATAAACGGTGGTGAGGAGAGGCAGGCGTTCGTCCGTCCGCGGGCGTAAACGCACAAGAAACGGCTCTTTTCAGAGCCACAAAATGATCTTTGAGGAAGACGACGACGACGAGGCAAACAACAAAAAAATCCAATCTCCATTCCCACTCTTACCCATTGCACTATTTCCAATACTACCGCTACTAATACACTTAGCCTATAAGAGCAATCGTTACACGATTGATTCAATTGGCAGTCAATTTTACACATTTCATACCTTCCTATACACCGGTTCCTCCATTTGCGTATCCACCGGTTTGGAAGGGCTAATTAGACCGCAAACCGGGGACCTGGAAGAAATTAACACATGTATAGGATAGTGAATTTCTTACATGCGCTGCATAATAATTTCATATTCATTACATGCATTTATATAGCGCCTCTTGGAGGGGCTACTCACAAGCGCTATGTTCGTTTTTCTTATTTCTTATGAAATTATATACATACATATAATTATACATATACAAATATACATATATACACACACACATTACTATTATTCATATTATACACGGATTCTATTTCAACTTCTTGTACGCATGCATGCATGCATACTGGATAAGTGGAAGTGTGATATTAATTGATTCTTTTGGAAAGTGGGTGGGCCTCAGCTTCTTGCAAATAACTCGTTTTTCCATTGTACGATGTGGGGTGGCTCTGAAAAGAGCCGTTTCTCCTCGCTTTAGGCAGCGATAGTCAGCTGACAACACAGCTTACTTCGCACCTCCGCTGCCACTTCCGCCGACCTTCTGCGTCTTCTTCGGCAGAAGAACGGCCTGGATGTTCGGCAGCACACCGCCCTGGGCAATCGTCACGCCAGACAAAAGCTTGTTCAGCTCCTCGTCGTTACGGATCGCCAGCTGCAGGTGCCGAGGGATGATGCGAGTCTTCTTGTTGTCGCGAGCAGCGTTTCCAGCAAGCTCAAGCACCTCGGCGGCAAGGTACTCCATCACCGCAGCCAGGTAAACAGGAGCGCCCGCGCCCACCCGTTCAGCGTAGTTACCCTTCCGCAGCAGACGGTGGATTCGACCAACGGGGAACTGCAGACCCGCTCGCGACGAACGGCTCTTCGCCTTTCCCTTCACTTTGCCTCCCTTTCCGCGTCCAGACATTCTTCACAGTAGTAGTAGTATTATTCTTCAAAATCAACCGTCCAACACGCAAGCCTAAACACGAAAAACAAACGAAAATATCAGCCCTTTTATATACAACTGCTAGGCTGTCTTCGCTATTAGCGTCCCAAATTACATTTGTCTTTGAAAAGTAGTGTGCTTTGTATGATTTGGGACGCGATAAGCTAAGACAGCCATAAAATGGTTCTTTATTATATTAATTTCTTTCAAAATATTTACAGTTGTAATTATTTAAAATATACCGTTTATGCACAATTTCAATTTCTATTTTTCAATATATATTTAGTATTTTGAAGAACATGAATTCAAAAAATTGTTCGCTTTAATTATGTGACTTAATGCTATTGAAAAAAATTCGGTGAAAGGAAATAGGCCGCAATGAAGCATAATAGTATTATCAATTATTACAAATACCGTAAATACGGCGATTATTAAAATATTACATTTTCGTATTATAGCATTTTCAATTGCACAGCCATTTTCAATGGATAAGGTCAAATCTATACAGTTCTTGGATTCTAAATAATTGATGGGTGGCAATTATTAAATGAAAGGTAAACAAAGTTAATTGATTTTGGCAATAAGAACAAAGCACCAAATGCCGTAAGTATGCAAAAAATGTGGCAAGCAAGGAATTACGATTTATATAATTACATGCTTACTATTTGCAAATAAATACAATATTATATTACTATAAAGTTAGGCCTAATGATTGGTCACACAAATATCATAAAATAATTTCTAAAGTACAAGCAAAAACTTATAACATTGGCAAATTATTACTTAGGGCAGCGGTGATAAACAACATAGGCATATTTCGACTATAATGCGTATTTTGGTCAATGCTTTTTCATACTTATTGCACGCTGCAATTTCATATGTTTACACGTTTCGAAAATATAATTAAAATTCTAACATTTATATACAGCGAAAGAATGGTATGTAATAATTATTATTATTAGTATTTCTTCGCAGTAACTTTTTTATGCCGTAATGTTAACTTATTCATAATATTTAGATTTATACATTATGTGTGTATAACGATGGAAACCATGTTATAATAGGGGAAAATATAGAACAATTTATATAAAGCTGATTATTGTCTATGATTATTACAGACAATGTTATGCAGGCATATTTTGTGTATTTCCTTGTCATTTTTTACTTCAAAATTTATGTATTTTGCGATATTAATTTCACGTTTGGTAATGCAATGTATAAGAAGCGAGCGGGCGTAGAGAGACATATTGGCGCCACTTAGGACGGATATATGTATACTTTGTTCGTATGTGCACTTGTTTTACGTCCAATTAAAGCTGTCTGCAATATAAGAGGCGCTGTCGAATGCAAAGCGAAAAATGCATAGGAGTTTCAAGCAGAAGCGCTGAGCATTAATTTTGTGAATGAAGGAATACCTTAAGGCTACAGGGCAAAGACGCAACTACTAGACAAAAGAGCACAATGCATGGGGTTGTGTTACTCTGTTCATAGTTATGATTTACATATTCTTTTATATCAATTCTTTTACATTGGTTTCAGTGCATAATTATGCATTGTAAGCGGGTGCCATATGTATAAATTATTATTAAATAATGTCAATTTATTAATATTCTTCGAAGGTAAGGGTTTTCACACATTAATATTTCACTAAAAAACAATATGGTCACAATTTCTTTGCAATTTCTTATAACAAATAGTGTCCTGTATTTTATATTTATTGCCTTAAAATATTTAAATAATTCAACATTTCGATTTAACAAATATTTATGATGTAAGGCTATTATTTGAGGATTGTGGTGATATAATAATTTAGGAAGCTAAAGCACATTCTTCTTAAAAAATATTATATAATATTTGAATATATCACAAATATTACACTTCAACTGATAATTGGTATTATACAATGTACATTCTGATTTCTTCCTTAGTTACGCAATAATGATTCAAATATCAATATAAAATGCGTTCTAAATATTTAAAAAACAATATCGTAAGGATATAATTAATTACAAACAACTCTTGTAATTTCATATGCATAATAAAGACTATAAAATTATTACAATAACCATTATGAGAATACAAAGAAATGGCATATATTATATGCTCTAATATTAGTATACTCTCACTCTATTAAGGCATGGAAATGGTTTCACAAACGAGCAGGGTCTGAGACTGCTGATGATGAGAGCAGAAAGACTTTCTTCAACAATTTACAAAATAGACAGGTAACACATATAGGTAACACATGTACCTTTTCTCTACAACAGTTATGTGTACATTTATAAAATATGGTAATTGTTATTAAGTTCATACTAAAAAAATTAGACCTATATGTAAACAATGCAAAGACGATGAGAAAAGGCAAGAGCAGGTCAGCATATAAGGATAATTAATGCCGGATTACAGAAAATTATACAATTGGTTTCATTTTAATGCTTACTGTAAGAAAATGCATGGGCACACTGAAATTTCTTTCATATGATGCTGCTTCTATTTGCTGCTTCGATTTAAAATATTATAATATACAATTAAAAAAGGGAAACATAGTTAATGCCGGATTGCAGACAATGATACAAATGCCGTTATATAAATACGTTTTAATTATAATTAACAAAAATCTATTTCTTACAATTAATTTATAACGATGTATTGTTCAATTATAACATAATTCTTTACAACATATACATCATAAATATTTGCTAATTCGAAATGCCTTTCATAATTGATTCAAATACATAATTTCATGGCCTATGCATTGGGGCCGTACATAAACTATATACCGCTATTTTTGAACCCCCTCCCCCTGTCACAAACTGTCACAAGTCTCTCCCCCCCTAAAGTACGTCACACTTTCTAGGACCCCCCACCCCCCCCCCCTTCATAAGGTACGTAACACTTTCGAGTTTAAAAAAATTAACACCTTATTCAAATTTATTCTAAAACACACTTCACTATTAAACTGTAAAGTTTCCACTTAAAAAAACTATCTATCACATTATTAAAATGACTTTAATAGTAGAATAGTTAATTGTCAACAGTTGTCACAGTTATTAATTGAAGCAGTAACTCAAAAAATTACAATTGCAAAAATTAGACTACACAATTATATAATACACATCATTTTTAAAAAAAAAATTGTGACGTCACACATGGCTTCACCCCCCCTCCCCTGTCACAAAGTGTCACACTTTCTTACACCCCCTCCCCCCTCGAGCGTGACGTACTTTATGGAAGGCCGCATACAGACAAGCAGTGGCTATAATACATAAGCTTACTGAAATTTTCTATTTCAACCTGACTACTTTTTTCAGTTTAACAAATCTTTTCTGGCTGCAGTAATGTTTAAGTTTCACTTAGATTGAAATAAAACACATTATTATGCTGCACCCATTTATTTCCACAAATAACATCCATTCATTGGCACATGCAAAGTAACACAGTCGTTGAGCACAGCCTTCCAGTTCGATTAGGAAGCTTAAATTTTGTATCAATAATTTTCTTTCTTCAAATTTATTTACAGCCAAAATAATGACAATATTATTTTAAAAGTTCACACAGAAAGGTTATTAAGGAAATAAAAATTATACACAATTATACATTTTAATATAATTTCAATATTTCTTCATTTATTATATACTAGCTGTACCCGGCGTTGCTGTGGCAGAAAAGACTCTCTCCTCCTCTCCTCCTCCTCCTCCTCCTCCTCCTCCTCCCCCCTCCCCCCCCCCCCCCCCCCCCCCCCCTCCCCCCCCCTCCCCCCCCTCCCCCCCCTCCCCTCCCCTCCCCTCCCCCCCCCTCCCCTCCCCCCCCCTCCCCTCCCCTCCCCCCCCCTCCCCTCCCCTCCCCTCCCCTCCCCTCCCCTCCCCTCCCCTCCCCTCCCCTCCGTCCCGCTCCCTCCGCTCCTTTCCTCCCTGAACCAAGAACGCCGCAAAATAATTATGCGAATCGCTTATGACGTCAAGGCACGCAAGCTCAATCATGTTTCGTCTGCATGGTCGCAGTCACTGTCAAGGCGTTTGTGAATATGGGAACGTGCGGTTTTGAATTTGCAAATGTCGGTCGAGCGGAATGCAAACTTCCCTTTTTGTGGAAAATATTGCGTGTTTTCGGATAACAAAATGGACACTCTCACATAGGAATGGAAGGTTTTGTGAAATTTTCAAAACAATCTGTGCGGTACGTTTCGAGAACACTTTACACAAACTATTGCAAAGTCTCATTTTTATATATATAGATTTCAATATATATATATATATATATATATATATATATATATATATATATATATATATATATATATATATATATATATATATATATATATATATATAGATTTCAATATATATTCTAACTTATTTAAATATTAATTTCATCTTCAATGGAAATTTATAATTGAAATATATCTATTTATCTCGGAAATTTAAAAAAAAAATCATTTCAAATTTTTTTCGTGAAAAAAATTTTTTGAAAATATATTTAAAGGATAAAATGAACAATTACAAATTAAAAATTACACTGTGTTTCAAAAAAGTAAGCCAAATTGTTTTGCGAAAATATTAGAATGATTAATAAACAGGCAATGGAGATAATAAGGAAACATTTTATTGAATCTAACAGAAAAATGCTTGTAAACTGAAATTTTTGCATATGAAGTTGAAAGATTCATATCTTTCTATTCTTTCAACTTTCTCTCATGAAATATTGGAATCATATTCTTGGTACACTTCTTTAAATATCTGTAAAATTGTACCTTAATATGTCATAAGGTATTAGAGATATATGTAAAACAATTTGGCTTACTTTTTTTAACCACGGGGTAGATAGATAAACATATCAGTGGCACAAATTAAATTTAAATACTTTGTATTAGTATGGTAGCACAAAATCAGTTAATGTGTTTAATTTATTCAAGCATTTCATTCCATTTATTTGCATCATTTTACAAATACTAATACAGATTTTTTGTCATAGGCGTAAGAGGCGAGTGTGCAGAGGGGGGGGGGGGGGGGCAATGACCCCCCAACTTTCGGGCAAGTTTGGTTTTTCGGGCAAACACAGACACCCAAACGAAACAAAAATTTGAAACGTTCGAGCAAGTCTGGTTTTTTGGGGTGGGCAAACACAACCCCGAACGAATAAAAAAATAGGTCGTCAACTTCTTTTCCGCATATATTTTTGGGCAGAAGTTCAATCTTTGCCCCCCAACCCAAATCCGGACAACTCCAGTACGCCTATGTTTATTGTCTACCAATAACAAAACAGCGCACACATAATATAAAGAATTCATTATTGCCTTTGCATAACCTAGTCAACTTTCATAATAATTGAATAAATAAAATTAATGATATACATTCATTCAGCAAATTTAAATTGTTATACGTCAAACATTCGAACCTGCCTAAGGGCAGAGAACAGAAAGAAGATACGTAGATACGTACATACATAAAATGCACTTCTTCTCATAAATTTTCATAGGTGACAAATATTACATAATTATGCATTATACATCATCATCATCATCATCATCATCATCATCATCATCATCATCATTCCTTTTCGTGCAGTTCTGCACATCGGGCAATGCAGCTCCTCCATTCCTCCCTGTCTACCGCCAGTTGAATCACCTCGTCCCATGTCATGTCCATGCATTTCAGATCTCCATTGATGGTTTCTGTCCAGTTTTTCCTTGGTCTGCCTCTTCCGCGCCTTCCCTCCGGAGTGCAGTTCATAACTTGTTTTGCTATCGTGGCTTCATCCATGCGTATCACATGACCCATCCATTTCAATCTTCTCTTTCTGATGGTGCTCTCCATGGTCTTCTGACCAGCTATTTCCATTATGGTGGTGTTTTTTACTTTGTCTCGCCACGAGACGTGCAGAATTTTCCTGAGCCACCTGTGGTGCGCCGCCTCTAATATTTTCCTGTTTGTCACCGTCATTGGCCACGTTTCCGCTCCATACAGTAGTGTACTCATGACCACTGCTTCGTACAGTCGGATTTTGACCTTTAAACTGCATCCACTTGTTTTCCAGATCTTCTCCAATCTTCCAAATGCTGCGCTTGCTTTCCCAATTCGCTTTCTTATTTCTTCGTAACAGTTGCTGTCCGCTCTGATTGAACTTCCGAGGTAGCAAAAAGTGTCCACCATATCCAGCTCTTTGTTCTCTATAGTGATCTTTTCCGTTCCTTGCCAGTTTCCTATCTTCATGATCTTCGTCTTCTCTGCATTTATGGCCAGACCCACTTTTGCTGCCTCCTCCTGAACTTTGGATGTCAGTGTCTTCATTCCATTCCATGTGTTATCAAGCAGGGCAATGTCATCGGCAAAGTCTATGTCTGCCAATATGCCTCCGTTTATCCATGGCATTCCGGTGTCATTATCCTTTGTTGCTCTCTTCATCACCCAGTCCACCACCAGCGCAAAGATCAACGGTGACAGGACGCATCCCTGTCGCACTCCTGTCATTATTTGTAACCATTTTCCTTTCTTCCCCACATACCTCACAGCGCATCTGCTGCCGTCATAGAAGCTCTTCATGATGTTTATCATTCTATCCGGTATTCCATATGTCCTGACTATCTTCCAGATGGATTCCCTATGTACACTGTCGAAGGCCTTCCTGAAGTCGATGTAGTTGATCAGAATAGGTGTTTGCCACATCAGGGCCTTTTCTATAATTTGTCGAAGTGTGAAGATGTGTTCGCAGCAAGACCTTCCTGGTCTGAACCCTGCCTGCTCCTGTCTCATCTTTTCTTCCACCGCATCCCTCATGCGATTTAGCATTACTGCAGCCATGACTTTCCATGGAGTCAATAGTAGTGTGATGCCCCTCCAGTTTGTACATTCGCTCAGGTCGCCTTTCTTGGGAATCGGAATAATTACTCCGTCTCTCCATGCCTTTGGCACCTCGCCTTCTGTCCATATGGTGTTACAAAGTTTCGTCAGCTGTTGTACCATGACCTCTCCTCCGTATTTCAGCAGCTCTGGTTTGATTCCATCCACTCCTGCGGCTTTTCCATTTTTCAGTTTCTTACTTGCTTTTTCAACCTCTTCCTTCCTTATGTCACCTGCGTCTATGTCTACTTCCTCCAGGTTTTCGTCCCACTCCTCCTCTTCGATTCGCATTGCTGGTTCTGGACAGTTTAGTATACTCTCGAAATGTTCCCTCCATCGTCCAATTTCTTCTTCATGCGTTTTTGCTGTTTGTCCATAATTTTTCTTAATTGGATGAGTTCGGGAACCTGAGTTGCCTGAGAGTTCTTTCACTATACTGAACAGGGTTTTGGAATCTCCTCTTTTGCTGGCTTCCTCTGCCTCGATTGTTCTTTGAAGGATGTGAATGCTCTTGTCTTGTCTGCATCTTTTCTTCACTTCCCTGTCCTTTTCCCTGTATGCAGTGCTCGTCTCCTGTTGTCTATCTGCTCCCCCTCTGCCTGCTCCATCTTTTGTTTCAGGACTTTTCTTTCATTTATTGTCTTCCATGTTTCTGCTGTGATCCAATACTCCTTTTTGGTCCCTCTTTTTGGGCCAAGAATCTATTACACTGGACAACAGTGATTTTGCTTCCTGGACACTTTCATGTGTTTCTTATGCAGTTTCTGCTGCTGATCACGAAAATCACCTTGAAATTTTCCCATCACGTAAGGTTTTTGAGAAATCGTCAAATTTTCGTTATGTTTTGGAATCGTAAAAAAACAGTGGATTTAGGCATTAGGCATCCATAAAAGTGGTATAACTTTTGTTCTGTTTGAAATATTTTGATGAAATTTGGCCATCTGGTGTAGATATAAATTGTCTTTAAGCTTGTAAAATTTCATGTCGAAATTCTTACTTTTGGCCAAGATATTGGCCAAAAACCTAAGGGTCCTCCCTTTTTTGCTCATCCCGTACATTGTACATGTGCAACTAAACAAGAAATAACTGTAAAACATTAATTTCATGTTTCCAACTTTTCTAAGTGATACAGTCATCATCAGCATCAATATTATGAAGAACAACTGTTATAAAGATTTGTTTTCCAATTAAACTAAATTAAAGTATATTGTAAATGTGTACAATATAATGTGAGCATGTAAGTTAAAATGTTGCATGCTGTTTTTTTTCAAAATCCTTACGTGATACAACAATTCTGAGCACACCATCGTGTTCAGCACGTCACATTCTATAGAAAATAGTGAAAGATTTTCCGGAAATAGCAAAAATTAAGTTATAGTATATATTGTAAATTATATGCAATAAATGAGCATTTAAGTTAAAATCTTGCATGCTGTTTTCTCAAAAACCTTACGTGATACAATAATTCTGAGCATACCATCGTGTTCAGCACGTCAAATTCTATAGAAAACAGTGAAAGATTTTCCGGAAATAAAAAAAAATTAAGTTATAGCATATTGTAAATTATATGCAATAAAGTGAATAAACGAGCATTTAAGTTAGAATCTTGCATACTGTTTTTCTCAAAATCCTTACGTGATACAACAATTCTGAGCATACCATCGTGTTCAGCACGTCAAATTCTATAGAAAACCATCAAAGATCTTTTGGAAATAAAAAAAAATAAATTATAGCATATTGTAAATTATATGCAATAAACGAGCATTTAAGTTAGAATCTTGCATACTGTTTTTCTCAAAAACCTTACGTGATACAACAATTCTGGGCATACCATCGTGTTCAGCACGTCAAATTCTATAGAAAACCATCAAAGATCTTTTGGAAGTAAAAAAAATTAAATTATAGTATATAGTAAATTATGCAATATATGAGCATTTAAGTTAAAATCTTGCATACTGTTTTTCTCAAAAACCTTACGTGATACAAAAATTCTGAGCACACCATCGTGTTCAGGACGTCAAATTCTATAGAAAACCGTCAAAGATTTTTCGGAAGCAAAAAAAAAGTTAAAATTTGTTGTCCAGTGTTATACATAGGCAACGAAAATAATGAGCAATTTATTTTACCAATTCATTTAATACAATAAAAAATTGACCAAAAATACGATGAAAAATACGATAAAGACATTCAAAACAAAAGTCGCAATAGTAGGCAAATGGTAAATAAGCACATGAATATAAATGATGCAGTGTAAATAACTGACAATTTATAAATATAAATATACATACATACATACATACATACATACATACATACATACATACATACATACATACATACATACATACATACATACATACATACATACATACATACATACATACATACATACATACATACATACATACATACATACATACACACAATCAATCACACAATCAATCACACAATATTTGGCAACTATATAGAAAACAATTTGCGGCAGGGCCTAATACTAGGCCATGCGGTTTGGGCTAGGGGGAAAAGTTCCATTCATCCACGTAAATTCCCAGAAAAATGCCCTACCTACCCGTCACAACACAGGGTAAGTATTTATTGATTTCATTTGACTTTTGCTTAAGACTCAACTTATCCATGCACTTCAATAACATTCACACCCATAAGGGCTTGACACGTGGGGGGGGGGGGAATAAAGTAGCCTGACCAACTTGTGCAAGAGGAAAGTTCACCTTTCACCTCTAATAAGATGGGCATAAGAGATTTCATTCTGGACATCTCCCCCTGTAGCTCCTTCTCTACCACCCGTCCCACACACTCACGGTAAAAAAAAACCTTTAACGTTGATACGGCAAGGGCAGATATTCATTTAGTAGACCTGTCACTAGTCAACTTTTACCTATTCTTTACAGTCACTTACATTTGTCCCTGAACCTATATCACGCTTGGTCTCACAACTAAGTAGGGGCAATTAATTGCAATAAGCACGAACAAGCAGTGCAACAGATCAGGAGATAGACGAGATAAGGGACACTGCATATTATGCTGCATATAGGCCTATTACGTTTTCATTGCAGGCTTCTGTAGCGTGTTCAAATGTTTGGCATTTGCCGCATCGTCTCGACCTTGGAATGTAGGGACACAGTCTATATCTCCTCCCCTCTATAAACACAACCTCTGGTAGTTGGGTCCTCTGATCAAAGTGTATTAGAGTGGGCTTGCTGTTCTGAGGGTCCCCTATTTTTTAATTTTTTTAAAGGATTTCAAACCGTGTGAAGTAGCTATTTGTCTAAGGTTTTCTTCGCTCTCTTGGAGGCCATGGACGACCCGGCGGGTACCATAGGTCTTAACCTCCCTTTACTTGGTAGGCTGTGCCGCTGGGGTAGCCTTGTCTGCAGGCGCTGTTGCCATTAGGTGACAGCCGTTGGCAGGCTGGCTTTAACAGGTTTTCAGTACTCTATCCTTTTGTCTCGCAGTATGTGTCAGAGGTTATTTTAAGGAAATTTCTCAACTGCACATCTTTTCAGAATATCATCCTAAATCGGGTAAATTGGTCATTATTGAGACTAACGGGGCTTTTTAACGTGCAGTTCTACACAAAATGTGCAGTTCTAACAAACTTCTAAATGGATAAGTGCAGTTTTAAAATAATTTTGTGGAGTTAAAAAACTTTTTGAAAGTTTGTTGTCTTCCGATTTGGAATAATTCGCTATTTTAAACAGACATTTAGACAAGCCTATAGTCGGCCTATTGCAAGTTTTGTGATTGAAGTTTTCAGCTATAAACTTTGAAACCAGCCTAACCATATCAATACCTTATTTTGCAACAATGCTTACAGTACAAAACTGAGTGGAGGAGTTTTATGGGTCCATCTTTGTTTCGTTCGCAAATTGGCGCCAAGGCCGTAGCTCGGGAGGTGTTTTGGGTGTTTGAACACTCCCAGAATTTGAAAATGTAAAAAATAATATATTGCATTTACTAGCGCATGATGTAAAAACCATGAAATAAAACCACGAAAACCCCATCCGAAATTTAAAACGTAAAAAAATAGAATATTATTCACTTGCACGTAATGAAAAAAACATGAAATTAGGCGGAAGATACTAAGAAAGCCGTTTCCGATGGTCTTCTGAAATTTTGACGACTAAAAAAAGGTGTCTACAGAAACTTTGACAACAACAAATGTGTTTTCAGAAATTCTGTCGACTAAACAAAGGTGTCTTCAGAAATTTTGACGACTAAGCTAGGGTGTCTTCAGACATTTTGACGACTAGAAAACGTCGTCAGAAATTCTCCGCCGAAGAACCCCCCCCCCCCCCCCCCAATCAAATCCTGGCTACGGCCTTGGAGGTGGGAAAGTTGTGCAGTTCTAAAAATTCCTTTAAAAAATGTGTCTTCAAAAATTTTGACACCTACGTTAAAACGATTATAACTCATCTACTTCATTTCGTTTTGCCGACATTGCCTAATAACAACTACACTCTTCTGTCACCACCATGTTGATATAAACTTCTGTTTGTGGTTGCCCAGGTTTAGCGAGATAACTCCATTTCTGGGTGACCCTTTCTTAGTGATCTTTTACCTTCATCCGGACTATTTTCACATAGCCTAGCTGTTTACACAGCCTTCTTTATGAGGCTATTTCGGCGGGTGTTTTATAAATGGAAGCTGGATGAAGGTTTTATAGATCTTAAATAGAAGCTGGATGTATGATAAAACGCTTGAGGGATGAAAGCTGGGAATTCGCTTTAGAAATGGAAGCGGGATGAATGATCAAACGCTTGAGAAATGGAAGCTGGATGAAGGTTTTATAGATCTTAAATAAAAGCTGAATGACTGATAAAACGCCTAAGAAATCGAAGCGGGATGAAGGTATTTATATTTTAAATAGAAGCTGGATGGATGATCAAACGCTTGAGAAGTGGAAGCTGGATGAAGGTTTTATAGATCTTAAATAAAAGCTGGATGAATGATAAAACGCTTAAGAAATCGAAACGGGTTGAAGGTATTTATATTTTAAATAGAAGCTGGATGGATTATCAAACGCTTGAAAAATCGAAGCTGGACGATGGTTTTATAGATCTGAAATATAGGCTGGATTGACGATCTTAAATAGAAGTTGGGTGTATGATCAAACGCGAAGTTCGTTTACCAACGCGATCATTTCCCGAAGTCATTTTATACTTTACAAGCATTATTTTTAATCAATTCGGCTTCCTCAAAAAGACGTTAATTTCGTCGGCCTATTTTTCACAAAAATCGTGCAATTCCGTGACTTTCTCGGTCCCCGACAAAATAGCCCCTGCCAGGGGCGTCTAACCCCCCCACTTGGAGTGGGAGAACAAACCCCCCCATTTTCGCCGACTTAATTTTTTATGAGAATCTGTTCTTATATTACGTATGCACGGAGGGAAGGGATCACGGAATTTAGGCGATTTGCATACGGGGGGGGGGGGGGCAGCGGCGCCGCCAGGATTTTTTTCTGTACGCACAACTTGCAAAAAATAATATGAAGCGAACGGCGATCGGTACGAGCTTATAAGCATTTTTAGCTCTGTTGACCTCAACTTGAGCTTTTTTTAGGCTCTTTTTTGCCAGCTATTTATGAACGATAAAATCATGAAAACTTAAATAAGATGTCGTTTGTAAGGGGTTTCACGGGTACAATCAGTGGCGGCGCCCGGATTTCAGGTTTGGGGGCTGAAATCTCAAGCCCTTCCTCCCAGGAACGCAAGTAGAATATTTTTCTCAAGGGCGGTAATTTTGCATGCGCTGGAGACGCGAAGCTGCAAGTGCCGAATGCATGAAGGTCATACCGACTAAGGGGTCTGGGGGAGCGTCGTAAGCTCCCCAGCGGGGTCTGGGGCGGAGCCCCAGAAACCAGCAGGTTTTTCGCTGTTGACATCGACAGGAGCGCGTTTCAGGCTCATGTTTGCTAACTGTTTATGAACGATAAAGTCATTAAATTTTTGGGAATTTACACATAGCAATAATAGCATTTTGGGCTGTCATCTTTTTACTAATTAGCTCATCATTTCAATGCTGAAAGTTGTGGATTATGACTTCAAAAGTGTCTTCTTGTAGGCCATTGTTTAAATTTTTGATATCAGCATTTTAACGGTAACATTTTAAGCTGTCATCTCAACAAATTTCTCATAATCATTTTATTGCTGAAAGAAATGGTTTATGAGTTCAATAATGGTCCTCCACGTTGTATAAATTATTGAATGCCACACTGCAAGGGTATACCAGTTTTGCTGTCGTCCTAGCAAAATTGTTCATGATGGATAAACAGTAGATAACACTCTAGAAATTTATACTGACATTTTTTAGATATTTTTGAAATATTGAAATACCACAAACTTCGGGGTCTCGTGGACCGTCCCCTGGCTCCCAAGTCTCCACCCATGACTGCTGGTGCTAAATTAACACCCATTTCCCAATGAATAGTTGCGAAGGACTACCGGCGTAGCCCCTCAGAAGGCCGGCCGGACATGGTGCACATAACATCATCACGGTCTGCGGCGCATTCTATTGGCATAAGCATCGACGCGCTATTGTAGCGAAATTCAAAATTGCTGTCCTTGTGAATCTCAGTCCCTACTCCCGCAAGCCCGGACTCACACCAGGCCAAACCTCGGTCCCCTTCCTCCGCCAGCCAGGACTCACACCGGCCGAACCTCAGCACCTTCCTCCGCCAGCCAGGACTCACGCCGGTCCGTCCGGACCTCAGTCCCCTTGCCTTCGCGCAAACCTCAGCCCCCCGCCGCCTCGGACCTCCAGCCCCCTTTCCCCGCTAGCCCGGGTTCAGACTGGTCCGGATCTCAGCCCCTTTTCCCGCCAGTTCAAACCCTCCAGTCCTCTTCCCTCTTCCAGACCCGTCCGGACCTCAGACCGGTCGGTACCTCAACCCCTTGTCCGCCATCGCGAATCTCTGCTTCTTTCCCCCCGCCAGACCGGTTCTCAGACCGGCGCGGACCTCAGCCCTCTGTCCCCTGCAGCTCCATTAGGGTATAAATAAGAGGACTGTGTTCTCAGACCGGCGCGGACCTCAGCCCTCTGTCCCCTGCAGCTCCATTAGGGTATAAATAAGAGGACTGTGTGCATGCTAAATTGCTAATATTGAGTCGCAGAGAGAATCAATTTCCGGGAGTCGAGCCCAGTCGCAATTGATGTCTCACATGTGAGTCGATGTATGACCGTCCGCCGCAGTTGAGGTCCGAAAACAAGATAATAATAATAACTTTTAAGCCAATACATGGAGATTCATTGCTTTTTGCTTTGGGATGAAGCCGAGTCACATTTAGGGGCTTAGCCCCCTAACCACTCATCTGGTGCCGCCAATGGCATAAGCATCTACACTATGATAATATAGTTGATTTCGTTGCCGTTGGTCATTGTCTAGTTTCCTTATTACGAAGTAAGCCGTTTTAGACATTTTCAGCTTTTTCCTCTGAGGGGGCTGAGCCACGTTTAGGGGGGGCTTAGCCCCCCCTTAGCCCCCCTGGCGCCGCCACTGTACGCATACAGGTAATTTTTCAGTTTAAACAGGCCTAACTACCAACAAAGCGTTTCAAAATTCATCAGCAAGCCAGTTACATTTTACCTATTTATAAAGTATAGAGCCTAACCGGTGTAGGTATAAACTCTAAAGGCTTCAAATTATACCCCCCCCCCTCCTAAACACTACCCCCCTGCAAACTAATTTGCATCAATCATCGCATTTATTGGACTAAAAATATAATATTTCACGCTTTAATTCTTTAATTTACAATTGGTAAAAAATTTTTTAGCCTTTCCGCGCTGTACGCACTTGCGTAAGTGCGTACGCCTAACGGCGCCCCTGGGGGGGGGGGGGGGTTCGGCCGAATGTATGCATGCCAAATAAATGTCTGATTATGACGCACACATTAGGCTAGCCGCTAATAGGATAATAGCAAAGATAATAGGCGGATCAGGACGTTTGGGCGCCGCCGTTTGGGCGCCGGCCGTTTGGGCGCCGCCGTTTCGGCGCCGGCCGTTTGGGCGCGACGCCGTTTGGGCGCCGGACGTTGCGGCGCGAAAGAAGAACCTTGACGTTTGTAGATATAATTACATACGAAAGAGCCTCCTTCCTAACCTTGACGTTTGTAGATATAATTACATGCGAAAGAGCCTCCTTCCTAACCAGAGCTGGCATATAAATTCCGAGCTCTGTGTTGTGGAAAACATTTACCTTTACCTTTACGAAGCTGTTAGAGTGAAGAATTTCGTTTCTTTGTGTATAAACGTATTACTGTAAAAATGAAACTAATTACTGTATCTCTATAACGCTTTTAATAACCATAATCTTTTAAAACATTGGGTTTGTGAACATTAAATCGAACATTGAACTTCTGAAAGTAACTCAGTTCTTTGTGGAATGCTTTTATTTAACATCAAATCATTCCCTTGGGTAACATGATGTGTTAACATTAAATTTAACAATGCACATTACAAAACATAGCTGAATTAAAAATTCCTGGACAAATAAAGAGTTTTAAGTGCTATTTCATTACATAACTTCTTCCGCGCCGAAACGTACGGCGCCCAAACGGCGTCGCGCCCAAACAGCCGGCGCCGAAACGGCGGCGCCCAAACGGCCGGCGCCCAAACGGCGGCGCCCAAACGTCACGTACCGGATAATAGGATATGGGGGTGTCAACAAAATGCACGGGGGAGGGGTCGAAAATACGATTGTTTGCATACGTAATATTTGGATGGTCACTAAGAGACTGCAATTGACCGATAGCGTGTCATAAATATTGTCTGGCTTTTAATTCTGTGATGAATTTCAAACGCAAATGTTTGATCAAAGAACAGGGAATTTAGGAATTAGCATTAAGGGCTTAAGCAAAATCAAGACGCAATATGGCTCATTTCTACCTATGGCTAAAATTAATATGCCTAAAATTGTAGGCTATGCTTAATAGGCAAGTAGAAAAGTAGTTGAACAATTCTAAATCATTAAAACTCACCACTGCGAAATATCCTGTTGCTGCAGTAGCCGAAAAGAATTAATTGCTCTTAAACACAGACGGAGATTTGGTCCTATCTTGGGGGGGAGAGACAAACGAGCGACCGAAGGACGATCGCCGAAGCCGAAAGGGTTTGGGAGGATGTTTCCCTCTCCAATGTTGAAAACGTTTGAATTTCCACACTGCAATGGTAGCATATAATAGGCTGTATTTTAACGAAATTGTTCATCATTTCAGTGGTGATAGTGGTGGCTTGAGACTTCAAAACTGTCTTCTCCAATTATTAAAATTTTCCAAATTTCCACACTGTAATGGTAGGCTAACACTTGAAGCCGTCATGTCAAAACTTTCTCATAATTTAATTGTTGAAAGAGATAGTTTAAGATTTCAATAAAGACATCATCTACTCCTAGTTTTCTTTTAACTTACAAGCTTATTTGAATTTCCATAGTGTCATGGTAAGATTTTTCATTTTTCAATGCTGATAGCCTAGCCATGGTTTAAGACTTTAGAGTGTTGACTTAAAAATTTTATAAAAATTTTATAAATTTTTTATAAAATTTTTGGATTTACACATTGTAGCCGTAACCTTTTAAGCATGGCTCTGCTTTTAAGCTGTCATGATTTCAGTGCTCATAGATGTGGTTTAAGACTTTAATAAATGTCCCATTGTTTAATCGTTTTATTTGTAAAATGTTATGGTAGCTTTTAAGCTGCTATCTTATACGAATTCTCATTATAAATAAATAGTGGATAACACTGTACATAGTAAATTATAATGTTTAAGAAATATTTCTGAAACATTTGGACGATATAAGCATCTCTGCCCCACCCACCCTTTAAGTCTCCGTCCATGCGCTTAGAAGCTCGAAATTAAGAGTTCGAATTCTCCACAGAAATTCTCTGTGTAGGCAGACCTTTAGCTGTTGAAAACTCCTGCTGATGTCGATGCAACTCTTCGCAAAATAAGAAAAACTTAACACATAAACAGTCAAATTCGGTTGTCCACAGTATAATGACTATGATCTCGCTTCTAGCACTTTACGGCTGCATCTCTAGCATGGAAAGACTCTGCTTACATGTAGGCTCAATAATGGAAGTTTAACGACCGTGTATGACCAAAGGGCCTTTACAGTCTTTTACATGTAGTCCCACATCAGACCTGCTCTTATCCATTTCAGCGATCTGCTGGCTGGGAATCTAATACGAAACATCTGTTATTAGCTTAATTAGGCTTAGGCTACATTTACATAAGGGACCACTGTCCGTCTTATCAGAAGACTGAGACAAGCTGCACTTTCAAAGCAGCAAGACAGAAGACAGTGTCTAACGGGTCGTTTGATTCTTGCTGCGCGACCGTCGCATCATTAATTTTGTTCCTTTCATCACCTGCCGTAGCGTGGGCTTCGGCTTGGTTCCGTCAGTAGGCATGACAAGTGATAAGAGGTCAATTCAGAATGACTGCGATCCACCCTTGTGCCAGATAGAGATCTGACTGACACTAATGTCTATGGGTTGTTGTACTCCCTACCAAATATGTGACTTCAAGCGAACCGTGGGTTTGTTAGTTCGAGGCAACATAGGTTTTCGACAATAATTTTCGCATTCCATGCCTTTATTTAATAGGAATTCAGCAAACCCCCCCCCAATTTACACCCGAAAACGCCAAACCCCCCACTTTCAGAAGCCGTGGGAGAACGTTCTCCCAACCCCCCATTGGTAGACGCCACTGGCCCCTGGCTGTTCTGACGGGGCTATTTTGACGGGGCTATTATGTCGCTGGGCGATTTTGACGGGGCTGTTTTGACGGGGCTGTTTTGACGGGGCTGTTTTGACCGGGCTATTATGAAGGAGTGCCATGAATACCAACCAACCAAACAGACTTATGAGCTGCTCAATTATATTACTTGTGGGTAACGTGTGAAACGGACGAAACCAATGCTATCACTTCCATTGTAACGTAGGCCTGGGGCATAGCGAAAGATGACAGGTATTCGAGAATTTCGAGTAGGACGCGAAATTCGTCGAAGAAAGTTGCAGTCGTTGTAGACAAAAACGAACGAACTTCCAGCGACCGTTACCCTGCAATTACCCTAGCTGGCGATGAGATGTTCGAAGGTGGTTGGGTGGAACGGAGCAATAAGTTTCGTCAGCCTGACAGCAGAGGACGCAACTACAAAGACGCCCCAATGATTTTGGTTGTAAACGTCATCGGTCCTAGCAACCGTCGGAAAAGGGCGAGCACGCTCGATCAAGCATCTGTAGGCCCGAAGATCTAAGGCGCCTGAGCGCAACATAGTCAGCTAGTGTCCTCGTGCCACGCTTCAGTGAGGCCAAGGACATCGAGTCCAACATAGAGCAAGCACTGCTTTACAAAGTAGACCTTGTTGGTGAGAGATGTCGAGCGAACGTTGAGCGTGGCGCACTTGAGCTGACGAGCATGATGAGAGACATGCTGCATGCAGAGGTGGATTCAGCCTTATACGAAGACTCTGACTGGATGAGCATCGCACCGATCAAAAGAAGACGAGGTCGATGGAAGTGCTGAAGATTCGGAAAAGTTGAAGGTGGATGCGATGGGACGCAGTGCATGGTCGATTGCTGGTGATAACTGGAATAAATACCCGTGGCACAGAGGTCAATACACTCAGTAGTACGCTTCGAGTGGAGACGTGCACGACATACACACGTACGACGACAAAGTCCCAGTTCTTCACAACAATTACGTACAACGTAGTCTAATCCAGAGCCAGCGAAGCGCAACGATAAAAGCAGTTCGGGCCTGAGGCCACCGTCACGCATTATTGAACATTAGAAGACACGTCTAGCAAAATGATCAAAAACCAACCAAAAACCACATAAACAGCAACAGCATCTAGAAAAACAACCGACACGATAGATTAGACGAACGATGGTAGCCAACTCAGCATGTAATGTAAAGTACACCGTGATTCAAAAAAAAAGTAAGCCAAATTTTTTTCATATATCTCTAATACCTGATAATATATAACGCTAAAATTTTACAAATATTTAGAGAATTAGACAAACAATTTGATTCCAAAATTTCACGATATAAAGTTGAACGGATGAAAACATATGAATCTTTAAACTTCATATACAGAAATTTCAGTTTACAAGCAATTTTCTGTTATATTATATTTGGAAAATGTTAGCGTGATATCTTATAGGGCATTAGACTTATATGAAAAACAATTGGGCTTACTTTTTTAAAATCACGATGTATAATCGGAGAGTAACAAAGACAACTAGCAGAGATAGCCACTATACGCAAAGCAGCCGCAAGCGGCGCTCACTAACTTGAATATAAGGATCATATTAGAGCTAGAAGGCAAGAGAGAGGAATCAACCGTTGTACCTCTGCCTAATAGACTTATACAATGCCTTGGACATGGTTAGGCACGAACAGCTGTGGGTGGCCATGCTTGACACTACATTCCCATAGCAGCTGATACAACTAATCATAAATTCGTACAGACAACAATGGGCTAACGTTATAAAAAAGACATCACATAACCATGGTTCAGGGTGAAGAGAGGGGTCAGACAAGGATGCAAGCTCTAACAATGATTATTTAATAATTAATATCCTATCAGAGCAAGTGATGAGGGCTTTGGTCAGTTTGCTGGAGGCCTTAGAATAGGAGGGAGTACGTATTATAAAAAATAAATATGCAGATAATAATCTTTTCATTACTACATCAATATTTGATCTCTTGTGCCTGACTTTGTTTTAAATACTGCTTGTTCTGAAGCGATTTCTTGCTTTAGTGTGATATGCATTATTTCAAGTATTACAAACAACAAGATATTGCTTGCGTTTGAGACTAATGCGATGGTTCTATAATTTAAGCATCGAAATATATATTTATAGCGGGAGAGCATAAGTAGGAAATGAATTCAAAGCCTTAATTGCTGAATGTGTTATTGTAAATAGTAAAGTTAGTTACTTAGTTAGTTAATTACACTTTAATCTTTGTTGTAGGGCTAAATGGTTGGATAGTAAGCCTTGGCAGAGGTGCTACACCTTACAACCATACTTCCACAAAATGTGTTTGGTAGGTTTACCGGGATCAATCCTTTTCTGGGTAACCCTTACTTAGGTATATACTATTTACTTACATGTGAGTTCAGATAGATTCTTATTATAATTGTACACTGTTATTTGTTGGCATATTGATTATTTTGTATTTCACTGTTGATGTTTTGACATGATGATGATGGTTCTCTGCCAGAAGACAGGTTCATTGGCTTTACGTCGCTGGGGATGAGATGAGTGAGGTGGTTTCCCGTTGCCTTCCCCACAGACAATGATGGGTAAGCAACTTGCCCAAGGTCGCTAGGCAGCAGCTTGCGCCAGTGTCCCACACGTGCTAGCCAGAGATTTCTAAATCTCAGAATGTCAACTCCCAAACAGACGAATGCCGCTATCGCTTACAAGTGTAGCTAACTAGGCCAGTTATGTTTTGACATAAATACTTTTAAATATGAATAAAATGATATGATCCCATTGGGTTTGTTTCATATAATAAATGACACATGTGACAAGAACAATTCTTCTTCTTATTATTTGCAGAAATTCTCTTAATAGCTCTGTAAAACATATTCTTCAAAGAGAACCAAACTGACAGAAATGACAAACACCAATTGTGTCCACTCGTCCAATAGCAATTAAACATGAACAGAAATTGTAAGAAACATTTGAACAGCCGCCGCTACAGAAATAAAAACACCGAACGAACCTTATATTAATACAATTTTCAGAACAGAACAGTAAAGCATTTACATGTATAATATACTTTGCTTCCATTGGAAAAAAAAAATAAAAACAATACTTCTTTAGTATTGCTAAAACTCAGCCAACAGGATTTTCTTGCTGATACGAAACATAAATACACGCACGCGCACACACAAACACACACTACTTACGCACACACACTACATACATAGTGGAATGACGGAATAGTGCGTTTCCATTGCTTAGAAACACTTAGAACGCAAGTGATCATGGCAAATACAGAAAAATATTTCTGAACAACTATTCACTGTTATAACATTCAGTTGCAGAAAGTTACTCGTTTGGCAATATATTGTTTTTTACAACACTTAAAATTCCGCATGTTAAAGAAACTTTATTGGTCAGTATACTTACTTATAAGTAAATAATTGATTAATACATTTAAAGAGAAAAGTATATTGGCAAGCACAGTCTGTGGATGATATCATATTGTTGCAAGCAGCAGTAATTGAAAGACAAATGAGATTTAAATAAATGAGATGGTGAAAAACGTAAGGTAGCTACAGAAAACAGTTACAAAAATTGGAAAAAATTAGAGCAAAATATAGTCTGAGGTTATGGCATTTGATACGATGGTCAATAACGTACATGTATGACAAATGGGGTAAAATTAAACTACTGGTTTTCAAATATATGGAAGAGGAGGAGGAGGAGGAGTAGGAAAAGGATGACATCACAGCTCACATGCTTTCTAATAGAATACGGCTAGAGCACAGCTTAATAGCAGACTGCATTTTCAATGCAGTGCCAGCAACGGTACAAATGCACCTAAAAATGGGGATACAAGTATGGCACAACTCGTTGAGTCTCATACTGAATAATTATGCATAGCTAAATATTAAGTTATGCATTTTCAGCCTACATTCTTCAATTTTACATTCATTTTTTAGACATCGGCATTATTAGCGGTGTGACGTTATTATAGTAGAATTGAGATGCTTGTTGATGGTAGAGTAACTTCATTTCAAGTCGTATGAAATGAAAGTAAGAATGTCAACTTTCACTAAGACAATGTGTAGTATTTAGCAAAGAATAAGAGTGCGAGAAAAAGTCAACAGCAAACAAGAAAAGACTTTTAGTTAGTCTTATAATGGTTCAGCAGTACATTGCATCACACTCAATCAACATACACAATAAGAAATGGCGCATCATTTGTGAGCACATAATTATAATTACACTCATCACTCCAACAGAACAACATACACATACACACACGTGTAAAAGCTGTGAATTAGCAAGAGCAACATAAAGAAAAACTAGTCAACATTCTGAAAACATCAACATTTCAATCAACACATAGCAATGCTAAATAAAAAATTCACACCCAAATGATTTTTTTAACTCTCATTTATTTCAATACACATCAAAACAAAAAACCAAACAGCATAAACCGCTGGCAAGTGAATTATCTTTTTCAACTAAGAGGGCCATCTGTTTAGTATGAAAAAAGAAATTAGGAAAAACTAACCAACACTATACAATAACACATTCACTTTTTTAATGTGTATTGGCTTCAGTGTACTTGACGTAACAGAAAGTCAATAGAAAGATGATACAAGAAAACAAGTATAATAACGTTATACAATCAGTCACAGGTAAATACTAATAATAACGTTACAAGCACTCACAGGTAAATACTAATAATAACGTTACAAGCACTCACAGGTAAATACTAACAGTAAGATAAGTGGTGGCATATTATTTACATCTCTTGCACTAAAAGCACAAACAGATATTTTTTTAGGAGGGGCAAACTGCAACGGTAATGGTAAATATTGTTAGCAACGGCTTGAAAATTGCAAAAAAGGAACTAAAAACATGGCTGTTTTTTCACAGAGACTTGTAAATGTCACTTTCACATTTTCTTCGCAGTAACGCTAAAAAGATAATATTTCTATAATCAGTGCAAAGAAATTAGTTTGCAAACAAAGGCTAAAAATTGGATGTCAACTTCAGTGTGTACAGACGCACATAATATATCCAACAGTCATACTTTTCCTTCAATGCATGTCTCAAATCAGTTACTAATGTGAGGCATGACAATACAGAAATTATTATCAAAATGTCACTCTCTCCCATTTCCTGTGCATATAACTAGATACTACCAACACAGAAGCATATGCAGTTGCAGGATAAAGCACATTGTATGCGTACATACCTAATAGATGGCCCCCTAAAGTCAATCAGTATGTCTTTTGGCACATATCTATATTTCTACACAGTCTATACCAAATTCAAAGAAATTAAAAGTAACACCAATTAACACGAAAATTATTCCAAAATAAATATATGTATTTCTAGATAAATTTCTATTATCTTTCTTAGACAATTGCACAAAAATTAATTCTTTTATTACATTCAATTGACATTGTTTGGGCTACATATAATGCCAATCACACAAACATAAAACAAAGAGTACTATTTTCTAAACTAAATATTAATTATTGTTGTGAAACTAGGTAATACTTTGACAAAAAGATTAATTAGGCAATAATTGACCATTAAGATAATAATGGCATTCAATTGAAGATTTGGGATGCAATTATTGCATCATTAATCTAAAAAAAGAAAGATTAACACATTGAAAATTAAAGATGCAATCACTTATATTGAAATAATTAATTTTCAGGTTTACTACATCCATAAGCAAAACTTTCTCTTTGTCAGAGCGTTGCCCTGTGTAACTATTGTATTGTAATTATCAATTTATATAGTGCCTTTCACAGTGCACACCGATAAGAGGCGCTACCAGTTACTAATCAAACTACCAATCTCAATTTCGTGTACAATGAAATGAGAGAGACCATAAGCACGCCAGCAACAGATGTTAGAAGAAGTTTGACGACATACGCAACAGAGAAAATTCTACAACGGCTTATAAATCAAAAAATTCTTTATTCCTTATTCTTCTTGAACTTACATTCGTTGAAACATCTACTGGCATGCAAAAGACCAGTATTAGTAATAATAATATTAATAATACTTTTCTACTTAAACAATGTGTGATTATTTTAAATCACAAAGCTTTTATTATGCCTATACATGTATATGAGAGTAAAACTAATTCATATAAACATTGCAAATGTCTTTTCATTTCTCTTCAGGGTTATTTTAAAAGAGATGTTGAGAGTGCTTCTGAGCAGACGGTCCATTATAGGTGCTATATAAATCAGTGAAATGAATATACATAACAGATGCACTTTCAAGTCCATACACACCTCTTCTTTTCATTCTCGCTAAGTAGAGGTGTGTAAGCATGGACTTCAAAGTGGAAACCTAATACACACCTAAGAGACTTTAAAAGGAATTAACCTATCATAGCGTTTAATATCCAAAAAGATATTTACATACAGTCCAGTTCCATTTCTGTTGCGTAATAGATTCATGTACACAAAAGATGCAGTTTCATTTCTACTTCTGTCGATAAATATACTACTTTCACAACGCTTCATACAAACAATACATCCATATTTTCGCACCAACCCTCTCCACATAATACCTCAAAGCAACTGGAAGACTGATTCTTCTCATTGCCTACAATATATATCTCTGCCTACAGAAGATGCTTCACGTGGACAAATATATCTCTGCCTAGAGAAGACGTGGACAAAGAATAAAACGAAATATAAGCAGACGCAATGAAGCACCAAGCAACCAAACTTTAAAAAAACAAGAGGTAGATAAGAACAACAAAAAATAAAAAAACTATGCAGCAAACGACATAAAAATTATATGATGACACATTCCAATCTGCTGCGTCGGCGCTACACAACATTTGAAGAACCGAGGAAATAACGACAGATGTACTTAAATCTCCTACTACTGTCCAACGCACCATTTCGCAATTCTTCTAGATGTTTCAAATAGTAAATAAATATATACACAGAACTTCGAATAAGACATCTTTCTTTACATTGACACACACACATATATATATATCTCTATATATGAAACAGACAAATGAAATTCACAAACAAAAGGTCTGATGTTGTTGTTGTACAGTATATAAAACAGAGTTCTTCTCATATTAACAATGTTTTGTTCAACTAAAATCACATACGCTCGTCAAAGTCAAAAGTTCGTTTCTTCACGAACTTACATATTATTAGCAAATGAGAATTAAAGAGTCAGTCGTCGGTCGAGATGGACAATAAACGTTTTTATTTTTTTATTTTATGAACGAGTTCAACATAAGATGAATAAAAAATTAATGAATGCCATCAGCACAAAAGAAGAACGTATGCGTAGCGCTGCTAGCAACAGTCAATGATATAACTAAGATGACGATGATGACACCCTGACGACGACCTAAAAACACCAGACGACCTACACAACGACACCTGCAAACAACTGCAGACGACTTAAGCAGGAAAAACGAGACGACGACAACAACAGAATCTTTTCTACATTTGTCACCAATCAACGTCAATCAATCAACGTCAATCAACGTCAATCAATCAACGTCAATCAATCAATCAACGTCAATCACTTGTGGCTACGACTTTGAGCGTAGCATTCGCTTCGCAGGAGGTTTCTTCACCGACGCCCCTCCTCTGCCCTTCTCATTTGGACTGGCATCATCGACGACCGCCTCGTCGTCATGGGGACGCTTGGCACTGCGCGTTCGACGACAGACCGGTTCGTCCTGGCTGCTTGTCTTCGTCGCTGCTGAACGAGTTGACGTCTTTCGTGTCTTTGATGACGAATCTGATTTCTTTGCGTTGCTCGTTGTCGTCGTTTGAATGTCGTCGACGCTGCGACTGCTGCTCGTCTCCGTCGATCGACTGCTGCTTGACGTGAGTCGAGCGCGACTCGTCCTTCGTCTTGACGTCGGCGTCTTCTTCGTCTTCGTCTGCTTCCCGTCTTCCTTCGTCTTCGTTGGAGTCGTCTTCGCTGCACGACCGGCGTTTGATCGCGTGTTCTAACAAACGAATTAAACAACCAAAGACACTCAAACAATCACAATTTAAGATCCATACTCAGAGTGCATCTTCACACGTGCCACACTCTTACTGAGATTACTTTATCTCTCTCTTGCTCCTCTATCGTCCAATCTGTTTGTCGTTAAATTACTTCTTTTGTTTTCCGATGTTCATCACAATTTAAGATCCATACTCAGAGTGCATCTGAATAACTTGTAAGAGTAATATCAAAATTTATAGAGCACCAATCAAAAATCAAGTGCACTATGTTAACCCTTAAACGACCAGCAAAATTTTTTTCACCTAGGGCCCGACGACCAGCGATTTTGTCGTATAGCTACTGTAGAGTAGATAATTTTGTACTTGTGTTATCTTAGTCAATTCTTGACCTTCATGCATAATGTAGACATCATTCTTTAGCATTTTATCTCCTCTTCCCATCTATTCGTCCAGAAATGGAGAAAAAAATTGTGGGGTACTCATAACTGCCCCAAAATGTACCCCACCCCAAATTTTTATAAATTTTTATGTTCAAGGCTATATATAAAAATATTTTTAGTGACAACATGTGTAATGTGAACGTACGAAATGTGCAGAAATTAATGCCAGACAAAACGCAAAAGAAATTTTGGAGATAGTTTCATAAATGATGGAGATATACATTTTTCAGTAATTAGACTATAGTCAGTATCGGCGAAGAAAATAAGGAATATACGCGAAATATCGGCTAGATTATGGATTTTATGCTTATAATATCTTATTCAGTTTTCCACAAAAAGACTTTATTTTAATATCAATCTTTGGCATTTCATCTCCTCTTCAATACAATTTTCCAGAATTACGCGTAAACTAGAAAATCTAACAAGAATTTGCCAGAATTGCTTGCCCGTCGCTAACGTTTCCATCCCACTTTGCGCTAGACAACACGTGCCGAAAGTCGTCCGTGACCTTGTTTCAAAGTTGCACAAATGCGCTTTATTTTTCATACCCGAAATAGCATATGATTTATAATTGTCAGATTTATCAAAGCTGTTGTCATTTTTATCCAATTCTTCAAGAAAACGGCGAGTTTATTTACGAATCTATTCGGCCGCATGGGCGGCCATTTTAGTCACTGCAATGGTTTGTTGATTCAAATGTCGACTTTCATTGGTCAAATGACGCATTTAGGTTCCCTTTCTAAATATATCTTCCACATAAATCTATGCTTATTTATATTACCTTGGCCCATATGACGTAAAGTTTCAAAAATATAACGCATTTGATAGGTCTGTAGACGTCATTATAACAGCATAATGCCTAGTACACTTTACTGCACGCTGGTCGTCACCCGCCTACTACACTTTAGTGCACGGTGGTCGCCTAAAGGTTAAGAGGCCACGTTTTGCCCATGTGTTTGAACATCATGCTCTACTGTGCAATGAGTAATGCAAACACCTATTATTATTTCTCTATTCAAATCTTCGACATTGTACAAGTATACCTGTAATGAACAAACTATTCTAATTATTAAATGCCAGCTCTTGGAATTGGATTCCATTGGTCAGTTTTAAAAATGATACAAAATATAAGTGAAATTCAGACAGTAAAAGAATGAGCTTGATGCAGACATCAACTCTAAACAAAAACATGATACGTATAAAAATCTAATGTTTACGTATTGCTGGGTTTATGAAAACAATTTTCAAACGCATACCCTCTTAGTAGCAACGTCACTGATTATTGCATATTCTGAGCTGTCAATGCCAGAGTCTTGCTACAATAACAAAAACTTTATTAATGTTAATTATAAATGTTCTGTTGTAAATTCAAATTCATAACATAAATTTAAAAGCTGCACATAATTTAGCAGTATAAATAGCAATATAAATTGTTTAAAGCAAGAAATATGAATTTTAATTCTTCAAAGAACTGATTCGAGAAAAGCAATGGACTTATAACGACCGCACTTGAGGCTTCAACGGTGGACTGCGGAGGAAGGAGGTCAAGGACAACTAGGTCATCATACATGGACAAGCAAAGAAAATAAACAGCCTATAAGAATGGTTAAGGAAAAGGAACAAAGCTTTTACATCGATAGACAAATGCACTTCAAGCATTACGTTGGAACTTCATACGGTATTTAGAAGCATGTAGTTCTTAGGATAAAACAGCAGTTGTAAAATGACAAGTAGACACTATAAGAGAAATGGTGGCTAGTTCTTCCTCTTTTCATTAGGCTCATGTGGCATTTCAGTAAAGCACATATGTGACCGCGCCTATGAAAACCCTCCTAAAGACGGAAATTTCACAAAATGAGTTTAATTTGGTTTTAAATACTACAGATGTAGTGGATCAATTTGGTGAAACCCGTATATTTGCATCATTTGAAATGAAATAGTTATGAATTTGTAAAGATTTAGAGTCTCAGCATTTTGAGAAATCGTTTTAGCGAGAAATCGCCAGTTGAAAATTACCTTCGTTAGAATCGTTACATGAACCACACAAAAGTAAATAGAATTTTCATCAAAATTTATAAATATGTTCTAAACTTAAAATTTTCTGCTCTTTCCAATGGTGTCAACGGTTTTTCTTGGAAAATTGAATTGAAGGAATGACACAGATTTAAATAAGAGTCTACATACAGTAGCATGCATTTCGTTGAGAACAGGGTGTAGCCTACGCGAGACAGTTAATTATTCTCGGCATCAGATTATTCACTTGAATCGTCATTTTGCACATCACTTTTGCTCAAGTAGACATTTATAAAATATAGGAATTGATGGTCTAGTCAATTTATATTCAAATTGAAAGCTCAAAGATCATTTTAAACAGCCCGCGATTACAAGCTTTCGGCCATGCTATCATAGTAATTTCGTATTCGTCAGATGGCACTAAGGGTCATAGTATCAGTCAACGACAGTGCTCTCCTAAATTTATTTATTGTTAATTATTAATGCATTTAAACTATTTATTTTGTGCACAGATGGGTTGAGAAAAGAATTCTGCACATTGCAAAACTAAATCCACTGCCATTAATGCAACGCTCACTGATTAGAATTAGCCATAAGCGACACCCGGCCAAAGTCGCGGCTTTATAGCAACCAACTCACATTATAATTCACAGTAAATTAGGCTGTATTCATACGCACTTGCTAAGGGCACAGATCGAACCAGCAGACAAAAGTAGTTCAGGACATGAATAATTAATTAATCAGCTCTCACAACAAGATCGTCGGCTAATTTTAAACAAACGCCCGCTTGACTCGGCCGAAACAGGGATATAATTAAGACACCCGACGCACAAAAAAATAAAATATTTCTACTGTTCTGTTGGTCATGAAACTTTTGAATTTAGTAGTTGAAATATAAATGATTAATATTATCCCCAAAAACTTTTCCTTACCGATTTACCCCTTCATGACCTTTCCGCTCGATTTGCTAGGTTTCAATATTCGCGACTTTAGCCGGGAAATCTCAGGCACGGACACATATAATAGACAAATGATATTATACAATTACTACAAAATGTTTTGTCAATTAACCACATAAAATATAAGATTTGCAGAAAGCAGATTTGCAGAAAACATAAAGATATCGGCATCAATTTAACACACTGACAGCAAAGGCATGTAATGTGGTCAACTAAGAAAACAAACAAAGCAAAGTCTTACATGATACAATCGTCCCGCATTGTCTGACTGTGTGAGAGTGAGTTGCTGCTGACGAAGAAGAACAGATTCTTTGTGACATTTCGACGAGACGTCGAGAAGCGAAACGGATCGCTTGTCAACCGACTCCAACATCGAACTGCAAAGAAAAACACATCACATTAACAAATACAGTCACATTAAACATAGATCCGCAATGTCATTTGAAGCACATGTAAACACATAATCATACCACGATACACCAACACAGTCACTTTAGAACATCGAACTGGACAGAAAAACACATGCAATGTAATGCATACACATATAATCATACCATACACTGTACACATATAATCATACCATACACTGTATACATGTAATCATACTATCCAACAACACAGTCACTTTAGATTTCCATCTGTTAACATTGCAATCAAACATCCACTGATTCCATTTACCTATACGATTCATAGAAGACAGAATCAGCATCAATTGTGTCAATACTAAATACAACAAAACAGCTAAAGAGAAGGTAATAGTTATTGTGTGATAGTGAGTTCCTGCTGTCGTAGAAGAGGTAGGGAGGGAGAGAGGGAGGAGGAAAGGATGGGTGAGGGAGGAAGAGATGGGGAGGCAGAGGAAGGAGGTAGGGAGGGAGATAGTGTCTTTCAGCCAGAGCAATGCATGGTCGGGAACAGCTAGTAAACAAAATAAAAACCAATAATTTGCATAAAAGCAACTGAAGGCAAAAGGCAACAATCTGACAAATTGGCAAAAGCAATGACACAATTAGACGCACTTCAAAATAATAATAATACTGCAAATTATTGAAAGTGAACGAAAGAAACTGACCAGATCAAGTTTCTAATATCAGTTGAGATGAGATTGTTGTTGTTGGCGATCAGTGAACTGATGTAGTAATGAAAGAGACCAGAACCAACAAACTTTCGCTCCTTTCCTTCGTGGATTCGCTTCAGAATATTAATCAACGTCTGCTTCTTCAGCGACGACCGAGGCAACAACTACAACAACAAACTTCATCGTTAAATTATATACGTCACTGGACGCTTGTGGGGCGCGGTGGTGTAGTGGTGGCGTCGTTGCCTTGGAACCATAAGGTTCGAATCCACCTTGTCGCGTAAGGACCTTGTGCTGTGCTTCGGCGTGAAACTCAAATGCAGTGTCCGCTCTGCATTTGGGAGCGCCTCTGAGTAGAAGGCGCTATAATAAGTGCACATATACAAACAAACAACGTCCTTAAATTAGCCGTCATTGTACGCTTGCTGGCACAACTTGAACAAACATACGTATTATGCAACGCTACAACATACATTTCTATAGCATTCGCAATACACATCAACCTACAGATTTGCTACATGTATAACTTACAGAAATTTGTCAAAATATATTGCATATAGTTAATATTTTCTATTTGCTAAATTCACAAAGAGCAAGGAGAACAGAAATCTTCAATCACTGTTATTCCATGCTTACCAATTCACCACGACACTCCAACGCATACTGCACAACCAACATCAAAATTCAACAAGTCATTAAAACTAATGTAAAACAGATTTAAAAATAATTCGATAAATAACAGCGAAAAATAAGAATGCCTAAAAGTATAAAGTCAAAATTTTCGTTGATTTACCAGAACACAGAAGGTGATTCCGAGGACAAAGATATCCGCACGAAAGTCGTAGCAGTCGTCAAACAGAACTTCTGGCGAATGATAACCGACCGTACCCAGAACATCATCCGTGTAAACACAATCACCTTCCAACAATCGCGCCATTCCCAAGTCAATCACCTTCACCTGCACCTGCAATCAACAGAATATCACTACAATAAACAAAATATATTGCTGCAATCAACAGAATATCACTACAATAAACAAAATATATTGCTGCAATCATCAGAATATCACTGCAATCAACAGAATATCACTGCAATCAAGGGAATCATCATCAATCAGATTCACATTTCACTGAGACCTTGAGTCCATTACAAATTTATTTAATAATAAAATAGTAATAACTCCATAATTAACCTCAAAACAATTCTTTTTATCAAATGTTTCCAAGCAGTGTAATTAACTTAACCACAATTTTCATACTCACCCAAGTGGCAAAGCAAAAAAATAGTTTACACTTTTTAATGAGGGCATCAAAAATTTAGACATTTGCAAAGATGCACTATTTACTTTCATTCTTGCCATATACAACCATACTGTAGTATGACGTAAGACTTACCTTGTCTATCTGACCATCCATGTCACGAAATATCTAAAAGTTCAACCAAACAAATTAAAAATATATGCACTTCTGTTTTCAAAAGCTTCAAAAGCAAAACAACTGATAACAAGTAATGTTGTTCTTCACGTTCTAAACAACAAGTCACAAAAATACGTTGATAAAGTAAATGTCCAGCAGAACAATAACGGCAATAAACGAGTGAAGAAAGCAATTTACATGATTCATAACGAACAGTTCAACAGAAGATTCATCCATTTGCCATTTTACACAACTAAATTTCATGAAAAAAGTCAAAACAGAAGAAACAACATTAAGCAAAAACTGAATTCAACTTACATGAGACATTCTGTTATACTGTAACACAAGTATATAATATAATATAATACATAATACACACAATGTTGACCAGAAGTTCGCACTGTGCACAGGACCAAAGGAACGACAGGTCAGAGTATGCCATGTGAAGTGGCAAAACTGACTGAGTTAGGCAGAGATAGGTCAAAGCAAGGAGGCAAAGTTAAACCAGTTCCTGCGAAACCATATAAGCAATACAGAAATATAAACAATAATAATAAAACAATACTGCCGTGCTAAGCAAAAAGACAGTAACTCCTTACCATAACAATCTGAGTTACTGTCTTTTTGCTTAGCACGGCAGACTACACACATACAAACAATACACATTTTGTATGTGCACTTGTTATAGCGCCCCTTCAAGCTCTCTCTACACAGAGGCGTTCCCGAATGCAGAGCGGACACTGCATCGGAGTTTCACGCCGAAGCGCTGAGCAATTGTAAGTGAAGGACTTGCCCAAGGTCCTTACGCGGTGAGGTGGATTCGAACCTCGAACCTTCCGGCTCCAAGGCAACGACGCCACCACTACACCACCGCGCCCCACAAATAAACACACATATATAAACAATACACACACAAACAATACAGACCCCTGTGACGAGAATGTTTTCCGGTTTGAGATCTTGGTGGATGATTCTCTTGGTGTGGATGCAGTGTAGAGCGGCTGCGAGGTGCGTCCAGATGTCGTACGTCACGTGAAGTGGAATGGTTTCCGTCTGGTAAAGCTGGAGCGCGTTCATCAATCCCGCTTCCGTGATGATGACGAGATGACCCATCTCTCGATCAACTTCGTCAGGAACAGCTGCGACGCCGTACACTTGAATCGTCGTCGTCACAATCGGATCTCGCGCCAAACTACGAGTTACACCAAACAGAATTTACAAGACAGTGCCGAGCCTTTTCTACTGTGGGTCCCGCTATCTGGAAAGGCCTCCCACTAAACTTGCGACTTATGCCTAGACTAAATTCACCTGCTTTTTATAAGTCGCTCAAAACCTAGTATTTTAGCTGTGTCTGGACGGGGAGCGCCTCTGAGTAGGTTTCTTGAAGAAGCGCCATATAAATTCATGAAATGAATGAGTGAATCGGAAGCAATAAAGTAAGTAAACATTACTTTATTGAAATGCATGCAAACACACTGTGTATACATTGAATAAGAACATTCGAAAAGTGCACAACTGAGAGACGCGACGGAAGATCGTAATACGAGGAGAAGGTTGATAATGGCGGTTGCTAGGATTAAAAGAATCGACTGCACAAAGTGACAAGGTGACAAGTGCACAGTCACAAAATAATCAAAATATGCAATTACAAAACATAACATTTTTGTGGGAGAGAAAGGATACACGAAGAAAAAGGCGTAGGCCTTAGCTGAGTTATGGCACTATGCAAATAGTCCTATTAAAAATATTAATGCTAAACATTATTATTAAATATTCTTCAAAGACAAAGATGACTGACCACAGCAATTCAATTTCATCAAACGTCAGACTGAGCGAGTCGTCAGAATTGTTGAGAACCGTTTTGACAGCGGCCTTGATGCGCAGTCCGTTGTATCTGACCATACAGCACTGCACGAGACCCTCGCCTCCCTTGCCCAACGTTGCCCCATATTCAATGTCGTCAGCATCGAAGACTTCGAGATGGATGTTAGACTGCAAGCAAAACAACGAAACAAAACATCGGATGTTAAAATCACATCAGCACATCATTGATGATGATGACGATGATGAAGACTTCGTGGAAAGTCAAAAACACTTTATTAATTAGAAACATTGTTTTCTCGGAAAATGTTTTTATTATACATACTCTCACTGTGTTGTATAATTTATAAATTTATAAAGTGCCGCTCACAGTGCATATCGATAAGAGGCGCTCTCAGAGAACAAAAGGAATCTTGAAGACACTGCAAAGATGTGTTTTGGATACAAGTAAACAAAGAACATGTCAGGGTATTTCTTAACGTGCCGTTCTACACTAAATATGCAAAAGCGCTCCTGAGTAGTAACCCTGAAGGAGCGCTATATAAGAAACTCCATATAAAGAATAAATGAATGACGACTTTTATAATCTTCTAATCCTAACTCTTATGCTCTGTTACATGGCTAAAAATCACAGCTCAGAATGATGAATGAAGGTTCGTCAAAAGACGTAGACCTGTTATAACAAAATAAACATTTAGACGTTGACTAATCACCTTCTTCAGTTTATTCACTAATTTCTTTATCTTCTTCTCAAGAACATCTAAGTCCATCGTCACAAACGATAACTTCTCAGTTTTACCTGCAAACAACAACACATCACATTTTCTGTGAACTCTTCATTAAATAGGATGAAGAACGGCAGACCTTCAATGGTAGGACACTGGCATAAACATAGCAAGACATAACCATTTGCCCCATAAGGTTGACTCACCCAGGTTCCACTCACTAGGAGTAATCTGAATATAGGTTGGGGCACAGCAGTGGTGTAGGAGTATGTTCGGTGCCTTGGACCAAGGATGTTGCAGACCTGTTTGAATATACTCAAGCTGCCTTGTAGGGACCCTGAGCAGGTCCTTCAATTGCAAATTGCTCACGCGTTTCAACATGAAACTCTGATTCAACTGGTGTCCAGTGCCCACGCTGTATTCAAAAGCCATTGTAAGCAGTTTCAAGTGCTGCATTACTGATTGTCTTGATCTTTTTGTTACAACGACTACGACTGCTTTTGCCCAACATTGCTTAGACCAAGCAATGTTGAAAATAAAATGGAAATACCCTCCATTTCAAGTGGAATTCCTCTCACACTATGGGCAAAAATGTTTTCCTTGTCAGTCTCTCGTTCTTAAAAGCCATTTCCTTTTTCATGAGTTTCCATGCTCAGCGCGGCTGTCAATAATCATTTTGAGAAAGGCACCATATACAAATCTACGTAGGATATTCTTGCAACAGAAATTGCAATTGATGCAATGAAACCTATTTCAGATGTGTATATGAAATAAAAGCTACTAATTATTTTTGGTAAGCATTAAAATTATTAGCTAAAGTTGTGGACCATTACAGTTTACTGTTTAGCTATGAATAGAATTATAATGTACTGGTCAGCAATCAAATGCCACATTATGACTATCCGATAATATGACTATCATCGATATTTCAGATGTGTAGGAAATAAAGACACTAGTTAAGGTCTTCTGCATTTAAGTATTTCACAAGAAAACACATGTTCCCCAGTTTTGTGTTGAGTAACAGAAACTGTTAACAACAGATCTTACAAAACATTCCAGTTTAACGAATATAACATCAAATTGCTCTCTTAATGTCCCATTTGACTTCATTAATGTTAGTAGCTCTACAATAAATTTTGCTGAAACGTCCAAGTCATTGAAAATTAATTCAGATATGTTTTGAAATCCGGATGCAACTTAAACTCAAATCATTTCAAATAGTGCTATATGTGTTCCCATCTTGCAGTGTTAATATTATACATATTCATAGTTCTACACTGCAATGCATTGTGGGGTCTACGCGAATCCCAGAAACCGATTCACGAAAAGTGGCGTAGACGTTAAATATACCTAAATATAGAAAATCTCTTTTAAGTGCAAATTAATCAGTCTCTTAGGTGTGTAAAAATAAAATCCACTTCCATAATAAGCAATCTGTAATTTAAGAGATGAGCGAAAATGTCAAAATTCGCGAAACAATCACAATTTCAAGTGTCTATTCACACTGAAACCTGTTCTCAACTTTGAGTCACTTACAAAGAGTTTGCCTCTCTGTCACGTCTACGACGTCAAGAGAACATCTCTCGCAATCATTTGCTCTCGCTTCGTCCGAACTAAATCGAAGATTCTGCAGCGTTTTACTAAGAACATCGAACACTTCCGAACGATAGAAATTCGACCCGGCGGCCATTGCAGTTCAAATTGAAGAAACCACCGCAAGATGTCGACACAATAATAGCTTTTAACCAAAGACATAATATAGATAGACTCAACAAGTATTATGTAGCGCCTTGATTTTAATTTCAATATTATTTCGAGGAGATAGTCGGAATATAATTTTTTTAATGCTGCGTTCTGTTTAGCCTACAAAGCAGTTAATTACGTTAATGCAGAAAATTTGCAAATAACAATGATTATGTTTGCGATGCAAGCAGATTGCTCTTAGAGATTGAACAGTCGAGCGTAACATTGATGGGGCGACATCTCTGGATAGATGTGAAAAATCATGTCAAAATTATAGATAAACAATTTCTTTATTATTTCATCTAGGCCTATATTATGTAGATTCCGCGGCATAAGCAGCATAAGGAGACCGAATGACGGCAATAGGCCCAACCCTAATTCTAACAATATAGCCAACCCCGATAGGCCTACCATATTTTTTGCCAAAATTTTAACCGCGACCATGCTTTTTTACACCAATATCTGCGGGCGTTCAAGGGGTTCCAACATTCGCCGTAGGCCTATACAAATTTAAAGTCAAGCAGATCCATTAATTGAGGAGATGAAGAAAGACTCACGTGTACTTTGTTTCTTAGTTCTCATCGTTCCTCAGACCGATCGAACGGGTCTTAAGTTATCGTTGATCGTCAAAATAATGCAGGAAGTTTATAGTCTGTCGTTCAGCGCCGAATATTAGAGGCGAACTTGAGTCAATTTGCTGCAGTTTGCAGCGAATGTGGAGAAGAATGAGGAGAAGACGAATGTGGCGGAGGAATTAGTTATGAGTTCAGTTGAGCAGAAGATAGGACAATCAACTCAGTAACTGAGTTGATTGTTACGTCATCTCAACATTCGCTATAGGCTACAGGCCGCGATTATTGAGCTACGTCAATTTTATTATTGCTGCTATTATTATTATCATCATCGTCGTCGACGTCGTCGTCGTCGTCATCAGCAACATCATCATATAAATGTTTTAATACGATACGATACGATACGATAATCATCATCATTAAATCATGCAAATTTTGCATAGGCCTACCGGCAACTATAGTATATGAGGGACAGACTATTAGGGTCAGATTACGCGTTGTGAGGGTCGGTTAAGGTCAGCTTATAAGGCGTCGATGGTGAGGGTAGGTTAGGGTTAAGAGAATAGAAATAGTGTCGTCATTCAGTACCGGATACTATAGTTATGCGAACGTCTGGTTGGCAAGGCCTCGTCGTCAGG